>LPNX010187118.1:0-47555 GCA_001517045.1 Pseudotsuga menziesii
AAGATTATTAATTATTAAGCCGACTTTTTTATGTGACACGTGTCATCTCCACGTTGAGCACAGAATCACACTTCTACCTCATACTGGGCTGTAGAATGCGCCTCTCGGCGCAATCAAATACTATAATAATCTACTTGTATCAATTTCTATAATTCAATCGTTTCTCATATGCATACTTGATATAGAATAAGGCTGAGAGCAAACATGTCTGAGACGCTCAGAAAACGCGGTAGTGAGGACGAGGATCTGCAGGACTCCATTGATGTCGGGGAGCACAAACGCTTCCACTACGAAGAAACAGAGTGGTTTCTTCAGTTACTGCAATTAGAGGAAACGTTATCAGTCGAAGACAAAGAAGAATACACTCCCAGTGAGGAGCTCGTAAACAGAATCATGAGCCGAGTTGCAACATTGGAAGTGTGTATAGGTGTTTTGATTTACTTACAAATATATATATATATATATATATACACCTAAGATTATTAATTATTAAGCCGACTTGAATATCTATATCTATATCTATCTATCTATCTATATATATATATATATATAAGCCAACTTTTTTATGTGACATGTGTCATCTCCATGTTGAGCACGAAATTACACTTCTACCTCATACCGGGCTGTAGAATATTGCTCTCAGCCAGACCTTCGGAATAAGGCTGAGAGCAATTACAGATATCAACCTCCGAGTATATGCACCTCTATAAACTTTGTTTAGTGGATTACTGCATAAATGTATTTTGTTAAGTGGATTGTTTCATAAATGTATTTTGAGAAAGCAAAGTAGCAGCAGCTACCATGCCCTTTATTCTTATCATTGTGATTGTTCGCTACTGCATTTATTGGAATTTCTATGTCCGCGAATGTACAAAGCCATTCAATACATCCATAAAAACAATTTTACATCCATAGTTTCATTCAGAATTCTTGAATCAACTAGTACGATTGAGAGAGAGAGAAGAGAACTATATATTAATCACTATGATACTTTCAAGTAATAATAACTGATTCAGCTTGAAATAATTTGCTGTTGTAAATTGTTGGAAAAATAGAATAGAAATGTAGAGAAAACATACAAGATTTGCATATCTGGAGCTGAATATATCTAGATGTACACATTCATCGTAGTAATAAGTTAAAAAAAAATGAACAAAGGTCCCGCCCAGATCTTGCTAAACAGTTAATCCACTGAAAATTGAATATTCGTTTTTCCCCATCTTGGAAGCTATATCCACGAATGGATGGACCTTAGATCATGGCTGATATCAGACGCTTCTGGTAGAGATTTGAGTTGGCTTTGCATTGGGAAAGCTGTTGTAGATAGGGGAAGGCACGGAGGGAGGAACGGGACCTTTGGGTAACATGGTGAATACTGTTTTGAATGCCTTCTTTCCACTAACATCAGATGGGAGGAGATCTAATTGTAATTTCTGATGCAGATCAGGTCCGTTAATTTCCCGAGTATGGCCATGATCATCATGTTGCCTGTGATAATTAATATCCATTGATGCAGGAGACTTCGATTCATGAGCAGGGAAAGGACGGGCTCCTAAACATTGCGCGATCATGCAGAGAAGTATAGCCAGACATGTTATAACTAGTGATCTGTAATTGGGCAATTAGCCGATGAAGAAGAATACGCTCCCAGTAAGGAGCTCGTAAACGGAATCATGAGCCGGGTTGCAACATTGGAATGGAAGTGTGTATAGGTGTTTTGATTTACTTACAAATATATATATATATATATATATATACACCTAATATTATTAATTATTAATCCGACTTGTATATATATATAGATATATAAGCCGACTTTTTTATGTGACATGTGTCATCTCCACGTTGAGCATGGAATCACACTTCTACCTCATACCGGGCTGTAGAATGGGCCTCTCAGCACAACAAAAAAGTAGTTTTTTTTATGATACCTATCCCAAAATTTATATTAAAAAAGTGTTTAAGACCTATAAGGTATTTAAAATTTAAAGCAATTTCATTAGGAAACACATAATGACGTGGAATTTGGGTTAAAGTTAATAGGCCCATTTTGAGTTGAAATTTCCTCTAATGAGTCCATCTACATTGATAACTGTATAAACAAACTTTACAAGAAGACTATAACTCATACTTTAGACTATTTACTGTCTTTTCTTAAGACGATTATCTTTTATAAACAATAAAATAATTATATAGTTAACAGGTTAATAAACCACCATACACCTGTAATAGCTAAACTGAAGCAACAAGAAACAGTGCCCAAGTAATAATTAATTTAAGAATACATTTACACAAGGTTTTCTTTTCCTATTAACCCTATTTATTACAATATGGATTGATAAGTATAAAATTATAAATTTTACATTACGACTAATAAGTATAAATATATAAATTTTAGTCTTCACATTAACAATATTTACTTACAAAAGAAATCATTAATAGCAAATTTTCTTCACTGTCAGTTGAAGAAGGAAAAACCCAATTTTACAGTATCTTTAGTTACACGTTAACGAAATCATAACAATGCGAGACAGAGCTCAATTTTAACAAAATCTTATTTATAAAACCAACTGTAATACATTTTCAAGGTGCGAGGATGAATCCTAATTTAAAAACCAAATACATATCACGGCTCGAAGGTCGGTATTACCCAACATAATCGTAAAGGTTTGCCAGTAAAAACTGGAAAGCAACATCTTATTAAAATATCTTAACTAACAAGAAACTGAAATAGGCTTCCAAGCACTGTATTTTTCTCCTTGAACAACCCTCATTGCAAGTAGGGAAAAACCCATTTTTGAACCAGGGCTTACCAGTTGGGGTCACGAGTACACAGAAGCCGATCATTGTATTTTTCCTTTCCACTGAAGATTGGAGCAGACTTGGGTTCCTGTAAATAGCACAATACCATGCGTTAGATTAATGCTAAGCTTCTAAGCTTAAAACCCTAACAAAATAAATAAATCAATAAAGAATTTTTATAATGAAATTTGAGCTGTCTTTACCTATCAGCAAGAAGAGAAATCGAGCAACGAAGAAGTTGTCACTAGCTTTTGCATTTTACGCAAAGGAGTATTCAAACTCTACACCGACCCTAAAGGGAAAAGAGTGTCGACAAGCTCAAGTTTCACAAGCCGTGACGAGCCACAAGAAAACTGAACTGAAACCTTGGACAAGCTGAGAGCCAAACCCAACAACCAATAACCACTCACGCAGTGAGACTCACAAAGACAAAGTTATGGATTCTAAGACTGAGTAACAAGTCTACAGCAACAAAAAGCTCAAGCCATAGAGCAAGCACGCAGAGGAACAACCTCTCATGGTTGTAAAAAAAAAACTACACAGAGTAGCCTGTAGGCCAACGAAACCCTCAGAGACAAATGACAAGAGAATAGGGTTTCCAGCCTTTTAAATCACCAATGCATGACGAGGGCAGGCCACGTGCCTCCAAATCTTTCAACCACGCTTGTGTTTGGTCTATAGTCATCTGCGTTTTGAATTATCCAATTATTGTTACAATGATTTATTAACAGACTATGCAAACGACTATGGATTGTTTATACATTCACCTTTTGAAACATAAGCTATATCATTGTCATCGCTAGTATCAAGGGTTATAATAATAGTTAACAATAATTCTAGGTCATTGACCATAGAATAAAATATGTCCAAACAATGATTTGCATAATTACTTCACAATCGACTTTAAAATAGTTACAAACCATATCATTTGGAAATGGTGGTTAAGATTAGTTACTTTTTCTAATAACTAATAGTTATAGTTGGACTATAGAGTACATGTATTTAAACCATATCAAATAACCAATCACAAGGCTCAATCTTAATGTAAGCTTTTACATTTAATGTTTTGTAGGCTCAGCTTATCAATGACAATAATAATGATTCCTATCATTATTTGCAAAGATAGTTTTTGTTTGTTTGTGTGTAATTGGTGCTAGCATAGTAAAGGAACCTTAGTTATAATGTTTCACTTGAGATAGACCTTAGTTCGAAAGATCTAGGTAGTAAATCTACCATAGTAGTTATTATAAACTACAACGTATTATAAGTGAGACAACTTGATAATAGTAATATTATTATGGAATTAACCATCCACAAGGTTTATAAATATAGGAATAACATTGATAATGTATTTCCTATGACTTAGAATTTATAAAAAGTGATGGTAGGTAGTATTCCATCTTAGGATGATGTATCAAGTTACAAGAACCCAACTTATAATGTTATAGAAAATTCCAGGTAGTAAGATCTCTACAGGATGCAAGGAACATATAGATTGGTACATTATAAAATAATATGATATTGTATATTGTTACAATAATACATGCAACAAGGCGATAAGGTAAATACTGAAGTTTATAACTCAATGATGAGCATATTTTTACATTTAAGCAATAGGTTGATAAATTCAATGGCTAGTAAGAAAAGACAAAATAGAAACATGAACTCTATTGAAAATCTTTAACTTTGAGATTGATAGGAGTACTTTCATGAATAAGAGATAGTACAGTTAAACATAACATTAGCGTTATATGCATGTTAAAGTAGAAGTAAATGTATGACAAAGAACTTGAGCTCTAAGCTCATAGTAAGTATCTTTTTATTTGCTAAGTATGATAAATATAATTATCTTTATATATAAACTGGAATACTTCCTTAGAAACAAAAACAATGGAAGACAATTACTTTACCTCATCAGAGCTTGCTTTTAAATAATCAGTTTATTTACTAGCATTTTAACATGCAATAGATATAATTCTTGCTACCTTATGAATTAAACGTCTACTTGATTGATCATTACCTATTGAACATGTAAGAACCAACAATCCATCTACGTTAGCATAATGCTAAGTAAGCCCAAGTATTTCAAAGATAGATTTCACCTACTTGCCAAAAAGTAAAATTATTAGTAAAGCTAAAAGAAATATGTATGCAGGTCAATCTTATGTACATTACGAAAAGGAAATTTGTATTAGTTATTGTATTATGAAACTAATTAATACTAATTGTTAAACTGTTTCATTTTCTGCTAACCACTAGCAGTTAGTAAACTGTGTATTCAGACATTTTATGTTGTCTTAAAATTTTTAAATTCTTATGAAATTTTGGGGTACTTACA
This sequence comes from Pseudotsuga menziesii, assembly GCA_001517045.1. Classification (NCBI taxonomy): domain Eukaryota; kingdom Viridiplantae; phylum Streptophyta; class Pinopsida; order Pinales; family Pinaceae; genus Pseudotsuga; species Pseudotsuga menziesii. Next base: position 5,141 of record LPNX010187118.1, read on the forward strand.
TGTGGTATCTGAGCACAAGGTTCAAACACTAGACCTTGATGAAGCTCCACTTGCTTATATGAAATAGTGTATTAAATTATTTTGCTGATGTTGTTTTCTTTTTATGTAATTCAAGAGAGAAATTTGTTTATGAGTTTAAAAATAGTTATGGAAACACTGGAGGAATATGCGGAATAGGAATATCCCTTTACTGAACAAGAAAACTTACAAAGAGACCCTATACAAGAAGACATAACCACTAATTCCTCAGAACTTTTACAAACAGTAAAATAATTAAAATATGAAATGGAATCTGTTAAAAAGGAAAATGAGAGGATTCTAAGAGCTCGGGAGGAGTTGAATCAGATCCTAATAGAAAGATTTCAAACTGAGGGAAGGGGTAAAAGAGTTGATTCAGAAGATTTAAGTTACCAACATAAGTATAAAAAGATTAAACACACTAAAAATGAAAGCAGCTCATCTTCCAAAGTGTTTGGTGATCAACCTAATTTTCATTCTACTAGTGATAGTAGTGAGGATAACCAGTATACCAGAAAGAGAAAATATAAACCATATGAATAAATTTTTGGAGAGGTTAAAAATATCAAACCGCCAACCTTTAATGGCGAAACTGAGAAGGGGGAGGAAGCAGAATCCTAGTTATCTAGGATGAAGAAGTACTTTCATATTTATAACTATTCTAACCAATTAAATGCTAGAATGGCTATCTATAATCTTTCAGGGAAAGTTGATATATGGTGGAAAGATTTAAAGAGAGTGAAAGGAATAAAAGAGAAGAACATAAACTAAAGTACCTTTAAGAAGTACTTTAAAAATAAATTTTTATCTGAGCAATACTATGAAGAAAGAGCTAAAGAATTATATGAGCTTAAACTAGGTACAATGACTATGAAATATTTGAACAGTAAGTTTTTAAGTCTGCTTAGGTATGTACCATACCTTGTAGATGAAAAACCAAAGGTACAATGGTTTTTCAGCTATCTACCTTATCACATAAAGGATAGGATTGAGTATGAAAATCCTAAAACTGTGGAAGAAGCTACGAGGAAAGCTAATTTCTGTTATGAATAGAATAGGAAAAAGTAGAGTATGGCGAATTGGAAGGCCAAAAAGAATAATATTTATGATCAAAAGAAGAAAGAGTTTGTGCCCAATCAGAATTCTAAAATTTAATAAGGCTACAAATTTTTCTAATAAGAATTTCCAAGGGAATAAGAATATTTCACCAAACAATCAAAACAATCAAAGAGTAAAGAGTCTGCTAATAATCATGATAATTACACGAAAAAATTTGAACAAAAAGAACCCATAAAGTGCTGGGAGTGTAATGGCCCACATTATGCCTCAGTCTGTCCTAATCAGAAAAAGACTGTCAATACTATCCATACCATATAGGAGGAGATGACTGTTGGATATTTCGTGAGGACTATGCCCAGGATTAATGCAACTTTGTAGAATCGACAAGCAGACTATCAAACTTCCATGGTGGAAGTAGAAGGTAAGATAAACCAAACACCCATAGCTATTTTAATTTATCCAGGAGCTATTCTAAGTTATATTTCACCTAAATTGGTAAAAAAATGTAAGCTACCTATTGAACAGTTTGTAAGTTCTTGGTTGGTTCAGTTAGCTACTGGTGCAAAAAGGAAGGTAACTTGTTTTGTAAAGAATTGTGCAGTAGTTATGGATCAATTTGGAACTTTTATAAAGATTAATGTACTACCTCTGGGTTCTTATGACATACTAATCGGTATGGATTGGTTAGAGCAACATAGTGTGATATTAACCTATTACGATAAAACCTTTACTGGTATAAATAAAGATGGAAAACCAATAAGTGTTAAGGGAATCCCTAGAAAAACAACTGTAAGGCAGATTTTTACTCGACAGCTTAAGAGAGCTGTTAGGAAATGTTGTAAGGATTATGCAGTAATAGTAATTAATGAGGAAAATCTAAATAATACAGATAAATTAAAATTGGAGGATATACCAGTTTTAAAAGAGTATACAGATGTATTTTCGGAAGATATTTCGGGACTACCTCCGAAAAGGGAACTAGATTTCACCATTGAGATAGTACCTGGTGCAGTACCCAGCTCAAAGGCCCCTTATTGGATGAACATACTTGAACTTAATGAACTTAAATCACAATTAAAAGAACTTATTAACAAGAAGTATATTCGAACCAGTGTGTCTCCCTGGGGGGCACCTATCATCTTCGTTAAGAAAAAGGACAAAACTCTACGACTTTGTATAGATTACTGTCAGTTGAATAAGATGACTATTAAAAATAGATACCCATTTCCTCTCATAGATGATCTGTTTGATCAACTACGTGGAGCCACGGTGTTTTCAAAAATTGATTTAAGGTCTGGATATCACCAAGTTAGGATTAAAGATGAATATATTTGTAAGACAGCCTTTAGGACTCGATATGGGCATTACGAGTTTGTCGTCATGCGATTCGGGATTACTAATGCCCTAGCTATTTTTATGTGTTTAATGAACAATGTAATGTATAAATATTTGGACAAGTTTGTGGTCATGTTTATCGATGACATATTAATCTATTCAAAATCTGAAGAAGAGAATAAATAACATTTAAAAATTGTTTTGCAAGAGTTACGAGATCATCAACTCTTTGTAAAGTTTAGTAAATGCAATTTCTTTAAGGATAAAATCTAGTACTTAGGTCATGTGGTGACTAAGGACAGAATTTCAGTGGATCCCGAAAAGATAAAGGTGACTGAAGATTGGCTAGTTCCTAAAGATGTAACTGATGTTCGATCCTTCGTGGGAATTACCGGTTACTACTGGAGGTTCATTGAAGGGTTTTCAAGAATCGCAAATCCGATAACCTCTTTGCAGAAAAAGGGAAAGAAGTTTGATTGGAATTAGAAGTGCAAGGAGAGTTTTAAAAATTTAAAATGTTTATTAACCAGTGCACCTATTTTAAGAATAGCTGATCGAAATAAAGATTTTGTAGTGTGTACTGATACCTGCAATGATGGTTTAGGCAGAGTATTGACTCAAGAAGGGCATGTTATTGCTTATGAATTTAGGAAATTAAAAATTGATGAAAATAATTATGTAGCTTATGATTTGGAATTAGCTGCTGTCATACATGCTCTAAAGATGTGGCGTCATAATTCAATTGGAAGAAATTTTATTCTAATGACAGATAATAAAGGTCTGAAATATCTGTTAGATCAACCTAACCTAAATGCTAGACAAGCTAGGTGGCTAGGTTTTCTAAGTTAGTATGATTTCGAAATTCAACACATTAAAGGGAAAGAAAATAAAGTTGATGATGCATTAAGTAGAAATGTGAAACTGAACTTTACAACAGTTATCAGGACTTATACAACAAATCTGGAAGAACAGCTTAAAGCAGGGTTAGAACAAGATGAAATTTATCAAAAATTACAAGGAAAAACGAAAGAAAATCCAACAGAAAATATAAGTAAAGGGTACAACTTGAATGAAAAAGGATTTTTACTATATAAATATGGAATGTATGTACCTAATGTACCTAAAGTTAAGTTAATAATTTTAGATGAAATCCATAAAACTCCTTACTCAGGCCATCCGGGTTATCAGAAGACTATAGCTATGTTAAGAAAATAATATTTTTGGCCAAATATGAAGACTGAACTGATAGAATATATCTCTAGGTGTTTTGAATGTCAGTAAGTAAAAACTGAACATCAACACCCAGCTAGATTACTTCATCCCTTGCCCATTCCTAGCTGGAAATGGGAGATAATTAGTCTTGGTTTTGCTATTGGACTGCCTAAAAATCAGAATTTAAATGATTCTATAATGGTAGTAGTTGGCAGATTAAGCAAAACAGAACCAATTTATACCTGTAAAAACTACGTATAAAGCTGCAAACATAGCTGATATCTTTTTAAAACAAATTTTATGACTACATGGGATACTGAAAGTTATAATCTCAGATCGAGACCCTAAATTTACAGGTAACTTTTGGGAATCTCTGTTTAAAGGATTAAATACTACACTAAATTTTAGTACTACATTCCATCCTCAAACTGATGGATAGACTGAAAGAATAAACCAAGTACTAGAAGATTTACTAAGAATGTATGTAAAAGATCAGCCAGGTAAATGGAAGAATTATTTTCACCTAGTGGAATTTGCTTATAATAATAATTATCAAGATTCAGCCAGATTTAGTCCTTTCAAAATATTGTATGGAAGGAAGTGTAACACTCCTATCTCTTGCAGTAATTTGGTGGACAGATTAGTAATAGGTCCTGAATTATTGAAAGAAATGGAAGAAATTGTAAAGCAGGTACAAGGTAATCTAAAAATCACGCAAGATCGACAGAAAAGTCAAGAAGACCTTAAAAGAACTCCAAAAGAGTTTTAGGTAGGTGAACATGTGTTCATAAAGGTGAGACCCAAAAAGAGCTCTCTGAGGTTGGGTAGTTGTGTGAAACTAGCACCTCATTACTGTGGACCTTTTGAAATATTGTCCAGGATTGGACAGGTAGCTTATCAGTTAGCCTTACCACCAAATTTAAGAGTTTATAATGTTTTTCACATTTTTGTATTAAAGAAATATGTTCATGATGCTACTCATGTTGTTAACTGGAATGATGTACAGGTGGAACTAGAAGGATATTTTCTAGTGGAAACGGACTGTATCCTCAAGCGAATGGAGATCACACTTTAGAACTACACCATTGGTCAGGTGAAGGTGCAATGGAAGCACCTTAGTCCAGAAGAAGCCACCTGAGAATTGGCAAGTCATATGCGGGATGCATATCCAATTCTGTTCCAAGGGAATTCTGAGGATGATGAATAAATAACATCGAGGACGATGTTATAATTTAAGGGGTTGTGTATGTCACATGCCCCAATTTTGCAAAAACAATTTTATATTATTTGAGGAACAATGTGTTAAATTTTATTCCAAGTTGTAATTGATGGCCCAGTGGGGTCAAGGATATTTAATGTAAATTCTACATATTTTATTTATAAATAAATAAACGAGGAGACAATCGCTTAGGAGAGCTGTTAAAAGAGTGTTTACTAGTCAAATTGGTGGAGGAGACTAGGTGGAGAGCAAAATGACATGTGGCAGCATCCTCAAACCGCTTCCAACTATTGCAGGTGGCAACCTCCCTACATTTGTGGTCATGATTCCTCAAAGAAATGGAATCAGAGCAAGTGGTTCAATTAATGAAAACTGACCCAAAAGACCTGGGAAATCTTTATAAATATTCCCATTGAAGAGAGCTAAGGCTACTCATTCTAGAGAAGTGATCATTCAAGGTGAATGAATGTACTTCAGAGAAATTCAATGGAAGGGAGATTTGGAAAGTGTTTGAGGGGATAACTGCTGATTGATCTAGTTGCAGCTTTTAAGCTGAAGATCATACTGTTGAGAGCAAAGTCTTTTACTGAGGTATTGAACTAGTCAATTGACATAAGGTTCTACTGATTTCATCTCCATCAGTTCTCAGCCAAGAAGACTAGGAATAGGCTTGGGGGTCTTGAGGAAGCGTCGTTTAAGCACTCTCCAGGAGATTGGGAGGGAGGAACGACCTCCTAAATCTTTTGTCGTCTTGTTCTTAACAGGTTCTATGTTATTTTGTTTTACTGTTTTAGTTAAAGAAATATTAGTTTAACTACTATGTGAATGTTAAAAGTTCAGAGTTTATGAAATGCTATATTTTGTATTCTTATTAGATTGTTATAGAAATGAAATTGGTTTAGAAGAATAGTTAAATAGAATGAAAATAAATTTCTACACTGTGTTTTTTCACACCTAGAAACCAGGTCATACTCTAGCATAGTTAGACTGCTTTAAGTAGATAAGAGATTAAAAATAGTGGATAGGAATTGTATCCTTAGATAGAAGAGTAAATTTATTTCAGTGTTATGGTTTTTTTGTGTTTACATTTTTTACTTACTGTAAATAAATAAAAATACAAGAAAAGAAAACAGTAAACTACATTAGAGTCATAGTGATAGTATACTGATTAAATAAAAGTTTATAGAAGATAACAAATAAGTATATAAACAAGTTATTAACCACACACTTTATCTTTTAAAACTATTACCTAATAAATACCAGATTAGGGTTATGTGTATAAACCCTTAATTTTTGAGAAATAAACATAGTTATATAGTTAACCATATATTCTTTATAGAGCTCTAAATAATTCTAAGTTACAGAATAGTAAATAAAACAAATGTAACATTAAATAAAATAAAACTAATAAATTACTTAGTCAGGAAATAATTATATCTACTAAACAGGCTTATAACCTATGAAAGAAAAACCTGAGGGTCGAAACCCTAACAACTAAATTACCTATTTATAAATTAATTTATTTAAGTTTTAGTCCATCTACATTAATAACTGTATAAACAAACTTTACAAGAAGATTATAAATCATACTTTAGACTATTTACAGTCTTTTCTTAAGATAAATATCTTTTATAAACAGCAAAATAATTATATAGTTAATAGGTTAATAAACCACCATACACCTGTAATAGCCAAACTGAAGCAACAAGAAATAGTGCCCAAGTAATAATTAATTTAAGAATACATTTACATAAGGTTTTCCTTTCCATTTAACCCTAGTTATTACAATCTGGACTGATAAGTATAAAATTATAAATTTTACATTACGACTGATCTATAGTCTTCACATTTACAATATTTACTTACAAAAGAAATCATTAACAGTAAATTTTCTTCACTAACAGTTGAATAAGGAAAAACCCAATTTTACAGTATCTTTAGTTATAGGTTAACGCAATCATAAAAACCCGATACAGAGCTCAAGTTTAACAAAATCTTATTTATAAAACCAATTGTAATACATTGTCAAGTCGTAAGGCTGAATCCTAATTTAAAAACCAAATACATATCATGGCTCGAAGGCCGGTATTACCCAACATAACTGCAAAGGTTTGCAAGTAAAAACTGGAAAGCAACATCTTATTAAAATATCTTAACTAACAAGAAACCGAAATAGGCTTCCAAGCACTGTATTTTTCTCCTTCAACTACCGTCATTACAAGTAGGGCAAAACCCATTTTTGAACTAGGGCTTACTGGTTGGGGTCACAAGTACACAGAAGCCGGCCGTTGTATTTTTCCTTTCCACTAAAGACTAGAGCAAACTTTGGTTCCTATAAATAGCACAATACCATGCATTAGAGTAATGCTAAGATTCTAAGCTTAAAACCCTAACAAAATAAATAACTCAATAAAGAATTTTTATAATCAAATTTGAGTTGTATTTACCTGTGAGCAAGAAGAGAAATCAAGCAACGAAGAATCTGTCACCAGCTTTTGCATTTTACACAGAGGAGTATTCAAACTCTACGTCAGCCCTTAAGGGAAAATAGTGTCGACAAGCTCAAGTTTCACAAGCCGTGACGAGCCACAAGAAAACTAAACTGAAACCTTGGACAAGCCGAGAGCCAAATGCAACAGCCAATAAACACTCACGGAGTGAGACTCACAGAGATGAATTTTTGGATTCTAAGAATGAGTAACAATTCTACAGCAACAACAAACTCAAGCCATGGAGCAAGCATGTAGAGGAACAACCTCTCATGGCTGTAAAAAAAGACCACACAGAGCAGCCTGCAGGCCAACGAAACCCTCAAAGACAAATGACAAGAGAATAGGGTTTCCAACCTTTTAAGTCACCAATGCATGGACGAGGGCAGACCATGTGCCTCCAAATCTTTCAACCACGCATGGGTTTGGTCTATAGTCATCTGTGTTTTCAATTATCCAATTATTATTACAACGATTTATTAACAAACTATGCAAATGACTATGGACTGTTTATACATTTGAACTATATCATTGTCATCGCTAGTATCGATGGTTATAATAATAGTTAATAATAATTCTAGGTAGTTGACCATAGAATAAAATATGTTCAAACAATGATTTGCATAATTACTTCACAGTTGACTTTAAAATAGTTACAAACCATATCATTTGCAAATGGTGGTTAAGATTAGTTACTTTTTCTACTAACAAATATTCATAGATGAACTATAGAGTAAAGGTATTTAAACCATATCAAATAAACAATCACAAGGATCAACCTTAATGTAAGCTTTTACATTTGATGTTTTCTAGGCTCAGCTTATCAATGAAAATAATAATGATTCCTATCATTATTTACAAAGATAGTTTTTGTTTGTTTGTGTGTAATTGGTTCTAGCATAGTATAGGAACCTTAGTTATAATGTTTCACTTGAGATCGACCTTAGTTTGAAAGATCTAGGTAGTAAATCTACCATAGTAGTTATTATAAACTACAACCTATTATAAGTGAGACAACTTGATAATAGTAATATTATTATGGAGTTAACCATGCACAAGGCTTATAATTATAGGAATAATACTGATAATGCATTTCCTATGACTTAGACTTTATAAAAAGTGATGGTAGGTAGTATTCCATCTTAGGTATCAAGTTACAAGAACCCAACTTATAATGTTATAGAAAATTTCGGGTAGTAAGATCTCTATAGGATGCAAGTAACATATAGATTGGTACATTATAAAATAATATGACATTGTATATTGTTACAATAATACATGTAGCAAGGCAACAAGGTAAATACTGAAGTTTATAACTTGATGATGAGCATATTTTTACATTTAAGCAACATGTTGATAAATTCAATGGCTAGTAAGAAAAGACAAAATAGAAATATGAACTCTATTGAAAATCTTTAACTTCGAGATTGATAGGAGTACTTTCATGAATAAGAGACAGTACAGTTAAACATAACATTAGTGTTACACCCATGTTAAAGTAGAGGTAAATGTATGACGAAGAAATTGAGCTCTAAGATCACAGTAAGTATCTTTTCTTTCACTAAGTATGATAAATATAATTATCTTTATATCTAAACTAGAATACTACCTTAGAAACAAAAATAATGGAAGACAATTACTTTACCTCATCAGACCTTGCTTTTAAATGATCAGTTTATTTACTAGCATTTCAACATGCAACATATATACTTCTTGCTACCTTATGAATTAAACTTCTACTTGATCGATCGTTACCTGTTGAACCTGTAAGAACCAACAATCCATCTACGTTAGCATAATGCTAAGTAAGCCCAAGTATTTCAAAGATAGATTTCACCTGCTTGCCAAAAAGTAAAATTATTAGTAAAGCTAAAAGAAATATGTATGCAGGTCAATATTATATACATTACGAAAATGAAAGTTGTATTAGTTATTGTATTATGAAACTAATTAATACTAATTGTTAAACTGTTTCATTTTCAACTAACCGCTAGTAGTTAGTAAACTGCATATTCAGACATTTTATGTTGTCGTAAAAATTTCAAATTTTTATGAAATTTTGGGGTACTGACACATTTGAGACTCTTCCATTGGTGTAGTCCTCACTAAACATTGGTTTTCATTGGCATATCAAACTAATACACTCTCACACAATTCACATATACGACACCTATGATACACCATCACTAAGTTAGTGGGTGAGAATGATTTTGAACTTAACCTATCCTCTTACCTTAGGTTACACCTTCCTTTTAATGTGTATTTTCTCTGACCATAGTTCCCACCTTTGTTGGACGCATAAAAAATATTAGAGAATATCAGTATTCGGAATAGCAGCAGATATCATTTTAAATATTGACGTTTCGGGTCCACAACAGGACTGATCATCAGGATGGTGTGATGTGAAGAAGAGTGGTAGGCGATCTCAGTCTTGGTTATTAATACTTGGCACCACGTTCAATTTTGATTCTTGAGAATATTAATATGAAATTATTTTATAAATTAATAGCTTAAACTTTTTAAATAACCTGTTCTTAAAACCGACATTAAAAAACCAAAAACCGTACCATTTTTTGCATATTACTCTCTGCAATTAAGTATTAATAACCAAGACTGAGATCGCCTACCACTCTTCTTCACATCACACCATCCTGATGATGAGTCCTGTTGTGGACCCGAAACATCGATATTTAAAATGATATCTGCGACTATTCCGAATACTAATATTATAAATATTAGAGAAATTGACCACTATAGAGTTAAAACCTAATTGCATTGAACAAACTAAAATATACAATATATGGACACAAAGATGAAGAGTACCTACCATTAGAATATATAAGTCTATTAGATTTTCAAAGTAGCACCATTTCCTCATCATGAATAGTGTTTCACCATGTACTAGACTTGATGGATGTTTTCCCTTTTGGATGTGCCACAATATTAAGAGCAATCCTAAATCTTGCCAAATTTATTCATTTTTTCATGTCTTGAACTTTCGACACAATTTTCAAGCCTTTCCTATGCATTTTAATGATTATGATAAATAATACTTATTTAGAAGGGGCCAACTACCAAATTGTACAACTTAAAATAAGCTTTCTAAGTCGGTCCAAAATGTGACAAAAATGAAACTTGTATATGGAAGCTATATTCTCAAGGAACTTGTTGTGAGTGTGCCAAAATGTGACAAAAATGAAACTAGTACATGGAAGTTATATTCTCAAGGAACTTGTTGTGAGTGTTTTCACACTCACACAGGTGAAAATGGGTGTGCTTCTGGCTTACAGAAGACAAGATAGGAAGCATGCAACAAACTGGTTCTCGTAGCTAATGTGTGTGAGAGAACTTAGTGAAACCTAGTAAAAACAAGTAAAAATATAACCATGCAAAGCTAAATATAGGAAATGGACCTAAATGTTATTGCATGCATGCCATAAATGTAAGTAAATGTCAGTAACAATAAAAATAAAATTTTTCTCTTTTTACACAAAAAAACGAAAATGCATGAAATGAAAACCTTTTATTAATCAATTGTAGACATTACATGGGTGGAGAATACCTCAAATAACTATGCCCTTGCAGCTAATGGTGAATGTTGTTATCCAATGTCTAAATAGTTTGGTGTCTTCCACGCAAGGTCACATTTTATGGAATGGAGCTCAACCGAAATTAAGCGAGGAAAGGGTAATGGAGGGCTACAGGATTCAAGGGGAAATTTTGATAGCATACTAGTGCAACAATGGAGAGATATTGAATGAGGGCCTCCACTCTTCTATTTATAATAATTTTGACCAATATAACCTTGCCCATGGTTTTGGATGACCCATACTATTGTTCCATGGTATTGGTATTTTTCCTCTCTTTTTTATCTTTTAATATTTTTTCCATGCATTGTTTTTTAAGGTTTTAATGTTGATTAATAATTTTTTTCTCTTTCTACACAAAAAAATGAAAATGCATGATATTAAAACCTTTTTATTAATCAACTGTAGACATTACATGGGTGGAGAATACCTCAAATAACTGGTCCCTTGCTGCTATCCAATGTCTAAATAGTCTGGTGTCTTCCATGCAAGGTCACATTTTAGGGAATGGAGCTCAACCGGAAGTAAGCGAGGAAAGGGTTATGGAGGGCTACAGGATTCAAGGGGAAATTTCGATAGCATACCAGTGCAACAATTGAGGGCCTCCACTCTTCTATTTATAAGAATTTTGACCAATATGACCTTGCCCATGGTTTTGGATGACCCATACTATTGTTCCATGGTATTGGTATTTTCCCTCTCTTTTTGATTTTTTAATGTTTTTACCCCCCCTTTTTCTACTTATTGTATTTTGGGGAATATTTCCTTATTTTATGTGGGAAAATAAGTATTTTTTATCAAACATGGTTAAAATGATAGGTTTTTTTGGGTTGGTGGAGGACAAAACTTAGGAAAATAAGTGTGGAGATATGATGACCAAGGTAGTGAGGTAGCTGAATGAATTTATGGTGTTAACATATTCCCCCCCCCCCCGATGAGTGAGGGAAGAAGCTCACCGCATGGGTGATAGACGTCATAGGACTTATTTTTACAAAGAAGGAATGGGACCAAAGTGCGGAGATATGAAGACTATGCTAGAGTAGAGAAAAAAGTCAGTGCAAGGGTTGCAAGGGAAAGATATGTAGATACAATCACTCAAATTGGATGGGGCACATATCATTAGAAATATATGGACTAGGAGGGAATACCCATGGTGTTAATATACATAAATGATGAGGCCCATAGGGGGTCCTATAGAATACATAAACCACTACTATTCACAACATAATGGTTCAATGGGAACTGATACATGGATTAAGATGGTAGTCCAAATAACTATTGAGCTAAAGAGTTGAAAATACAACTAGTAGGAAGCACCAAGGGTGCATGATCATGGTTGATGTTTGGAATGGCCAATAACAAGTGAAACTTAGGCCACTAAGCTTCAAAAGTTGGAAGGTACAATATACTACAATTAGAACTGGATGTACCGAGAATCATAAGGGATTCCAAACACTAACTCAAACCCAACCCATATACCCAAAGGAACATAATAGTGACTGGGTTCCATGGTGACTCACCAATGTGCTAGAATCAAGGGGCATATGGTGTCTTCGACCAAACAATTGTGGGACCAATACCCTATACAAATTTAAATAGCGTGAGTGAGGAGCTAAGGTTGAGCACGTGAGAAACAACTATCTGAAAGGGAAATAAGGTTTCCCTTCCAAGAAGTTTCATAGGAACTCACTAATGATGGTGATGAGGCCAAGGTAAAGGGACCTCTAGGTCTATCCTTTGGAATGGATTTGTTGGTGTCAACAAAGGGAGACCTACAACTACCAAGGAAATAATGGTTCCTTGATAGGATCATGGGTTGCATAAACATGATGTCATTGGAACATGACACTGAGGTTGAGACTTAGGAAAGGGATGAGTAATGGGACTCAAAATTCCTTTATTTAGAGCATGACAATAGGGCTGACCTAGAAGCGAATGAAACTGATCTTGGAGAGGGAAACATATTTGAGGTGAGGGAGGGGGAGGTGGTCATACTGGGTACAACTTGCAAATGGATGACTTTGGAGGGAAAAATGTGGATAATTGGGGAGGGGGACTCAAAGGTGACTCATTGCAGAGTACTCTGAACAAAGGTGACTAGAAATTTTGTCGACATAAGATACTGTATGTTATTTGTAGGGGTTCTAAGAAGTATCTGTTTAGGATTTCTTCATGGTTTAAGGAACTCAAATAAGGTAGTGAAGTATGCTCGAAATGGTACTTACCCATTGGTTTTATCAATCGTGGGTCAATTAATGCTCGTTGGTGTTTCCATTTTTAGAGGGTCTAAAAATAGTGAGAAGACTGTAGTGGTGGTATTTTTCGTAAAGTTAGTCTTCAAGGCCCAAAAAAGAATAAAAGTGTAAAGTGGAGAACTCTTCCAGTCAAAAGGGACTAGAGTATTCCTTTTTCGTAAATAGACCAACGAGCCTCAAAAAGGGGTAAAATTATACCCAAAGGACTTTATTTCATGTCTTTTAATGATCCTGAAAAGAACAAGATCACTCAATAATCTTTTCATTGTTTAAGGTGTAAAAAATGAGCTTACGAGAAACTCTAACCTATGAGTCTAGGGGAACTGGCCAATAAGTGACAAGATGAGAAAATATATGAGAATTTAACTCAATATATCAAAATATACAAACTCCCTATCATGAGGGGATGTGAACAACATGGGTTGTAAATGAAAGGGGTTCTAAAAAACGGTCATCCATGTGAGGGGAGGATCTACTGCTGATCAAGGGAAAATGTAAAGGGTTGCTGGGCAGGGCCAGTTACATGAAAATGGGGGCGAGGGAGGGGGGGCTATAGGATCAAGGGGAAATGAATGAGGAAATTCATCGAGTCAATAGAGTGGGAGGATGTCCTATATTCAAGTTAAGTGATTATACCTGTATACACAGTCAATACCACCAGGAGGAGCAAAATTGATACTTGTATCTGTATACATAAAAAGGATACCCAAGCATAAATGTGTGTCTGGAATATAAAGAATGAATACAAATACATCTATAAGACATGAATTTCATGATGGCACACAAATCAATGCAAGTCCAGAAGGTGCCCTAACAAAAGGTCAATGATCATGATGTTACGGAGAGAAATTCCTATGGCTTGGGGTACCACAACAGAGAGCTTGACTCCAGAAATCAATCCTTTCCAATATGCAATAGAAAATAAATGTCTAACACTAAAGGATCAGACCTCATACCTTATTCCAAATGGTTGAAGTAGATCCCCGTTGAGCTTTCCAACTTCAGCTTGAATTGATAAATCACTTCCTCAACAACAAGTAAATAATACAAGCATACTATATATCATGGTGTTAGATCTATTCTAGCATATATAATCAACAATGTATAAACATTTTAAATCATCCCATGGATAAAATATTTATTCAAACACACATTATTGGATAGGAAAATATATTTCTATTAATATAAATCAGAGATTACAATAGATACAACCTCTGTCGGCATGTCTACGAACCGGAGAAACTGAATCCTCCACTTGGGCCTCCATTACCTCAATCCTCCATCTCTCGATAGAAAGCTCACAAGAAAAAGGAAAGCTTGGGAAGAACACAAAAGTGCTCAAAGGGATAAAGGGATGCAGACTCAAGCATAAGTTCCAACAACAATGGACTATAGTTTCTTTTCTCTCAATTCTCTCATATGCCTTCAATGTACCATAGAGTTCCTTATATAGATTTTCAAATGGGTAATGAAAGGTCGAATCCGAGCGATCTCAAGGAATAGGGAAGGCGAGGAGTCAAGTGAATCAGATCCATGTCAAGGAAAAATCCAAAAGGATTTGGATTTTGTACACATCCCTATGCACGCAGTTTTAGGTGTCAAACCCGCGTATATACGCGATTAAGGGTTTAAAAGTCGTGTGTATCATTTTTCACATGTTTTTAGGGATGGTCAAGGAAACATCAAAGGACAAAAAATGGTCCATGGGGTCTAAGGAGTCTGCAGAGGGACAAGGGAAGGCCATACAAAGTGTGATTCACCTGGAGTGGTAAAATCAACTATAACAGATGCCCCGTAATGTGTGAGGTCAGAGGGGTCATACGATGGCCGAAATACATTATAAGTCCATCCCAGAAGTGGAGTGATGAAGAATCCCAAATGGAAGACCAGCCACCCAATCAGCATAGTACAATGATACATCTCTGCACATAACTGCAAATACATATAGCAGTCCTAGATACATAAGAGTACAATGGCCATGAATAGACATGATACAAGATATCACATAAGTGGTCATCGCCACATACATAGATCAGAATCTCCATGATGAAGATATATAAAGGACCATGATCTCCATAATGGATGAAGATATATAACAGATCAAGATCTCCATAGTGGATAGAAATGTCTGACATATACTGGAATCAAGTCATGAGAGATGAAATCTCATGAACATTGGCACAATCAAGGAGGTAGCATATAATAGATCCCACCAATCTGGAAAGTCTTCTACACAAACTGCTATGAGTACATGTCCTACTATGTGAATAGAGGTGTCGAGGTCGAACATAGTAGTCCATCGTCAGATTAATAGTCATTGATGTATACTGTTAACAGACGTGAGATCACCTACCGATAATGAAAATGGGAATCAAGGTACTAGAGTGCAAACTAACAAGTGTGAATAAATGTGTTGAGGTCGAACACTTGAGAGGATCCATCGATCAGGGGACATTGATGTATTCCCAAAGATTGTTGATGGCGAGAGAACCTGCCACTGATGAATGCAAGTCTCAAGGTGCTCAAACTGACTCTAGATTCCAATCCCTGAATAAATGATCTGAAGTTGATGGGATGAAATCCGTTGGAAGGAGGGATTTAAGGCATCCCACATCATCCAACATGAGGTACTCAGCAAAGTTGTATAATGTGGAAGGACTTGATCATAAGGTGCACGAACCAGTAACTCTATCGGGAATGACCGACATGAAAAGTCAAGATAACTGAGGAATGGCCGACTCAGGCTTCAACTTCCTTCAAACAAGAGCATAATAGCGTATGGTGACTGAATAAAGGCAGCATAGACTCGATATACAAATTGGGACATCTCTGCGACACAGGAGGCATCAACAGAGGCTCCATAGGGACTGGAATCTTAACCAATCGGTGGAGATAAACTCATATAAACAAGTACAACTCCTAAAGTCAAACTATAAACCCAACCAATGGATGTGATATACAGTGCTCTGTTCGAAGGCGACACGACTTGACAGCTACCAAAGATAACATCTTTCCTTGTCCCACTTTTTGGTCTTTTGATTTTTTTGGACTTTTTCAAATATTTAAAAAGGTTGAAAAAGAATAAAATTGATTTATAGTTACAGACTAGGAGGAGACGAGTGTCATAAGGGAAAACAAACTAATTCCAAGCAATGGGACATACCTATGCTCAATGCAAGGATACATGTGTAGGATATCGACACTCAGGGGAAAATCCCCTCCTGGTAAAAAGGGAATCAAGCTGCAAAGGATATAAACAATGGATCTACATGGCTAGACATGAGATAAGCTCAGGCTATATGGCTGAAACACAATGTTAGGGAAGCTAGCATAAAGCTCAATAAGGCAGGAAAAGCTCATGATAATGCATTCACAACTTGACATGAGGGAGTCCTGAGGGAAATAGGCCAGCAAAAGATCAAGAGGAGTATGAGGCTCTTGCGAATTGTCATGGAAGTACTATACAATGGACTCCCACACCCTAAAGGAGAAAATGTCATCATGGGCACCAAATGCAAATAAGGCACTAACTAGGGTACCCATGTAAGGTGAAGCTCTACCACTCATAGCATGCCACTTCTAAAATAGTAAGAAGGTTCCGTGACACAATAAAGTGGGTTTGTACCTAAGGTTATGATGAAATGGTCATAAGGTCATGCAAAATGCAAACAGTGATGAAACCTAACCTATATGCCATTTTAGACATGAGACCTGATATCGGCACAAACGGATCAATCCAACGGCAGAAACGACACTGAAAAGGCTTCCTACACCATGAGTTAGGTAAAAAACAGTCCAAAATGATTAGAAATTGTTGAAACTAGAGGAAAGGGGGTAAAAATTTTCAAAAATTTGAAAAATTTCTATAAATAGTAAACAATTCAAAATATTATAAAACATTTGAAATTTTTACCCATTTAGGCTCCGATTTTCAACAGCGAATTCCAGGAGATCCAGCCAACGGAATCCACTACCATTTCTTCCAGGTACTTACCCATGCTCTTCTCTTCCATTTTGATGTAATTTTTATAAAACTCCATGGTCAATTGAGTTTTCTAGGCCAAACCAAAAAGGGCATTGCGGCCCATGTGGAAATCGAGGATTTGTTCGCATATAGGGTTGGATATATGCGGAAAATGCCCCCATAGTCGCGTACATACGCGGCTGTTTGGAAAATAGTCGCGTATGAGGCCACGCATAAGGTTTTTTAAGTAATCTAATGGGAAAATTTGCAATTTCTTGTGCAGGATTGTTCTAGAGTGGAGAGAGCGTAAACATGGTGAGGTAGAGGACGTAGTAAGGGCCGATCTAATGGCTCAACAAGCTCTACGTGCATGTGGACTCTACAAATTTCGGTGTCTTGGTGGCTTGAGGACCAAACCAAGACTATTGCAGATGCTGGTGGATTACTGGGATCCAAACTCTGAGTCCTTCTAGATAGATGGGATGCCCCTCACTATAGAGGTGGAGGACATATACTTCATTACTGGGCTTTCTCGACGAGAGGAAGTAGTGAACCTTCGTTCTCGTGGTGGGCCAGGAAGTGGCCTGACTATTGATGAGTACATTGCGGTGTACTGCTATCCAGACACAGAGAAGGTGGAGAGTCAGGTCCCTACCAACACTATACAGGTGATGGGCCTAAAGGCCATACTATTGACATTGGGAAGGATAGCAGGATTTGCATCACTCCACCAGGCCTCACAGCCTCTAATGTTCTATGCAGTGGAGTGCATGAGACCCACAATTTATGACTGGAGCACTACACTACTGAGCAACATGAAACATTAGCTCAGTGACTGTAAGGCGAGCAGAGTGCAAAACTTCAGGTTTAGCAGTATATTGAGCACATTTTTCTTTGAGCGTGTTCCAGGATTGAGCCCCAGAGTGGACGTTCCTCTTCATGAGGTTCGAGCTCCGGCCCAACGACGTTGGGTACATGCGATGCGCAGACTGGGGGGGTAGGGTGGCCAACCCCTATCCAGCTGAATTCTTTCCGTGGTGGCAACGATAGATAGTTTCCATCAATGACTACCCTATGCAGGGATAGATTTCTGGGTGGGACCCGGACATGCCGCTACCACCAGGATCGACATATGGCGATATAGGTAACGAATCTCGACCCTCTTTTTTTAAATTTTTTTGAGTTATTTAATTTTTTGTGTTTTCTGATTATATGGAATAAAAAGACATATTTTTGCGTGACAATACATAGTGACATCTACCATTTGTATGCAGATGTGGGACCACGGTAGCCGGAAGGCTTCCCTCGTCACAGACAGAGGGGAAGAGGAGATGATATCATAGGTGTGGATGCGGAGCAGATGCTCCAGAGCATTCATACCAATTTTTTGAGGCTGACACATAGGGTTTCCATGGCGCAAGTCGAGGACTTGCCTGAGGCTATGTAGCGCTAGGTGGTGGGTGTACCACAACCATGGGTGCAATTATTCCGACAGCTAGCTAGAGCCGTAGTGACCTTCCATGATCACAACCCCCCTCCTCCTCCACAGGATTAGATACCTGGGATTCTATACATTTTGTACTACTATGTATTATATGTTGGTGTCTCGAGAGCCCCAATGACACTATGTATTACCACATTTTGGATGTTATATAATTTTTTTTATGGTGATCGGTTTATTTATTTACATGTGTAAAAATTGTGTTTGTGATGAATTTATTGTGTATGAAACAAATGCCAATATAACGCGTAGTTAGCATATGAGTTAGCAACTTGATTATTAATTCTTGGAATGTGTATGTATGTTATGTTGTCAAATTGCCGTTCTAATAATCTCACACGTAAGAATATTCTTAATAACATCGTATCTCTAACATGGTACAAACCATTAAGCTGTGACACTACTAACTTTGAATCAAGACGTACCTCAAGAGAGAGAATTCCATGTGAAATGGCATCCCATAGAAGCTCAATAACGACACTATATTTGGCAACATTGTTGGAAGATGGCCGTAGACATATGCCTCCTAAAGATAGTATCTGACCCATAGGAGTATAAATCACCCAAGCAGTAGAGGCTGAGTGTTGAGTGTGACAGCTCGCACCATCCGCAAATCCTATGTAGGTGGAATATTCCATTGACATCTGCCAAAAGAAATGGAAACTAATCACAAACCCGATCACTATAAGAAAAAGACCTACCTATGCAAACTATACAAAAATATACAATAACTAGCCTTGGCTGAAAATCACGCATAGTACTTCTTGAGATAGAGCCCATTTCTAGGCTCCACCAAGGTCGTTCCCTCGTAATCCACTAACTCATAAGCACTCTTATCTAACACATGTTTGACCATGTAAGGACCTCACCACACGAGATTAAATTTTCCTACCCCCAAGGGTTCTTTCGGTTGATCCCACAAAAGGACCAAGTCTCCCTCACTAAACCTCCTTGGATGGACAGACTTATCATACTGGACCTTTACGCGACATTTATTTACTTCTAAATCCACCAAGGCATCCCGACGCTGCTCATCAAGATTCTTAAGGTGGACCAAATGCTCCTCCAATGGTGAAGTGTCTAGTAAGAGTTCTACAGCTAGCTTCAAAGAAGGAATATCGCATTCAACTGGCAATATCGACTCCACTCCATGTACAAGTTGATATGGAGAAAAACCTGTGGTAATCTTAACATCGATTCTATATGCCCACAAAGCAGGATATAACATGATGTGCCAATTATTCTTGCTTTGTACGATGGTTCGTTGGAGAATGGATTTGAGTGATTTATTCACTGCTTCTACCTATCCATTCACTTGAGGGTAGTAAGAGGAGGAATTCTCTTGCTTGTACCCTAACTTTGATACCAACTCTTCCATCATACGGTTTTGAAAGTGTGAGCCATGGTTAGTGACAAGCTCTTTCGCGAATTTTGAACCGAGTAATAATCTGGTTGAATACGAAGTGGGCGGCTGTCTCGCTTTCGGATTTAACTGTAGGCATAGCCTCAGCCCATTTCGTGAAGTAATCAATAGCCAATATTATATGATGGTTCCCCCTAGCCAAAGCTGGGTTACAATCCATAAAATCGAGCCCCCACTTAGTGAAGGGACCAGTGGTGATAATGGGATGTAACGAGGCAGGTTTAGAGCACATATTACATGCAAACACCTGGCAAGGGTGGCACCTCTTGACCACATCTACACAATCCTTAAAGATCGACGACCAGAAATAACCCGCTCTTAAGATATTTTGAGCTATACAAATCCTAGATAAATGACCACCACATGCCCCTCCATGGCAATCATTCAGCACTACCTCAGCCATTTCATGAGTTAAACAATGTTGTAAAATGGAATCTACCCCACGACGGTATAAAGTGTTATCCACTATGAGGTAGTTCTTAGAGACGTGACGTAATCGTCGTCGTTCATCCCATGAGAGGTTAGTAGGGATCTTCAATGTTTGTAAATACATTATGATATCCCCATACCATGGGTCTAAAGTTGAGATTAAGAAGATGTGTTCATCGACAAACGTATCTTCACAAGCCAACTCCTCGGCCTTGCTCAGGAAATCTGATATAAGCTCTGCAAAAATTAAAGACTTCTTCAATTTTGTCGAAACAAATTCGAGATCGAATTCTTGCAGAATGACAATCCATTTATTATATTTTCCCCCAATCATCCTTGGAGTGACACTACTACATTTCGACCAAAAATCCGACGGCCGTATTGTCGAATTTTCGACACTTCCCTGTCGCATGTACGACACTATGATTTCTTTTTAAGTGTCGGTGGGTTGTCGTCGGTTATCCGACATCTGTTTAATCCGTCGGTTAAGTGACACCTCAGTTACTATCGGTTAAATGTAAGGCATCGGTTAAGCAACATGAGAAACCGTGGGTTAAGCGACGGAGATAATGATTAAGCGTCGGAGAAGCGACATGAATAACCGTCTCTTAAGCGACGGAGAGAAAGAGTAAACGTCAGATAAGCAACATGAAGAACCGTCGCTTAAGAGATAGAGATAAAGAGTAAGCGTCGAATAAGGAACATGAAGAACCGTTGCTTAAGCGACAGAGAGAAAGAGTAAGCGTTGGATAAGCAACAGGAATAAGAGTCGCTTAAGCAATGGAAGTGAATTTAAAAAAAATAAATACCTGCAAATTGGGTATACAAAGAAGCCAGAACGATACTCATTTGCTCGACCATCTGGACAGTTTCAGAGCATAGCATTTAGTCCAGTAGCAAGAGTATCCCCTCCATCATTACACTTCAAATTGCTTCTCTCTTTTCATGTTGCATGTATCCAATATTTGCTTTTCAGCCAAAGCGTTCAGGATTACAAGCCTAGAAATTCACCATGTTGTTTCATATAAGTTTTGTCAAACAAGTAATCTACAATGTGTTCCTTGTTACAACACTTCACCTTCTTGCAATCTTATAGGAATATCAAAAAAATACTCAAGAAAAATATAGCATGTAAATGTTTCCACATTATGATATAGGTATGAAGTGTACTTGTATCTTGTAATTCTAAAAATAGTTATAACCTTTGACAAATCTCAGGGGGTTGTCCCTAGGTGTGTGTGCTGTTCGTTAATATGTAAAAATATGCATGTAAATTAGATAAACATATGCATGTAAATTAGAGTTAGACAAGCCCACTTATGCTTCCCTCAAAGAACACGAAAGACTAAAAAACAGTGATTAGACTACAAATTAAATTATGGAGGATCAAAATTAGATTCTTAACTAAAATTACAATAGCAATTATATGAAAAAATTGAAAAAATATGCCCTCTAGGTGAAAGTATGATTCACAATAAATCATAATGACATACAAGATCCTTACAGTGCAATTGCACAAGAAAGACAATTGCACAAATTCTAAGAGCTAGAAACAAAGCATAATCGAATCCATTTGGTATATTAATGAAGAGGGAGAGAACAAACCATGGACATCCATACATCACAGGCTGCCTTCTAGCATGCAATAGTGGAAGATTTTGTCAAGTCTGGAATGGAAGAAGGATGATGTTGATGAGCTCTTGTAACCTGTGTGAACACTTCTAATTTCATGAAGGTGTCTTGCAACTCTCCTTTATAGATAACAATAGAATAAAAGGACGGTGCATGCACAAGGAATGAGGAAAATGGTGTTGAATGTAAGTCAATGATGAGCTGTTGTAACCTTGTGTAAAAACGTCTAACCTCAAGAAAGTGTCTTGCAACTCTCCTTTATAGATAACAATAGAATAAAAGCACAGTGCATGCCCAAGGAACGAGGAAAAACATGTTGAATGGAAGTCTAATCTGGATAGTCAAAATTAGATTGCTTCCCTTTGCTGCATGTGATGGGTTTTAGGGCTGTACTGTCTCCAAAACTATTCTATTCCCCGTAATTACATGCAAACTGTACACCTTGATGAAGGAATCTGCTGGAAAATGCCCTTACTAGTCTAAATTAAACCTTCTCTTTAACCCTTATCATTGTGCTTCCATTTTTAAGCTTGCCATAACTAGCATGCATGCATAAGTCTGTCCTTGTACAGTGAGACTGTTGAGCAATAGCTTAATAAACCCTCTTTAGAGTCAATAAGTATGCGATAAAAGTACGTGAAAGTGTTTACCACAGAAATATAAGTTATTCAATTGATATATTAAGTAGGAAATTACTTGGCTCAGTGCAGCAAACAGAACTCCCTTGAACTAACTAACAGTGCAACAAATAAAATAGATGCAAAATTTTGCATGATCTAAGAACTTACTTATGCCCAACGCTCCCTCCTGTTCAGATTTCCAGTGGTTGGTTCTTGGAAAAGAAGACTAAGACCTTCCACAGTGCACTGCAAATAGGAAGTCACAGATTCAATAAATAACCTTAAGATATGGAGGACATTGTTTTTAAGTGCAAAGCAGAAACATCACTAATGATGAATCACTAACAAATAACCATGAGGAATTAAAAACAGGTAAAAGACCGATCCATATGTTGTCTCATAGACACAGAACTTTGAAGAATGATAGGTTTACCATTTCTTTTAGATTATCAATAGCATTCAACGATTTTTTAGCATCCTCAGACAACCTCTGTTCACCATTTTTTGACTGCCCTGAAGTACTTGCAATGGGCATGTCATCTTCCTTAGGTGCACCAGCAAACACTATAGAGCTTGAAGTTTCTCTTAAACCTTCATCATCGCCCCAAGATTGAAGACTTAAATCTGTGAGCCCACGCCCAAGTGCCACTGCTACTGTTCCAGGTTGTGACATATATTGGCCTACATAAAAATGGAAGTTGGAACATGATATGTAAATGTAAACTGGTACAACAAAAAAATGAATGGTGAACAGGAGAATTAAAAATGAAACAATTGAAAACTAATATCCACTTACTGCTGAGAGATTGCATGGTCACACATTCCAATAGTCTATGGGCTTCCTTGGGTTAAGACCAAAAACGATTCTTATACTAATTCATAAAATATATTTCGACAGATTATCTCATCACTGTCAAAATATATGTTGTATGCCCAAGGGCATCTGGTTTAAGTGGCAAGTAGTAATTAGGTGATATGGACTGTAATAACACAGACAGGTTCAAAACCCCCAAGAGGACTCAGATGAGCACTAGTGCAAAAGTGACAGGTGATTTTGACAGCATTGAAACACCACTCGGTCCACTCCTAGTGCACACTTGGCCAAAGGATGGGCTGTAAGTTTCTACAATAAGCAACATTTTCCCCAAGAAAAAAATTGTTGTATAGATGATTTAAGAAAATATTAAATAATGCTACTCTACCAAAAATGATTGTAGTGCTCGTGCTATATTGATTTGCTTGAAGATATTATAATTGGACTAAATGCAAGATATATACAAAGAACAGACCATACATTCCAACACCGTAAAAGGATCAGATGCATAGATTTAAGAAAGTACTGCAGCTCTAGAAGGAGATGATCTTAGTGCTATTATTATGTCGATTTATTTGAATGTGGGTTATTTATTAAAAACTCCATAAGATGTCCTAACAACCTGTTACCCCTCTTTTGGCAAGGGGTAAATGATGATCAGTTGTCGATCTTTCCAGGAATTCAGTTCGATTTGAACTAGTTCATCTTGTTTTCAACTCTGTGAATGAGAACTATTTGGCTGTAGCTGGGTATGAGGAATGCCAAGTTCTCACTGTCAATTCTTGAGATGAAATAACAGACCGTCTTTCAATTGAGCTTGCTTTGCAAGGTGCTTACATTCGACAAATAGCCTGGCTTCATAGTTCTCAGGTTCAACTCATGGTGGTGACCAACAAGTTTGTGAAGATTTATGACCTGTCCCAAGATAACATTATCCCTATGCATTATTTTACATTATTGGAAGATTCAATTATTGATGTAGTATTAGTACCCATCTTATGTGGTCAGCTAGTTCTTTTTGTACTATCACAACATGGCATGTTGTATAGGCAACAAATAGAAGTAGAGGGTTATATTGGAGCTCAATTTTTGGCAGAGACTATCCATCTCCACGGTAGAGATGTGTAGTCAAAAGGTATATCTTTGTGTTTCACATCAGCCTACAGATTACTTTTCCTCTCTGTTATCATCAGCCCCATCTTAGGATCCAAGTTGGAAACTTCACAAAGGTCTTGTTGGAGTGGGGAAGGAGTTCCCTTGTGGTCTTACAGGTTTGGAATTTGATGTAATGGTGCTGTTGTATATTAGACTGTTGGTGTCCCTAGCTGTTGGTAGCATCGAAAACAAGGATGCAATTGTTGGAGAGGTGTTTGGTTGGGGGGTTGGCCTAAACATGGAATAATAGAGACCCAATGCCTCCCTCATAAACAAAGCAAAACACTATCGGTAGTTCAGGTATCGGGAAAAGATGAAGAGAGTTTTGATGCTGTCTAAAGAGGTAGTAGAACCGTACTTGTATTTTAGTAGATAGGCCACTAAAAAACAAAATGCTCTTCCATCTTGGTCCCTTTCATATCACCTAATAGGCGTATCCTGCTGGCTCATGGAATTTGATGCTTGGACCCAATCCAAAGTTTATGTGAGCCTAGGTGAAAGAGGGTGTAATTGTGTGATTGGTGTCTGGCTGGATGGGGTGGCCTAAACACAGAAGAAGTTAGAATGGAGACCCTGGAGTGAATCTTTTGAAACTCAGCATAATGGTCAGCTTTGTGGGCCTGGATGACATTTATTTTCTATGGTTACTTTGTATTGTATGATGATCCTTGATTTAACATATTTGCTACCACCTTTTATTGTATTTCTTTATTTGTTTTTATGGGTTTTACTGACTTTGTTGTATATAATTTACACATTAGTGGAACATGAAATGAGCTTCTATCACCAGACTGATCCCAAGGTATTATAATTTATGTTACTCCAACTTTTATGTTTGGTAGAGGTTGGAATAGTATAGTTCACACTAAAGAAAATAAATGACCGGTAAAGAAGAAAGGCAGTAAGGAGGAAATGATAAAGTAGAGTAACGCAGTGGAAATAAAATAAATGTCAGGTAAAAAACTTAAAAGAAAGGCATTAAAGAATAATTGTTAAAGAACAATTTTAACTATTGAATTAATAATTATCATTTTGGAATGGAGCTAACATATTCACAAAATTTACTGAAAATGGAATTTAACAGATTCACAAAATTTACTGGAGCTAACAGAGTTCTTGTTTAATATCATTCAAATTGATACAACATTGTACCTTCTTGGTTTTATCCTATGATGGAATGGTTCCTTTAAGAACTTCAAGAAGCTTAACTTTTGTACATGTTGGGCAATCTTTTGTGCTTAGGTTCATTTGGAGATCCCTGATTAAAATCATGTTCCTAAGCCTATCAGAGAAGTCAAGTACAATATATTAAGGTAATGGAGACATACTGTGAGAAATCACGTGTTAAGCAACACACTTTTATCATATATGTAAATGTTAATACGCAACACTTGTTTGTGGGTTGAGCCTCGGAAGATGGAATCGTCGTTCTTCAGCTATTCAAGTAAGAAAATACATTTGATTTAAATTTGAAGAAAGTTGATAATTATTTTTAAATTTTTAGAAAAATATATTTTTAATAATGTTGATACTTAATTTTAGAATTTAGAAAAAAGGTGTAGTAGGGGGTAGAAATTAATTTGGGAACTTACCGAATATTACAATTTCCTGAAGGACATCATTCTGACAATACACTAATTGCAGAATTGCTAGATACTGCATTGGAACTGTAGCAAAAGGGAATTTTAATATATGAAGCATGCAAATACATTGGGAACCTTATATGTGATATATACTATATTGCAGTCAAGTACAAGTCATATATGTAACTGTTACTTCTTAATATAATATATTGTTTGTATTATGTACAAGGTTGACTCAATTCTTGATAGGTATACTTTTTGAGAATTAGCTGGTTAGCTATACATTTATAGTGGTATTTACTATTATGTTATCACACGCCTAAGTTGCCATGTATGGACATGTCACATTTCTTGTGGCCAGTTTGGACATCTCTAGAAAAGGAAACCATGCCTCAACATTCCTCTGGACAAACTTGGACTGCTTTACAAAAGCCTCTAGGCTATTGTTGAATCTTCTATTGGGGTTTGTTTGAAATTCTCATTTTTCAGTAAATGTTGAGATTTGGTCTTTGTGGTTATCAAGCCTTGGTAAGATCTGTAGAATCCAACGCTTTAAAACATGCACATGGACTGGGATCCTAACTTGGGTTCGGCTGAGGGTGAACTTGAATTTGGCTTTGAATTGGACTGATTTGAATTTATGACTTGGTTTACTAAATAATACATAAAATATTAAAATTTTTAAGAAAAATATATTTAAAGATTCCAAACCATTAGAGACAAAATATGCATAGTTTGCTCATGTATATACCATGCAAATGTTAATATATTAAAATGGCACCAAGTGCAATACATATGTAAAACAAAATACATAATCAAGGAGGCTCTAAATGGACTCTAGAAACTAGAATCCAAAACACAACATACTGCCGGGTACGAGACTACTACAGTAACTATTCAACATGATCAGAGTTATCAATTATCAAAGCAATCACCACTATTAGAAATGGGTTTGTCAGCATGAGCCACAGGACCATCCTCTGGGATGGACATGTTAGACTCCTCAAGAGCATCTGCAACTATAGTAGTAGTACCCAGAGAAGCATGGCTAGTGCTTGCCATGCCTGGTGCTACTCCTGCTAGTGGATCTGCCTCCAAACCAATATACCCTGAGTCATCAATATCAGGATCAAACTATGTCGAGTGAGCCTCCTCTAACCACTGTGAGCCTTGAAGTGGGATCAATATCATCCAACACAATGGGATCAATTTCAGGTCTTTTGTTCAATAACTAGAACGGTTATTTTCATTTCAGGACTTGTATTTTTTAGGAGTCAGAACCATTGGGATGTTTAGTTAGCAGGTCAATATTTTGCAGGTGACATGTAACCAAAACAATTTCTAATATCAAAGTGAGTCTGATTTCCAATAGAAGAATATCTATGAGGTTTACCAAACAATTTCTTCAATTTCTATACAATTAGCGCCCAATTTAGCATGTAGTGCCATCAAGTGGATTCTTGTTGCTAAATTTTGGTGAAACAAACCAGAAGTTATGAGTTTCCTCAGTATTCCAAACAGTCACCATTTTGTTAAAGCAATGGTCTTATGCTATTTATTATAGGCTTTTATGTGTATGAGCATGCCCTATGATAATTTTCCCAGAATAACAGAATTTGGGCAGACTTTGCCTTATGCTAGCAACTATAGGATTTTATGTTTATGGGCACACCCTATGATATTTTACTTGGAATAACATAATTTGGATTGACTTTCCTGTTATGCTAGTGATTGAGATTTATAAGACTTATTAATCATGGATAAAGGACCTTTTCCATCATTAAGTCCCTAGTTCTTCACATATGCTGCGTTGTTGCTCTAGGCTTCATGGTCTTGAAGAGGGATGCACAGAAGGGGATTCCTTTAATTTACCCTGAATGCACCTTCTCTCTTAATATGTTGCTTCTATATAGATTCGTCAAATTGTTTAATATCAGTTTGTTGATTGGTGACAGATAACTGGGCATGGATAGAAATTAGCTGTTTTGCAATATTCCCCTCTTACATGTGCTCTTATGATTTGCATTATTCTCTTACTCAGTAAATTGGGATAAATCAAAACCCTTTTTCTTTTAATTTGCAATATGAAATTCTTTTCTCCTTCACTTTGCTTTCCAGTGTTCCATTTTGTCTAATTTTTCAACAATAAAACTATTTCTGTTTTTTGTAACGAAATTTTGGATCAAAAATATTTTATGTCATTCCTTGTGTTTATGACAAAACTCATTTTATCATCTATATTATGGGCATGCAAAACTAATTGTGGCCTGTAAATTTCTTTATGTTCTAATTTGAAATTTGTAGGATTCAACTTCTCTAGCTTAAATAACGAGGGAGGATCTTTGTAGTCATGCATGGGAGTTTCGCTTTAAAACTATAAGTTTACTAAAGGATGCCTTGTCTTATGTGGTTGGCATTTAATCCTTTGTTACATGGCTGAGGCCAACTGTGAGTCCTCTGGAAATTATCTACTATTTAGGTTGCCATAATGAAACTAATAGTGCTTCTTTTCTCTTGCAGCCAACTCCATTGTATTGGCTTAATTTGGATCCCTCATGGAGAGGCACAGGCCCTCCCATGCGGCGATATTTCCATCCTGATGGATCACAAACTGCAGACCCCACAGATAGAGTTTGGGGAGGACATGAATGCACCTACTCTATTGTCACTAGTTTCATTGGCGATGAAATGATTAGGGAGCACTATGTGAGAATCCAACGATGGCCCATAATGTCTGTTTCATCACTCTTGCCAAATCCGTCAATGATGATGACATTGATACAACTCCTATGCTGAGAGCTAATACAGATGAAGAAATTTCAAAGGAGGTTTTGTCAACTCATGTCGATTCACAGGATATGGAATCTATCATCAGGCTTTGTAAGGAAGGTAGAATGCAAGATGCATTGATGTTTTATGATGAAATTATTAAAAAGGGGCTAGTGACAAACTTTAAGACTTTTAGTGTTCTCATTAGGTCACTTGACACAAATGATAAGCTGCAAGAAGCAAACAGGGTAATGAAAGAAATGCTAGTATTGCTCAGCCATATCACTTGAAAGAGGAACATTGTAAATTATGGATAATTTATTAATTTCTGAGGTATGGTAAAAATTTGACTACTTGAAAGACTCAAGAGAAATGGGAGAGGATTTAGAATCTGCTCCATTGGCCCTCAATTCGCTTAGTTGATCTACTTTTGGAGAAACTGTCTTGACTCTTGACAGTGGACTTATTCTCATTCATTTTTGAGGAATACAGGTTTAGATATTATCAGGTTGAGATCTTCTTCTGCACTTAACTGAGAACACAATCGGAGGGAAGAGGGAAAGGCTCTTCCATAGATTAAGATCTTCTTCTTCACTTAACTGAGAACACAATCGGAGGGAAGAGGGCAAGGCTCTTCCATGAATTAGGTGGAAACTACAAAATAACCGCAGCAACAACAATAATAATAGCTTACCATCGTTTCACTTTGATTCTTCCTATACCATCGTCGAGATAAAATGAGACATTAGTAACCCTCTCTTCCTTGTTGAAGACCATCCCAACGAGGGTTACTTGCGCACCCAAAAGACATACATAGTAAGGCGATTTATTCCATAATACATAAACACCTTGAATGTTCAGTAAAAATTAAGAACGGTTCTTACATTGTTGACGTCAACGCCATCTATTGTAAAATTTGAATTCTCATCAGAGAGCTTCTGGGTTGCCTGGATTATCTGTTTTACCGTCAATGGAAGAAGCCCAGTGCTGGTACTGCTTTTCTACAAAACCATCAATGCTTGATTGAATGTTGGGCTCTTTAAACTGCCAAAACATGCAGAGGTTGAAAGCCCTAAAACTTCCTAAGCTGAGAGGAAAAGCCGCTTACCCTCACAGAGGAAAAACTGCCTTTGTTAACTTGGGTGGCCTGAGAGGGCATAAAACCACCTCCTGAGAATAGAGAACCTCCATCCGACTGACTCTGCATGCCAAACATATTTATTCTCTACTTTGTTAATCCCCGCAGAGAACAAGGGTTTCTGGATGAAATTCACAAAGAAAACAATATCGGGTGCGAAGGATATGAAGTGTAATCAATTGACAATGGTGTTTTTCTGCTGCGAGGTCTTCACTGATATTAGGGATTTGAGGGCGGAAGCAAAACTCCAGCCAATTTTCTTCCTCCCATTTCATTCACCACTTTGTGTTGAATTTGACATTGGTGTCATTTACCAATCACTTTGACATTTGACTATGGAATTTTTAATCTTTGTCAATGAATTATATCATTTTAGGTTTTGAGTTTAATTATTTTTTTAGGAGTAGCCTTCTAAGTTTTGGATTTTTTAAACTGAAAAATTATACTATCAATTAGTATAGGTTTAAATACTAAATACATAGTTGATATCAAGACAATTTATGTTGAATTAATGTAATACCTTTATTTATATGGAGTAGCTTATAAGTTAATATAACAAAAAAAATAATATATATGACTTGATCAAACCATAAACAAGATGACTGAAATATGATTTTCCAAATGAAAGTTCAAAAAAGTGTAAAAGCTAAAATATCCCATAAAGCAAAATATATGGTCGATCTCTCTTGAATCACAAAAGTGCCAACTTAGTACATGTTTCCCCCAAAAAGATAAAAAAACATCTAAGATAATGTAGTTTCAATAAGATAGTTGAAATAAATGCCACCACTTTGTCCATTGCAAGCATGTCATTGTAAAACTGTCAATTCAAAAAAGATAATATGATAATAAAATATGTATAAAAAGTATACCAGTGCAATCCATCATTCTACATCCAAGGGGAGTGTCTACATTTGCATATATAGAGGAAGAAACGACCATGTTTCCTCCTCTCATGTATATATCGAGTAAGAGCCAAAGCTGAACTAATACATAGATTGTAATACTGCCATGTTCAGTGCAATCGTAATCATGGAAAAACTAATAGTGTATAACCCCTTCCTGCATATTGACCGCCCTCTTTGACAATGCATCCGTATCTCTATTAAATTCACGATATATATGATAAATAGAGATGCTTGACAAGAGAACAGCCCTAGGAGGCCCTTGCTTTATAATTACAATTAAAACATCAAACAAAGAACGTTAGTCATGTCGATTAAGTAACAAAAATAAAAATGACACAATATACAATTACAAAAACTCTCAATATAAAGACCGCATGATATATAATCATGAATTATATTGACTTACCAATGGAAATGAACCTATTTATATGAGTGTTGTTTACTCTTATTTGGAACATTTCATTTCCAAATCATGCTTAGATATGGCCATATGGCCTTGTTTTGAAATTATGTTTGGAAACAACTTCTGAAGCTTATCGAAAGACTAGAAAAATCGTCACTAATCCCAATCCTCCATGAAAATAATAAGATATAGGTCAGTCAATCTTGGAAATCTAGCATCCTTGATTGAAGATGCATATTGTGGATTCCCAATCATGATTGGTCAAACTTACATGTCTACTTAGATTGTGAAGTGTTTTGGGTGAATCTTGAACAAATATAAATACAAGTAAAAAATGAACTTGACCAATTATGATGTGGATACAAGGATGGGGGGAACTTATTTCTAAACGAATCCTACTCCATATTGATAGGGAATTCCAATTATTGGGGGGGATTTGGGACCAAATATGGAAAAAGAACATATGGCTAAAGATATACACCTTGATTTAGTTCATATGGCATAGAATCAAGATGGACATAATCATAGAGATGCTCCAGATCACCCAATGGATGGAGGAGGGACATATGAGTAAAAGGCACCATCGCAACTATATTTTGTTTCCTTTGTGGTGTGATTTATGGTGTTACCATTGTTGCATGACCTAAACTTAGGTTATGTTCAAGAAAATTCTTAACGTAGCAAGGACCTAGAAGAATTAAAGGGAAATACCAAATTAATGATAATTACCATGCACTCTATATTCTTAACTCACACATACACATTCACATAGAATCTCTTAGATTTTAGATCTTTCATCTCAACTAGATGGACAAAATATAAGGAAGCCTCCGTAATTGACATTTCTAAACATGTTTCCAATAAGTGACATACCTTATGTACATTAATTTGACATGCATAGTTTGAGACTAGTGAAATATTAATTTCTTCTTTCAACTCGCAATAGTTCAATAAGCTTCATACCAAATTAAAAAATTTATCCACCACATGGAACTAACATGAAAACACTTAAGCTTGTCAACCTAAGCATTGGATATGCGACGGCCGTGCCGTCGCTTAAGCGACGCTTCCTAACGCGCCGTCGGTTAAGCGACGCTTATGAGACTATCCGTCGCTTAAGCAACGCTTATGGCCAAATTTACAAAAAAAAAATTATCCTTGTCATTTTTGGTAAGTTTAAAAAAAGAAATCCACGCGCCGTCGGATTTTTCCGTCGAATTTTGGATTGAAATGTAGTAGTGTGAGCATGAATTGAAATGGATTGACATGGGCTAGAACCAAGGTCTGCGAAGGATAATATAATGTCTCAACCATTTAACCGCATGTACGATAGCTAAAGCAAGCTTCTCCACATGAGAATAATGAATCTCTGTGTCAATAAGGTTTCGGCTCAGATAGTATATGACATGCTCTTAGAGCTCCTCATCCTCTTGAACCAAAACCATACCAATCGTCTCCATGGACGCGGCCACATAAAGTAGAAAATCGTGGCTATGCTAGGGCTCGCTTGAGTGCATCAAAGGACTCATGGGCTCACTCATCCCAAGAAAAGGTGGTTTCCTTATTCAATAGACACATGAAGCCTTTAGTCAAATTGGCAAAGTTGACAACAAATATTCGTAAGAAGTTTGCCATGCCTTGCAATCGTTGAATATGACAAATATTCTTCAGGGGAGACAACTGAAGTATTGCCTCAACCTTCAAAGGGTCGACTCTTATACCCTCTTTAGACACGATGAATCCTAACAAATGACCTGACTTCACACAAAAGATGCACTTATGAGGATTTAACCTAACCAAATAATGCTAGCATCTTTCGAATACCAATCTCAAGTGATAGGGATGACGCATTCTCATATGAGAATGAGTAGCAAGGTCATCCAAAAATACTTCGATAATTGACTTGAGACCATGGAAGATCAAGGTCATTTCCTACTGAAATGTAGCTCTGGCGTTTTTAAGGCCGAAAGACATTTTTTGATATGAAAAAGTTACCCAAGGAAAAATAAATGTAGTCTTATGTTGGTCCTCAGGTTTAATCTGTATCTGATTATATCCAGAAAATCCATCCATAAAGGAAAAAACCTCCCTACCCGTACACTCATCCAAAATATGATTAATAAATGGTGTGGGAAAATTGTCCTTAGGACAGGCACGATTCAAATCATGAAAATCAGTACATATGTGGATCACTCCCTACTTCTTATCCACCGGAACGGGGTTTGAAACCCACTCTATCAAGGGAACATGATAGATAAAACCAGCCTTTAAGAGTTTCTCTATCTCTGCCTTAATCGCGGGTGCTTTCCTAGGATTCACCGCATGCAAGCATTATTGAACATGCTTAGTGTTGGGATAAGCCTTAATCTCGTGATCGCCAATACGAGGGTCGATACCAAGCATTTCGTCGTAAGACCAAGCAAAGATATCATGGAATTCTTTAAATAGCTCGGTGTATTCTTGAATCTCAGCATGGGATCATTCCGCCCCAATATAGACATTCTCTATCCTGCCAGGATCGCAAGAGATATTGATAGGAATCGTTGAAGATATGTTTTCCATGTTTCCATCAGCCATCAGACCAGGAGATCTTAATGGAATCATAGGAATACCAACTCTCTCATTAAGAACCGCCCTAAAGTATTCATGCTCCAAGCGGTCAAGCTCGGGAAGAAAGTAAGATCTATGATGGAGTTCCTCCCATGGTGGCTCAACTCCCAACATAGCCTCAATAATTGCTTCATATGAAGGAAAAAATGTATCAAGGTAGTTGTGGGCATGAGAAGACTGCACTACCCATGCCGATAGCATATAAAGGTCCTCCTCCTCCATCCATGAAGAGGAAGGAATAGCATCTACAACACACTTGATATTATCTTGATAAGCTATCATAGTTGCAGGCAAAGACACGTCTGTCACGATGGGCTCACTCAGAGTACTCGGTGTAGGAAGAATCCAAGGATCTTCCATATGACTCGTGCGAAAAGAAACCGATCTCATAGATGTCGAAGCCTAACCAGAACTAGATCCTATCATAAGAATTGGTGTAGGACAACTAAAGCTTCCCATGAGGGATGGATACATGCCTACACCCACACTCCCAATTGCCGGCTGAGATTGTTCAACGATCGGGATCGAAGCTCTTGAAGATGTGGTAACAGACGAATTCTTGAATGTCATTTGATCAATCGTGACTATCTTCCCATTATGTGGAAAGCATACAACGTGAAATAGGGAAGAAGCAATGGCTTGCATACTGTACATCCAATTCCTACCTAGCAAGAGATTGTAGTCAAGGAGCGCATCAACCACCTCGACCTCTATCGCAATGGTCTTCCCTCCCAAACCAACTTTAAGGGAAGGTAGGATGCCGTGTGGCCTAAACGATCTCCTATCAAATGCAGTTAACATGGTCACTGATTTAGACAGCTCAGGGGAACCTAAACCCTTGCAACATGATAAATACATCACAGAAGTGGCAGCGCCTTCATCAATCACAGTGCGCTTAATGGTCATATTAAGACATTCTGCTGAATCAAAAGAGACACATAGTAAGGAAAGTGAGGCTGAAGTCCTATGGTTTCAAATTCAATCACAAAGGAAGAATCATCATCATTCACACCAAGGGCAGAAAGCAATGCCTTCCTTTACAAAGGACAACTCTGAAGCACTTAAAATGCAAACATCGCACAAGGAGTGTGGCCCAAATCCTCGACAACTGAATAGTTCTGGGTGGCTCGAGCATTAGGATTGTGACCGAAACACTTAAGGACTCTTTTAGGAATGCAAGGTGCAGCTTCAGGTTTATCCATAGGTTTCTCAATACGCAAAGGGGACCCTAGTGGATCAGGCTCTTTTCCTGGGTTGGGTTGTGATGAACCATAATCTTTCGCACGGGTCACAACTTTCGCAGCACGTACCATGTTAATGAAACCACGAACACTACCCTTTGGCAGATCTTGATCACCACCAGACTGATCATGGGTCCTTGAGTTCATATTTTGTGGTACAGGGTTAGTTAGCACAGCTGGGCCCTATGCCAAGAATCTCGAGGCTTCATCGATATGAGGGCACAAGTAAGTGAGGTGATCATCCTTACATAACTTGCAAGGGAACTTAACCTTATGTTTAGCTTGCTTTCCCCCCCTAGCATTATGGTCATTACTTTCATTACTATTAGCATTCTCATTCTTATTCCCACCCTTACGATTATTCTTACCCTTCTTTCTATTCCATTCGGGCTGCTGGTTACCCTTCTGGTCTGACGATTGCACTGAAAGTACACTCACTGTTTGGGCGGGTTGAGACGAAGGCGTAGCTTGTCGCGAAGCATATTTGTTGATTGACAATTGACTAACTTGTTTTGCAACCGAATCCACAGGTTTCACACTTGCACAACCAACAATGCCATCGGCATGTGGTCTAGGTTTGACTTTGGGGTCGAAACTAGAACGCAGAGCATTGGGAACAATCTCATATAACAAACTGGACTGAGCATAAATCAAGTCCAGTTCCTACGCCCTAAAAATCACTTGCTCCTCATTTTTCACTCTAGATGTAGAAACATCCTTCGCTATATATGGCAATAACAACTTAAGGAATCATTTGAGGAGGAACTCCAGTAGTATAAATGCTTTAATTAACCTCTTCCGTCTATGCCACTTTTGGATATGATTCGAGATATGTGTGGCTTTATCCTGCTGAAATGTAGACAAGAGTTCAGTACCAACTTCATAATGCATAGGTAGCTGGAAGTGGTTAAGAAAAGTCATCGCTAGATCATTGAACAAAGCGAATGCCCCCCTAGGTAGCTCTATATACCATTTCGTGGAAGGCCCTGTAAGGGTGTGTTGAAATATCCTTAAACAGATGGAGTCCTGGTGTAAGTAATTCGAAGAGCACCATAGGTGAAAGGTAGTAACATGTTCACTTGGATCCTCTCTCGATTTTCCCTCAAACTTAGGTATGTCCGATGGAATCTTAGTAGGGATAGCCGGCCAAGCTGGGTCATGAGCTACAGGATCGTTCATCAATTTCAACAAGTCAGGAAGATTCAACATCACAAGGAAAGGGAGCCTAGGATGATGAGGTTGATGGATCGCTCCCTGATAATTCTAATTCATATAGGTCTGATTAGCACCATGGCCTTGGCCATAGTGCCCTCCTCCCGTTTGACCCATATAGGGTGGCATGGAAGCACCATAGTGTGGTGGACCTTGACTATTCGGAGCTATGAATCCGTAATTAGGAGAGTAAGTAGGTTGTTGATACCCACCCCCATAAGGTGAAGAACCTTGTCCATACTACGTCCCATAATAGGGTCCATAAGTCATTGCATGAGATGTCCCATGAGACACTCCATAAGTAGGAACATATGCTCTAGAAGTAGGAATATACATTCCGAAAGTAGGAATGTGACCTCTAGAAGTATTAGCATGACCTCCCGAAACAACGGGCGGTACATGAAGCTGAGACACAACCAGTCTAGTAACTGCAGTATGGACATAACTCGTAGCAACATTTTAGCCCGAAGGACCACATGAATGAGGTGGAGGGTGAACATTTGAATAACTAGGGATAGAGGACGGAGGGATCTGTGTAATTATGTACGTACTATTCCCTATAGTCACTCATCTTGGATTTGGTATCCTAATAGGATCACTAACCCTAGACCTAGGAGGAATATGTGATGTAACTTCCACCACCATGATGGAAGGTGCAATGTGACTAGTGCTCCCAAACCTCTCTGCATGGTAAGGAATGAGAGTGCCCCTAGGCATAGTGTTAGGCTCGAACTCAGATTCGACATGAAATGCCAAATCATGTGTGGGAAAACTAGACATACGATAAGTAGTGCTCACAGGTTCAAAATGATTCTCCGCATCCATCGACATTCCATACCGGTAATGTGTTAATGGGGAATCAACCCTAGAGTGAGTAGGTCTATCATGAAAGATTCCTATCTCAGAAATCACAGGCCCTAACTCAGCCAAGTCGGGTGAAGGATCGTAGGTAGGCCTAATCTCCCCATCTTCCACTTGAATGGGAGAAGGTGGTTCAGGAATACCTTCCATGGTGTGTGAATCAATATGTGAAGTAGTTCGCCTGGACTGTCTATGTCTCTCTCCCAAAGGAGGAGGAGATGTAGAAGGCGGAAGTCCCGCTAAACGACAAGAACGGCGAGGAGCCGCACTCGAATCCACAATGACTCAAAAAATAGAAAAGACTCTCTATTTACACAAACCCTAGGAAAGCTATCGTGCACAGAGCAATCACCAATAAAATCTAAATCCAAATGCAAGCAATCAAGGGTAGGATAAGTGAGGTCTCTAATGAAGCAGGTATGTCTCGCCTAGGAGAGGCTTGAGACTCTCATACACAACAAGCAGAGGTACGTAATGAATTATTGTGGCCTTCAACTTCAATGTGTAAAGAGATTGTGCTGTCCGATCCCAACCTGGCCGGGACACCCTCATAATAACCCCTGCAAAGTACCCCCTCGATATCCTAGGTAAGGCCACTAAGGCCACCTCAATATAATCAATGCTTAGGCAGACAGTCGTAGGAGGGATTGATCGTATGGGCATGGTAGCAAAGCCCGAAACTCTTGAAAGAGCCCCCAAATATGAATACCATCCTAGAAATATCTCCGCTGCTACTCAGTTATGACTAGGGGTCATCCCAATCAATAACCGCTCACACTGCCTTGTGCATAACTCCCTTTTGAGAGGAGGATCCTGAGAAACACTGGTTATACCAAGGATTTCACACACTCACCTAGACAAACACATACATGTTGTTGTTTAGTGGTCTTGGATAATTTACTCACAATGAACTATTCCAAGACCCTAAAACCTAATATTGTTGGTGCACCCTATAAAAGAAAAGAGTGTAGTTCATTTTAATTAAGCGCTGATTTTAATTGGCTTTATTACTCAAAAGAGGGATATGGCCGTGCAACTAATGGTGTTATGACACAACATGAAGTAAAATGCACACCTAACAATCAATGCAAATGCATTGTGTCCATGAAAATAGGGT
Organism: Pseudotsuga menziesii; assembly: GCA_001517045.1. Taxonomy (NCBI): domain Eukaryota; kingdom Viridiplantae; phylum Streptophyta; class Pinopsida; order Pinales; family Pinaceae; genus Pseudotsuga; species Pseudotsuga menziesii. Next base: position 43,695 of record LPNX010187118.1, read on the forward strand.
ATGCTACTACGTGAAATGCACAATTTTCTTCAAATGATGAATTCAAGCTTTCCTATATGAAATCCCGACTAATACGCCAAAGCAAATCTAGTGCAAGTACAATGCAAAATGCAAAATGAATTGCATGATGATAAGCAAATATTTTTGGATTTTTTGAAATAAAATGAGATACAAAAAGCAAAAGAATGATTCTACAACCCCCAGACTTTGCAAGTACACTCAAAAGCACTCAAGCAAAGCACTAAGGTAAAAGAAATCTAATGCACTAATCCCAAACAAAAAATTGAAAATGCCATGACAAGAACCTTCTTAAAAAAAAATCACCCTAAAAAAAACGTCTCTAGTCAGAAACAGGGGTATAAACAGACTCAGGCAGTGTCAAAGGAGACTCAACAATCATCAAAATTCACCCAACAACCACTTAACTTCCAATAAAAGGAAAAACTAAGGGCATACGTGACTGTTCGCAGTAAACCCGCATTTATACGTGGAAATCGCAGAGAAACCCGCGTGTATACGTGATTGTGAGTTAAAAACTAGCGTATAGGAAGAGGTGCATAAAAATCAAGGCAAACAGATATGCTGAGACAAACTTCACACCAATCAGACACTACCAGGAAAACATGCCCCCAGACCTGACATAGAAACAAGAGAGAAAGAGCAATTCAAAGTCATTGAATGCCGATAGAAAAACCCCCAAAGGAAAACTACTAGGAACTTCCCAGCAGAGGCACCAATTCTATTACGGAGAGATATTCCTATGGCTTGGGGTACCGCAATAGACAGATTGACTCCAGAAATCAATCCTTTCCAATATGCAATAGAAAATAAATGTCTAACACTAAAGGATCAGACCTCGTACCTTATTTCGGACGGTTGAAGTAGATCCCCGTTGAGCTTTCCAACTTCAGCTTGAATTGATAAATTACTTTCTCAACAAGAAGTAAACAATACAAGCATACTATATAACATGGTGTTAGATCTATTCTAGCATATATAATCAACAATGTATAAACATTTGAAATCATCCCATGGATAAAATATTCATTCAAACACACATTATTCGATAGGAAAAGATATTTCTATTAATATAAATAAGAGATTACAATATATACAACCTCTATCGGCACGTTTGCGAACCAGAGAAACTGAATCCCCCACTTGGGCCTCCACCACCTCAATCCTCCATCTCTCGATAGCAATCTCACAAGCAAAATGCAAGCTTGGGAAGAACACAAAAGTGCTCTAAGGGACAAAGGGATGCAGATTCAAGCATAAGTTCCAGCAACAATAGACTATAGTTTCTTTGCTCTCAATTCTTGCATATTCCTTCAATGTACCATAGAGTTCCTTATATAGCTTTTCAAAGGGGTAATGAAAGGTTGAATTCGAGTGATCTCAAGGCATAGGGAAAGCCAGGAGTCAAGTGAGTTGGATCCATGTCAAGGAAAACTCCAAAAGGATTTGGATTTTGTACACATCCCGATGTATGCGGTTTTAGGGGTAAAACCCACGTATATATGCGATTAAGGGTTTAAAAGTCACGTGTATCATTTTTCACATGTTTTTAGGGATGGTCAAGGAAACATCAAAGGACAAAAAATGGTCCACAGGGTCTAAGGAGTCTGTAGAGGGACAGGGAAGGCCATACAAAGTGTGATTCACCTGGAATGGTAAAATCAGCTATAACACATGAGAAAAGGTCCCAATAATCAAGAAAGGAATTGAATATGGATTCTTGCAGTGAAAAAGGTGCAAAAATGGACGTCGTGTGACCTCGATAAATGGTCAAGATTACATGTGTGAGAAAAATGAGCATGGTTAAGTTTCTACCGCCACGTTATGGGCATGGGTTTGTGATTATGGATCATGTATGCATTAGGGTGAACTACGCGCTCACTGAAGTACCAAGATTTATGCAATAGGGGAAGGTCAAAATAAGTGAGCCTTCCCCCTATTCCAAGGTCGAGGTAGTCGGTCATGCCCCCTAGTCCAAAGGTGTCGACAAGGTGAATATTCTCTTATGAATATATATCGAATAGACATTGCAAAACTATTGGAAGGGGGTGTATGATGATGTGGATAGCCATGCTGAAAAGATATCTTGGTGATATGATGATGGGGGATGCCTCGTCCTAGGTGGATTCCCATAGTATTGTTAATGAGGATGATGAGGAGGAGTAGGAGGGTTTGGGTAGGGGGTGGGGTCATTTGAGGTGGAGAGGGTGGTGCTTAGGGGAAAAATATAGCATCCCAGTGGTTAGCCTCGTCCCAAAGTTGTCGAGATCTATCCAAATGTGGGAAATGGTGTGTATAATGTCCATAAATGTTGTAGAAGGAACATGAGTGATTGGTTCACAACCGTGGATTCTTTCCCTATCACAGTTGTTGGTTAGGGTCTTGATTTAGAAAATGGGACCCATTATTGCTTGGAGGGTTAGAAGGAGGTATGAACCCTCCATGGCAATGATTATTCCTATGGTTATTCCCTCATCATTTATTCTACTAGGTTTGTTGGTTGTTGGGAGAAGGCTTATTAGGGGTTGGTTTTTCTAGGTGTACAGTTGTCGTTGTGATGCAAGGGAGCCTAAGGGGGTTTCATCACATCCAGATTTAGTAGTTGCACTAGTGGAAAATGAGAGATTAGTGACAAAAAAAATGACCAAAATCCGCATATCAATGACCACTTTTGGTTTGGTGATCGCTGGTGGCTAATTTACAGTCTTTTATTACGCGACCAAAATTGGTCATTTTTATTTTGGTCATTGATAGCTTGTTAGTTGGTCATTAATTTGGTCATATATTTGGTCATTAATTTGATCATATTTGAATCAATGACCAAATATGTGACCACATTTATGACCAAATTAATGACCACATGGCAAACTAGAATATGACCAAATTTGGTCGTGTATTAAAAGACCGCAAATTAGCCACCAAAACTGCTTTTTGGTCATTGATATGCGAATTTTGGTCGTTTTTTTGGTCATTTATATCTCATTGTTTGGTCACGTGTCTCTCATTTTTTTGTTATTTTATATATGAATTTTGGTCATTAATCTCATTTATTGGTCACTAATTTAGTCATTTTTAGTGGTTTTATGTGTGGTTATTACATTTTCGTAGTTTTAATGGTGTCCATTATTAATCAATATAAATTTTTAATATGGTATTATGTTTAAATTAAAAAGAGAATCATACATTATTTATAATCATCTAATACACATTTGAATTATGCAAATATAAAGTGCAACCATATAAGTTTTAAACCGTACAAATTATATTATATGAAATGTCAAGTATTACAATAAATGAGTTTTCTCAAAAACTATCTCCATATAACTTTACATGAAAATCATCTAGTACACCGATGAATTTTCAAAATATTACATTAGCTAAACCATCCCACTTGTACTTTGTTGCTAAGCAATACTTGGATTCCGCGACAGCTTCAAAATAATATTTAGCAACTTAAAACCCTCAGCAACAGGCTCTTCATACTCAATAGAAAAGCATCAGCGACAGAATCTTCATACTCAATTGCCCACTTTTTGAGCTTTCTATCTGCGCACGTGCTTTTGTATCTACACTGCACATGATTTTGAGCTCTCTGAGCTTTATATCTATGCACGTGCTTCTGTATCCACATTGTAGAAACCTCCCTCTTCATATTTTTACAAAGCTTGCGAGTAAGGTTACCTACAAACACAATATCTTAAGTAATAAATTGTGTTGCTCAGTAAAAATAAAAAACAAATAAATGAAAAATGTACATAGTAATTTCACAAGATTTAACATGGCAAAAAGAAACAATTCCAACAAACAGTTATATATGTGCTTATTATAACAAATACAAAAACA
>LPNX010187118.1:47745-63485 GCA_001517045.1 Pseudotsuga menziesii
TAGCAATAAATTGTGTTGCTCGGTAAAAATGAAAACAAATAACTGAAAAATGTACATAGTAATTTCACAAGATTTAACATGGCAAAAAGAAACAATTCCAACAAATAGTTATATATGTGCTTATTTTAACAAATACAAAAACACTTCTAATACCTCTGAAGGAAGTCCAACTCCATTGTATTGCCTAGTAGCTCTTTCATGGATATGATGGCTTCTGTAAAAGTTCAATACTTAACAACCTGATTAGGTTTTTACAAATATTCTAAGACATTACTAGTAGTTTTAATCTCCCTAAAATTTACTAGGAACCTTTATTTTAGTAAAAATGCATCTCGTTACATACAATGGGATGCAGAATTATTTATCTCAAGAAAATGTTTTCAGAGCTGCAATCATCTCTTGGCTGCTGAATTCTTCTTTATCATCACTTATAGTAACTGTCACTATATTTGGACTTTGTGAAGGGAAAACGTCTTCTCTTCTATCGCTGGAAGGACTCCTCCCCATATTTTCACTTCCATCATAGACGGTCCCTCTCAATATCAATGTCTTATGCATTCCTCCAATCATCTCTTCATAGATTGTATCTCCTTTTCCTTTAGAACATACATATTGGCTATATCCAAGCCCCATCGAACATACAGGTACCTCGAAATCACCAAATCTAAATTTTAGTAATACAGATCTCGCTCAACAAGAATTTATTGCATGGGCTCTGTTTGAGCCAGAAGTGCTTAAGATGCACTTGCCAAAGACCAAATCCATCCAATTAAATTTAAAGGAAAAGAACTATCTAGAATTTTATCACCTTAAAGCTTGAGAGCTTGAAGCATGAAGAGGCAACACACACAGTCAGGAACAATTTTGAGAGTAAAGCACATGGCATCTTAAACCTCTCATTCTCAATTGTCGTCTCAGCTCATGTACTTTGGGTTCCTGGAAAAACAGTACCCAAGTAAAATCTTTAAAATATGGCCAAAAGTGCTTAACATGCACTCGCCAAAGACCAAATCCATCCAATTAAATTCAGAGGCAAAGAACTATCTAGAATTTTATCACCTTAAAGCTTGAGATCTTGAAGCATGAAGAGGCAGCACACACAGCTGGGAACAATTTTGAGAGTAAAGCACATGCCATCTTAAACCTCTCATTCTCAATTGCCATTTTAGCTCATGTGCTTTGGGTGCCTGGAAAAACAGTACCCAAGTAAAATCTTAAAAAGATGATAGGAATAATCAATATTCAATGATAGTCCTAAATCCTGATTCTATTATACTAATAGAGAGTTGTCATGGCTGCCTAGTATTTGGAATAAATAAAGTTAGCTCTTGTACTCCTTTCTAAAAAATTGTTAGCAACGCCATTTTAATGTCATGCAATTGGAGCTAGTAAACAGGTGCCTTAATCAACAAACAATATTTTTATAGATTTTCTGGAGGCTGAACACCACTTCTGTAGTGACATAGAACATATACCAGTTACTGAAAATGACATCTAGAATTGAAACTTACAGTGGATATATTATTGACTGTATAGGACAAGCAATGGGGGTTAGATGCTTCAGCATCCTCCATTAGGACTCGAGAATTCTGTGGACCTCTCAGTTTTCTCATGTTTTTTTCTCAGGCCCTCTGCACCCTAGCGATAACTAATATGAGAATAATAATCTAGATCTGGTTATATGGGTGAATCTAGACTATTGCCAGCTGTATATAGAAGTTGGCTCCCCCTGCTGCAAATTAGAGCATCAAATGCAGACAATTTTACTCCAATAGACTGAAGCACAGAAATAGTTTTTGAAACTGTCAATGCAGTTGATAAGAAGAATCCAGGAGATGGGAAGTTGCCAGCAGAGCGAACTACATTCATAATATCTTGGATAATAATAGTTAGTTTACTAACAAGGGGTTCTCCACTAGCATCATAGTAATCCCTTGCAATATCAAATAGATGCTTTCTTCTCCTGAGATGTAGTTTCCCCATAGAATTAAAGCTATTATTTCGATCGATATTTGTTTTTCCTGTATCATTTGCTTCTCACAGTTCATATTAAATGTTCTTAGTCTTCTCTATGATCATCCTAATGTGATAAAAAATACCCTCCCCATTATCTTCATTTTGAAGAAGCTTATCAAGTTCAATGGTGTTATTAAGTGAATTTGAGCAAGAAGGTTTATATGCATATAATGAGAGTCTAAGGGATGTATCTGGATCATATTTGAATGAACCAGTGTCTGATTCAGAATCCATATTTTCATTGAAGTCATTTTCACTCTGCCATTGTGGGTGTCATTTCCTCAGCAAGATCTCGAGTTACTAATTGGCCCATGTTGGCTTGAAGCACCTGAATAACCCAATACTTAGAGTGAAACAAGATACCATAATTCATGTTGAAAGTTGAAACATGTCCATAAATCACAAAAAAATAACTCACTTTGAAGAGTATTGCAATTGTCTCCAACAGATGTAGAGATAGTTGGTGTCAAAGAAGCCATAACACTAACTGGGTTTGTTGGCAAAAGAGGCATAACTGGTGTAGCAACTGTCGGTGTCCCTGTAAATGCTAAAATACTATAGCAACTACATATATGCTAGGAGAAGATAGATTTCGAGATTCTTTTGATTGAGATGATGTGACAACCACTGCAACTGGTGATGCAGCTGTGGACAATGATCCTTCAAAGTTTCCAACTGAAGCCACTGCTTTCTCTGCATGCTCTTGAGCTATATGAGGAAATCCCACAAAAGAGTTTACTAAAACAGATTGCTAAAAGTTGTCGTATGAAAAAGTCATAAGCCTTCTCAAGGAATAATATGAAATAGTACAAACCTTCAGTTCATCTGGAATATTCCACTTGGACTGTTTTGTGATTTTGTTGTAGCAGTACCTATGTAAACAAAAGAAATGGGAATTTGAGATAAATTCTACAAAGGCTTCAATTCAACCTAAACATCAAATCAACAATGGTCTAATAACATAAAAATATTTACTCACTTTCAATCCTCTGGAGTTGTAAATTCTTTGCAAACAGTGGATGCATCTTCCCTCTGTATAAAAAATGTACGAAACAATAAAAGAATTAAAAATAAAAACGTTAGTAGATTAGAGTAATTATTAATGTGGAACAAAATCCAACCGCTTCTTGTAATAAATATATTCTAATAGATCAAAATTTGTGACAAAATATATTCTATACTATAGTGACAAAATTTGTGTTCAGAAGCAAGCCACCATAGTTGGATTTGCACCCATCCCATGCTGCATAATATCCTTTCTGACTTATCTACACAATCCACCTGGTACTTGCAAGTTATTGGCATAGTTCTTTACCTTCTTCAATGTTTTGTGATGTTGAACAGTAAAAGTGCTAGGCATAAAAAGGGCATCAAAGGTCCCTTTTGTCTACATGACATTATCAACTATGCAATATATTTGACTTTGCAACATCAGCAGCTTCATCACGTCCCTTAAGTTCTTCCATTTACCTACAATCCTCTTCAACTTTTTTAATACGATTTATAGATACAAACAAAATATTTCCCACAAAAAGGACAATTACAAATATGCCGAGAGATATTCTGATGGATGAAAATGGTAGCTTTAGGTCATCTGAGAATCTGCAATAGCCAAAAATAACTTGTCTTGCGAAAATCTTAAGACTTAGCAATTCTACCTTATCAAAATCAACAAGGACTTAGTATTTTTCCTTTTCAAAAGGAAACAATCTGATAGTACATCGAAATTAAACCAAGTAGATCCCTTGTGCCAAATTCAATATTCAAAGAAGGATTCAAAATCCAACCCCATAAAAATGATTTGAAGGAACTCAAATTCAGGGACAATCTGACTTCCTCACACACAGATCATGCAAAAATTCACAAGAAATGCCATCCAATAAAACTCCTTACACACCACTGACTATTCAAAATTCACAAGACATACTAGCAATGCAGTTCGTGCTTTCTATCAAGATCTCCAAAATCCAATTCGCTTATGTGGTGGCTATTAGAGCCCATACCATACATCAGCACAGGAAAAGATTTATTGGTTGTGTCATACATTTACAATGATGGCCAAGTTGCCTACAAGCTGATGTAAAAAATTCTATACCAACCACTCTACATCAAAGGCTCCACCCAAGTACCTCGAAATATTAGAGGAAATACTTTGATAAGTCATTTTAAGGAAATAACACATCAAACAGAAAAAATAAAGACTTAAAATTGAACAAAAATGGCCAGTATCCATTTCACCAACACAAATTCCTGAAAAACATCAGTCCACTGTACAGGAACCAAATCACACTGACTTGGGACATTTGCACTAAAATCTGAGCCCAGAAATAAATATTGTTATGATTGTAAGGCAGAGGGATTTGCAGTTACATTTCTTCTATGTTACAAAATAGAATATCATGTGCAACTGAGAAATTAGTCAAGACTCAACATAATCAACAACAATAGTGCCATGTGCCACTAGCCTATGAAAACATGTAAATCCTCGAGACTTTGAAAAACATGGGAGGCCATTAAGCAAATCTAAATCACGAGACTCACCTAGTTTTATTATATGAATACGATAAATTGTGCTAGAGTGGTCTATTGAATATCTTGTTGAGACATTGTCATTTTGGTCTAACTTGTAAAGCTTTTGGTCTAACTTGTAACGCCTCGGGATTTTTAAATATATCTTATATAGAGTATTAGTCCCTAATATCCTAAATGACCACCGGTCTTTCATAGGAAATGCATCCTCAGGGGTCTGTAATGTGTCCCTTAAGTTTCCTACCTCTTGTGGACGAGAGAAGGCTGGGTACACTAGCCATGCGATTGCATCTATTTCTTGGTATTCATAATACAAAAAATTCTGGGAATTTAATTTTAAAGAGTTGACTGAAAAATATAAAATTTTATAACAATATCCTAATCCCATAGTAGATTAGTTGAGAAAGCACACGTATCTGGATATTTAGGAAAAAAGAACGAAATTTGGGAATTTTTTTCATTTCCTTGGAAACATATCAGCAGAGTTGTTTTTGCTTATTTAGTGGATGCCAGAGGGTCAATGATGTATTCTCACGATTATCAACTATAACAGGTTGGTGCTGCAGCATCAAAAAAGGCTCGAACCACTACAGGTAATGCATTAAGTTTTATTACACATCAGTGTCTGAGGTCATAGGGTATGTACATTTCTGTATATTAAGCAGTCAAAGTCAAACTGCTCCACAGAGGGGGTCTCATATCCCACAAACTAGGGGTTGCATACTTCAATTTGGCATATGGCTAGGCCGTGACCTTAAATTAGATTGGTATTAGTTTATTATTATGTTCAGTTCATATTTGTAAAGTTTGACTATTTGGTAGCCACTAGCTTCTGTGATTTGCCTTGTAAGAAAGCAACAATCAGTTGTTTTCTATTTCATTTTAGCTTCATAAGAAGACAATGAATTTGTAAACTGGGTCAATTTTGGTACTGTACTCTTGCATGTTATTTTTATATTGCAGTTAATTTCCTATGCATCATTCTAAGTAGATGCTACAAACATGTAAAGATGAGCATCATGTGCTAGTTGGAAGAAGTTTTGGTTCCAATTCTTGTCACTTGGAAAAAAATTACAAGGGAAGTCACAGTTTAGTTGCCTGGTTGAAGGAAAAATAATGCACGTTTTCAATGAATTAAAAATTAATAAATTTCCAATTTTTGAATGTCATCATGAGTACTGGTATGCTACTTGGGTGCAGCCAATTCCAATGCTCTGAAGCTCAGCTGTGAATTTCTGAGACTTTTTGTTACAGGTACGCATGATTAGAAGAAGTTTATTGTCAGCAAGTTACAATGGATTAAAAGTTGAGTGGACTTGGATATTTTGAATATAAGCATATGCCGAGAGATGTCTTTATCTTAGTTCCGCTTTACTATGTTACACATAAAACCCACAAACAAAACCCACACATAAAACCCAATTTTATATTTTGAATGCGTGGTTGAGCATAAGCTTTGAAGCATTATATGTTGGAAATATCTAATCTGATGCATCTTTGTTTTATCAGAGGCCGTTCAGCGTGCTGCTATAGTAGACAACACTTTCACCCAGGGTTAGAAAAGGTATCCAACAGTTTGCTGCTTCAGGATACTGTGGCTGTGAGGAAAGGGGTGGTTCTACCTCTTCTATACCATAAAATTTATGAAGGTTGGGAACTTGTTTTCTCTCTAGTGCACCATATTTCCCACATTATTCACCTAGGTTTGTTGATAAACAGGTCTTCAATTATGCCAACCTATTATAAGCTGTGAGGAGGATATCCAGCATTACATCACAGGTCAGTTACTGTTGTTTCTACCACAGGATTTGCTCAGATTGTTCCTTCATTGTTGTTTGGATGCTGCTGTTTACACTCAGAATTGAGTTTCATGCTTATTCAAATCCCTTTTACTAATGATCTCCCTCCAAAGACTTCTCAGACTTGTTTCCTCACCACTATACTTGTCTACAATGTTCCCAGAATTGATAATCACCATGATTTGCTGCTGGTTTCACTCATATGCATACCCAGAACCTACTCAAAACTGCCCAAATTTGAAAAAAACAAGGTTTTATGACTGTTGACTGCTATTGGAATGCACAGGGACAGGTCTAGCATGCCCAGGCTGTCAAAGAATGTTCCGAGACTTGAGATTGAAGGAAATTTACTACTCCTTAAAGGTCAGAATATGTCTGCAATATGCTAAGATCAGCCCAGAATGAGCCCAGCATGCCTCATCTTGCTCTTTGGAGGCTGCAATACACATCAAAGCTGCATAGAAGTTGAGATTAAGGGCTGTCTTATTGCCCAGAACTACTTAATACATGCCCAGATATGAGAAATGGTCTAATCATTGTTGTTCTAAGGGTGAAAATGTATGTTATTAGCACAAAACACCTAAGAAAAAATTGTGTTCAGTATTAACAGGAAGATTTATTTTATGTTAGAAATTAACTGCAAAACATAAATCAACTATGGAAATCAAGACCTAGGAATGATACAAAGAGTGAGAAATACCTTCACTTAATGGTTTAGAAATCTATAAAAGATGGCAGCTAGATTTCTAGCTTAAAGAAGGGTGAAAAATGAAAGACTTTTTTTATATGGTTGATGAGATTGGAAAGGGACGAGCACTTGAGGCTGGGATACCTACAAAACACACTACAATTCAATCCCAATCCTTTGGTGTTTGATGTAAAATATTTAAATATGTTACAGCTTGAACTAGCATGTGTGATTAAAGCCCCAAAGGACAAGTTTACCCCAACTATAACTTAGAGGTGTTACCCACTATCACCTTGATAACCACCTCTTTGTACTTCTGGTTGTCTCTTCTCCAAGACAGGTGGGGGGGGGTTTCCCTAGGATACTAGACTATGAAAATGAAGCACAAGGATTGTAAGAGTTAGTATTAGCAAAACTTGAGGTCTTCTTTGTAGTATAGGTGATGGGAGGGTTATTAACATTGAATACTAGTGCCAATCCCCAAGGCATATGGAATCTCAAGATAATTCCCCCTTGGGCCTTGTTTGAAAGTGTTTGACTGGAACCTTTGTAAAGCAAGAAAAATTCCTACCCCAAAACTCTTGAAGCTTTAAGCAAAATCTACCAAGAAATGGTGGCCATAGCACACACCTTCAATCTTTAACCCTAGCTTATACTCTACCCTATGCAAGCTTGATTTGTAAATCACAAGTCAAGCCACAAGACTAAAATATAAAATAAAAAAGAAAATAATTCCCTATTTAATCCACCCAAGCAAATTTACTTTCTTAGTGAACTAGGTTAAAGATCTCAAAATGCCAAAAGACACATGTCACCGCAATATTCATCCATCAAGAAAACCCAAGAGAAGAAAACCTTTAAACTTCAAAATGTTCCATAAAGACATGTCAATTAGGCTCCAACAGAGAGAAAGCTCTCAAAATCCAACCATGAGTTCAAATGAGGAGGAATCTTTCTTATAAAGGAGAGCAGCTCAACTTTCTTTACAATATAATATTACTAAATCCCTAGTTTAGCCTAGGGTAGAGTATACAAATGACAAAAACTCCACTAAAGCTAACAAACTTCTAACAAATCATAAAATAAATTGGTTAGTTGCCACATGTACAATAAATGAGATACATATGGCCCCAAACAAGGAGGGGGCCTCCATCAAGCAAGGGTTCAATGTCAAGTGATGATGCCACATGGCCACCCCTTCAAAGGGTGCACTCCATAAGTTTAGCTTAGAAGTGGATAGAAACTAAAATTTCTTCTAAGAGATGTGACCCTTCCAAATGCAAAGAACCTTCGTAAATGAAAATTGTCCACAATACTCAACCTTCAAGGGGAGATAAGGTCCAAGAAGCTGTTTCTTTTGTGATTGTGGAGCAGGAGGGGTAAGAGGGACAAGCTGCCTCTGCTTGAAGCCTCAAAAATATGTTTCTTCCAGCACTACATCATTGAGGGGGGCTAGCGGCGTTGATCCATTCTTGCCTCTCTTAGATGAGAGGGATCATCTTCAGCCATTTGACAGTGACTTTGATCTTGAGGATGAAGGTTGCATGGAGAATGAGAAGACTTTCAAGTTATCTATCCCCAAAGAGGAAGAGGATGGGTTGCTATCACTTTTTATGGATATGGATATTGAAGGCCAAGTTTTGAGGTTATGTAGACAACTTCTTCCTGGTATTAACGAGGCTAGTCATTCAATATTGTCAAAGGATGAGAGGATAGTTTTGGGTGATGACAAGGTTTTATCCTACAATTCAGATCTTTTTCATTTAAGGAAGGCATATAAAAGTGGATCTCTAGACATGAAGATTAAAACAAAATATTCTAATGCAAGGGAACTATGCAAAGAATGGAATGTGTGGAAAAGAAATGTCGTTATTAAACACTATGCTCCAAAATAGTTTGATCCCAAATAGTGTGACATATAATACTCTGATTGATGGAATTTGTAAAGAGGGTTAGATAGATATTCCCTTTAGTCTTTTTGACTCTATGAAGAAAAAGCGTTGTAATCTTGATGAATGGACTTATACCGTACTCGTTAATGGACTTTGCAAATAAGGAAAGCTACAGCAAGCTTGTGACTTATTCAATGAGCTTCCTGAGAAGGGTATTGCTCCTGGTGCAGTAATTTACACTGCTTTAGTTGATGGGCATTGCAAATGTGACAAAATTGACATTGCTCTTGCATTAATGGTCTGTGTAGAGCGGGTTCCACGAACCTTGCATTTAAAGTCTTCGACACCACGTTAAAGCAAGAATGTTCTCCTAATGTCTACACTTATAGTGCACTAATCTATGGACTTTGCAGGGAAGGCAGACTAGAAGAGGCTGAAATGTTAATTGGTAAAATGAAGGAGAAAGGCTTAAACCCCAACCAAGTAACATACACATCATTAATTGATGGCAACATCAAATTAGGCAGGATGGATCATGCTTTTGATATATTAAGTAAGATGTTTGATGAGGGATGCCATCCTAATTATCGAACTTATTGCGTGCTTATGAGTGGTATAGTTCAAGAAAATAAAATACAAAAAGGACACGTGATTCCTGATGAGGATGCAATAGGCAGTTTAGATCATGGTAGCTTAGATGAAATTCAGTCCCTGGATGGAATGCCACACGAAATAAACATTGATCTTGCATTCAAGCTTCTTGACAAAATGATGGAGAAGTGTTGTTAGCCTACTGTAGATACTTATAGTGCCTTAATTGCAGGATTATGTAAGGGTGGAAGACTCCTAGAGGCAGATCAACTGATAAAAAATATGCAAAATAGAGGCCTCTGTCCTCATGAAGCAATTTATACATCTCTAATTAATGTGCATTGTAAACAGGGAAACTGCATATATTCTCTGGAGCTTTTGGATAGAATGGTTGAAAATGGTTATGAACCAAGCCTGTCTTTGTACAATTCTATGATTCATGGACTCTACAAAGAAGGCAAGGCACACGAAGTGGAAAGGTTGTTTGGGAATGTATTACAAAGTGGTTATAGTCCTGATGAAGGGACATGTACAATGCTAATTGATGGTCTTCTTGAGGATGGAGAAACTGAAATATGCCTTAAGCAACTAAAAGCAATGCAGGAAAATGGTTTTGAACCAAATGTTAAAACATATACGGCCTTAATCAGAGAGCTTTGCAAAGAAAATAAGAACTTTGAAGCAGAATTACTCATCAATAATATGCTGGAGAAGGGTTTGGTTCTTAAGAATGACATCTCATGTTGAATTTAACAATAGCAAGACTATAATTTACTTTCTAAACAAGCTTCAGTTGATAAACAGTAATTTGAGCAAGCTAATTGATCTCTTTAGTCATACATAGGAAATAGGTGTTTCTTCCCTTTAAGAGATCTGCAACAAAAGATTTGAGGACTCTGTTGATGTGATCGAGGTTTCAAATGTTTCTTCTCACTGCCTATAATATAATTTGTAGCATCTGATGATAGCAAAGATGACTTTTTGGATCAAATGATTAACATTGCATCACAACGCGTGGAGATGATAAGTTCATTGGCAAGCTATGAATACAGCTGATCAGTCATATACCCCAAGGAAAATGGTCCACAAGTATGAATGTTCTATAGAGGCTTTTATAAAATTTGGCGAACATAAAGAACATTTTAGCAAATAAGGAAAATGAAAAATATTATAGTAAATTGTGTGTTCTGCTGGTCTGTCTATAGCTGAGCACTAACAGCAAAGCTTGTAACCCATAAAATTGAAACACTCTATGTAATGATGCTATTTGACAGTGTACAATCATTGTTGCTTTCATTTTAAAGAGTCATGACTCATAACTCTTCTGAATAAACTACTGATTTCAAATTAAATTCTCTAGTGAAATGGTAAAACAACCTTTTCAGAAGGAATTGAAAGCTTCAAACTTTTGAATTATAGAAACCCATATTCGTAGTTCTCAAATTGGATCATACTAAATATGGCCGGAAATGGTACTCCTTTAATTACTTTTGTTTGAAGAGGAGATATAACACATCCATCTGACCCCTGATATTTCCCACGTAGAAGTAGTCTGAGCTCCTTATTCTCTTCATCTAGTAATTGCACTTGGCACGCCTTAAAATATGTTAACTAAATAGTAATGAGTGTCAGAAAGAGAAGGTTTTGAAATTGTTGCCTTTTAAAATATGTACAGAAAGTGAAGTTTTCAAATTATCGGCATGTAAAATATGTGCAGAAAGTGAATATTTTCAAATTGTCAACATTTGAAATATCTGCAGAAATCATTATTGCATCAGATCAGTCCTATTGTTTTAAAAAAAAATTCAAAGAGTTTCATCTCTAAAAGAATTCATCTCAAAGTTCAAACATTGCCATCATTGTTGTCATCTCACCTCAATCTTTTCCTTATCAAGATTGCTCTTGATATTGTTTTTCTCTTGCCTCAGGGACTGAACCTCTACATTCAATAATTGAGATTTCTTCTCGGACACCTCTACCCTGGCATAGACAAAAATGAAAAAGTATGATAAGATGAAGGTCCCCCGGAGATTGATGCAACCTGCTACATGTGCCAGAGGCACTAGGGTGTTACCTAGTATGAGTTTGGTAGTGATAAGACCATAAAATATTAGGTCAAGAAGAATGATCAATAGCACCTAAATAACAATCCCATTTCTTCTAATGTAAACAGTAAAAGTTGTTAATCACTTTTTTCTGACAGGAATTGAAAGCCAAATCTTTATTTTTGGCCAGGTCAGAAAATCGTATCTCACTTATAAATAAAAGAATATGCTTGATGCAATCAGACTTTACCCACCTTCTATGCAACTCTGATCCCATTGCCTTGATGACAACTTCAAGATTCGAAAACATTCTAGCTATTGCTTCTTCCTTTTCTTGCTCTGTGGCCTTGAATAATCCTTTGGCAACAGCTGAGGATACAAGGGAATTAACAAGCAGCTGGTCCCTCCAGTAGTCTTCATTAGCATCTTGCTTAGAAGTTTGGCATTCATTTAATTGTTCCTCATTTCTCTGCAAGCGATGAGCAACAAATACAGTGAATCAAAACATACAGACATATATTATTATTAAATCATATTTTTATTCATGACACTATTCTCAAGGGGAATTATTGGTAAAAAAAAATATTACTAGAGTTTCTTAGACAGAAACATGAAAACATGGAAACATGAAGACAGGTAAAAGTTAGAACAGACTAAACATTATATTCAATCATAAAGAACCGCATATGACTGACTATGATTGAAAATAAGGTTCTATGGTAGCTGAAAGAATGCAAAAACAGGTTCCTATGGTAGCTGAAAGAATGCATAAGGAGGTTCTCTTACAACATCTCAAAAGATAGCATGTTTAATATGGCAGGTAGGATAGTTTTTTAACATATTGGAGGTCAAGTTCATAGATTGCATTAAGTTGTTTAAATGAACAAGATAAATTTGGTTTCTTGCTCTATCTGTATTATTTGCTTATTTTGTCTTGACACACTTCCTTGCTTTACTTCACTATTAACAACATGCCCTAACTTGTCATTAAATAAAATTTGCATGAACATGCACTACCAAAACAACTAATCGGTGGCGAGATGTTTCTGGAGATTTAAAGCATAATAACCTAGAAACCATGTAATCGATTTAAAAATTGAATAACTTTCCATTTGTAATGATAATTTTTAAGCCTTTGAAAACTTGTAGTCCATACCAAGGCTGGAACAAATATACTACGACCGACTGCTCAAGATGAACTAACAAAGTAAAATGTTAATGAGACAACTGAATAAAAAATAGGCAAAAGAATAGAAGCATGAAGACAGACTAAATGTTATTTTCAATCATAAAGATCTGAGTGTTGATCACACAAAGTAAAAAAGACTTGCACATGGTGGCTGAAAGAATGCAGGATCAGGTTCTTTAATCACAGACCAAAATATGATGCATTAAATATGGCAGGTAGGGTAGTAATTCTAACAGAATAGTAGTTAAGTTCATAGATTGCATTAAGGTGCTTAAATGAACAAGAGAAATTCAGTTGCTTGCTGCATCTGTATTGTCTGGACTCTGGACAAATGCTTCCTTGCTCTAATTCATATTGCGAACACACCCGAGGTTGTCATTGAATAAAAATTGTGTGAACATGCAGTACCAAAACAACTAATCAGTGGCAAGGAATTTATGGATATTTAAAGTATATTTTCAAGACAATAATCTAGAAACCATGTACATTTTGCAATGGATTTGAAAATTGAATAATTCTGCATTTGTATTTATACTTTCTAAAGCTTAGTTGTATAATTGTACTCCATACCAAGATGGAACAAATAAATTATGACTGACTGTTCAACTAACAAGGTAAAATCTGTAATAGACAACTGACTCAAAAATAGGCAAAGCATGGAAACAAGACAGAAGTTACAACAGACTAAACGTTATTTTCTATCATAATGATGAGTGATGATCAAGGCACAAAATAAAAAAGAATCGCATATAACTATGATTGAAAATAAGGTTCTATGGTAGCTGAACGAACACAGGAGCAGGTTCGTTGACCACATATCAAAAGGTAACATGATGAATATAGCAAGTAGGACTGTACTTCTAACATAATAGTGATCAAGTTCATATATTGCATTAAGGTGTTCAAATGAACAAGAGAAATCTGCTTGCTTGCTGCAACTATATTAAGTCTGCGCACACACTTACTTTCTCTAACTCAGTATTGCCAACATGTCCTAGGTTGTCATCGAATAAAATGTGTGAACATGCAATACCAAAAAAAGGACCAGCCGGTCCCAATCAATACAATCAGGGTAAAAATCATAATTCTCTTCAGAAAACTGAAAATATAAAACAGAACATCATATTCAGTTGGTCAAGTGAAAGCACCTGTTGAATCCTCTATATTCTAGAGAAAAAGCACTATTGAAAAGGAAGCAGTTACAGGTAAGATGTTAGTAGAGTCGCTCATTGACCTTGACTCAGTGATTGTGCCAGGTAATTAACTAGTTGCAGAAGCAAGTGCAATGGGAAAGGCAGGAGTTACACTAGCATTTGCTAAGGTATGCTGTGGGTTCTGCCCGCCACTGGATTTGGGGTTTCAGACGGGTTCATTTCACATGTCACTCAAGGCTGTGTCAATGATGGTTATTTATCTGGAAGAGATACTGCAAGGTCAACTGAAGCCTCTGTTGTCTTTGTCTTTGCTGCTGGGTCTTGATCGTATTCTTTTTGTGCCTACCTCGAATCCCATCCATGGGTTTTTTTAGTTCTCTTAATGAAATACTTGTCCTCTTCCTCCCAGAGGATATTTAGAGCTTTCAGATAGATGAGGGTGGCCATGAATACATGGGTCTGGTAGGTCATAAGACATTTTTTCATCACCATGTAGATCCAAACCCCAACCAATGCAACAAATATCAAAGACATTGAAAAAAGATTCGAGAGAAGGGTTTCACCGACCAAAAGATAATTCCTGGTGCCATCACCACCCCCCTCAAGATTATAAATAACTGTAGTTACATCCATTGAAACCATGATGTCACAGATACAATTGGCAAAGACCAGAGTAAACCGGTTTGCTTCGAGCTCTTCAAAAGTTTTGTTGAAGGGAAATGAATTCTCCAAATCCTTAAATGTAAGGAGGGGTGTGATGAGCTTACTCTCGAGTACACAACAAATTTATCCATGTTCTAGATCTTGCAAGACGTGAAGCCAGACATCTCTGGCGCTCAGGAAGAACCCCATGGACTCCAGGTCGATATCATTCTCCTTGATGGCCTTGTATAAGGAATCCTTCACATAGATTTCCAGGAGGCCTCTGTGTGTGAACCCGAATTCCTAGAAGGGAATGATGAAATGGTAGACGGATCGAATCTCTAAATGCCATATTTCAGCTGAACAAAAAGGAAAGAACCCCATCAAAAATACCATGATTTCCATTGCAGAAACCCTTGAATTGGACTCCTTCCTGAAGATTTGAGATGAATATTTCATTGCATTGCAGTCGTGTCCTAGTAATCACCAAAATGCCGTGTGGAGGGAAGAACACAGGGAAAAATGGCCATAGATTGAAAAGCCTTGAATAGGGTCACCTTGGGCTTGAGCTTGAGTGAAATGTAAGATTGTTCTACATTGGCATCCACCACTTCAAGTTGGCGCCAAAACCCAAATTGTGAAACTACACTAACATGATAGAATGAAATTTGTATTTGTTTAACTTGAATTCTATCATATTTGTATTTATTTAACTTAATTTTTTTATACGCATTAATAATATATAATAAAAAATTACTTGATATATTTTTTTAAAATTTTATATGTATTATTAGTACATAATAAAAAATACTTAGTAACATTTTTTTAAATTTATAATGTAAATAGTTTAATAATTAATATTATTTATAAATAAAATATTTAAAAACAAATGTATATAGGTATATTTGTATAGTTATTTTCAAATATATAAGTAATAGCTTACCGCTAGGACATTGTCATAGTTGATTTACCATTAAGACATTGTCATAGTTAATTTGGTGTTAACAGAGGAGTTGTAACACGTGAGGCTCTGCAATTTACTAAGTTCTAGGGGGTCTATGAATCCATTTGTAGTCTTAGAATTTAGAAAAATATACAACATTGTCAAAATTGTAATTTTTCATTGCCTAACTGATCCACAACTAAAAATGACCAAATAAATGACCAATTGTTATGTGGTCATTTTTTTCTAGAT
>LPNX010187118.1:63541-88662 GCA_001517045.1 Pseudotsuga menziesii
ACCCTGTGACCAAATTTGGTCATTTATCTTGGTCTTTTTTAGTTAGCCCGCTTAAATTTATCAATTTTGGTCATTTATCCCTTGAAAAAAATTGTGGTGACCAAAATTTTTGGTCTCTTGGTCACTAATCTCTCATTTTGCACTAGTGTTGGTTGGGACGAAGATAATAAGGTTACACTACTAGAGGGGGGTGTGTATCCTTGAGAAGGGTTCCCATAAGGAGGTGTTAAGTAAGTAGGGCCATAAACCTAAGGGGTTAAGGTTGAGGGCGTATAAGAAGGTGTTTCACTTGAGTTGGAAGTAAGTTGAGATAGGTTAGGACTGTAACTCGGGATAGGGAGAGGTTCCATCGCTAGAGGAGAGGCACTAGATGGAGTGTTGTACGAAGGAGTTTCCATGGGATGCATGTGATTGTAAGTTTGAACTAATGATGTGACTGATCCAATAATACCATCAGTGGCATGCGATGCCCCTAATGGGTCCTTGCAAGCAGAATATCCACAAGGAGTGTCAAGAAAGATAGTATATAGGTAACCTGACTAGGCATATATCAAGTCAAATTATTGGGATTTTAGGATGGCCTCTTCTTCTGTCTATGGGAGTTCAGATGTAACATCCTTGGCCATGGAGGGGATTAGAGACTTGAGAAACCAGTTAAGGAAAATCCTATCATCTAACTTGTTTTTGCACAAACTGCATTGTCTACACTATTCATGGATGTGGTCTACGATATACGGTAGTAGTATTTTGGCTACGTGATAAAAGGATCTTAATGTCGACATTGTATCTAATGGGAAGCAGAAAGAAATGCAAAACGATGGATTCTAGGGATGAAAAGGTGGAGTGTGTTCCATGTCGCTGATCAATGTACCAGTTGGTGGCAATGCTAGTGAAGGTCCTCTAGAGAAGATCGAGCCTAACTAAGTCATCAACTATCGAATTCAATGAACACAATGAGTGAAAGGACATGATGTGGTTTTGAGGATCCTCACTGGTCTTCCCCTTGGATTTGGGTATATCGGAAGGGAGTTTGGTAGGCATGGGGGGACAAGTAGGATCATGACGAATAGGTTCATTGGTTAACAAGCCATATTAGGTAGGTTCAAGCTAGCCATGAATTTCATATTCACAGGAATAGAGGATCCATGTATAGGTACAGTCATGGGAGGGTTCCCAACATGCGTATTCCCTAGAGGGGGGTTGTTGGATGAAGGGGTTCCAAGTTAGTAATACCCTATTTAAGGATTCCCCATTATTACATGCCCAATATGTGGGTTTCCGAAGGGGGGGGGTTCGAAAGGAAGGATTCTAGAAGGTAGGTTGTCAATGGGAAATTTTTTGGAAGGAAGGCTTCTAGAAGGTGGGTTACCCATGGGATGGTTCCCTGTAGGAAATTTTTTGGTGGCAACATTCCCAATAGGTGAGTTCTTGGAGGGAGGGTTTCTAGTAGGTCTTCCCAACAAGTAGAGTACCAGCGGGAAAAGGTCTATTACCAGATGTAAGGATGTGAGTAGCCATGGGTTGTGTGGATATGATGAATATGCATGGTAGAGATTTATCTCAAGTGTAACTCACTCGAAAGAAGAAACTAGAGAAAGTGAACAATGTCTATTGATAGTGCAGTGGAATCGTTCTAATGAACTGAACTGTGGGGATTTGCCTCGAAGTCTATGAGAGTATCTAGGAGGAGAAATGGTGGCAAAGTGACATGAGTCTGAAAGAGGTCTATGAAAGGCTCAAAAATCCAACGACAACCATGTGTGCAGAAGGAGAGATATCAACAAAAGTGATGCTCAGGCCAACAACAAACTCTAAAACTCTACTATAATCTTGTTTCACAGCAATCAAATGGAAAAAAATGAGCAGAAATCTAATAAGCAGTAAATACCTAGAAATAAAAAGACTCGTGAACTTGTGAGGTATGGGAGCATGCAAACACCTAGCTAAATAGTTGGAATCCCTCACAAACTGTATCCTCTACAAGGTGATGAAATCCAAGTTGAACAATACGATCTAGAATACCAACAATGGTTATTGGATATTCCCCTACCAAGAGGTATCCCAGGTAAAACATACCTAGAAGAATGGACACTAAGATACACCATTCATGATACGTCTGAGTAGGTGAATCTACCACTTCTTCCTTTGACTATTGCACCTTAGGAAAGGGAGCCTAAAAATGCAATGAGGAAAATGAGTAGGTAGAATTCAATACAAAGTGGAGTGTAGTATTCCACCCTGACATCCATAAGTGGTCTTCTGACTTCAACCCTTTTAAGGGAGAGGCCTACCAAACAAACTGGATATGACTGTGCCAACAAATACTAGGGGATTTTGGTTCCGTAATAGTCAATAGCTAGGTATCATATGTAAATGAAAAAGGGTGGTTATTTATATGCCTACCCCTAGTGCCATACCTAGCAAATATATTGTTTTTGGTCCCCGAGTGGAGTTAAATGTGTGTTGAGTTAAGTAAAGCTTTTAGGGTAACTTGATTTTAGGGTGTATGAGGGTGGATAGGTGGTGTGAACAAGCGCTAGTATACGATGAAAATAAATGATTGAAATTGAAAGTAAGTGCTAAAATATAAAGATGAAATGATTGAAAGAAATAGATAACTATTTCATAAACATAGAATGTAACAACTACAAAGCAAGGGACTATTCATTAACTTCTTCATGAAATCCAAAACGATAATCATGAAAAAAATATCCCAAACAATGCAAGTAAGCTGAAAAATGACGCTGGAAGATAACATTGTCATAAATCAATTAGTTAGTCAAAACAGATCCAGGTTATGAATAGAGGGTTCAGAGGGTTGTAACTTAGTCTCAGAGTGCTTATATATTAGGGACAAAAGTGTTTTGGGGTGCACACTACTCAAAAATAGAATTGGGATAAACAGTGAACCCAAGGAAGATCACTCTTATTGGGGCCACAGGAGTGCTTTGGACCACTCTTAACTTGGAAAAATGAGTGATATGGAGTTCTCTTATGAGGTAGACAGGTGCACTCCAAGTTAAATTGGAAGATAAATTAAAATAGAGTTCCTCCGGGGGTTTATTTTGTAACATCTCTAAATTTCATAAAAAAATTGTTTAATTGAAGGTCTAACTGCAAATACATAATGTAAACAATCCATACTAATTTTTAACTTGTGCTTAGTGTTTTATCCATTGAACATAATGACTTAATTACGACAAACCTTAAAGTGTGACTTACCCTTATGATGAACTACTTTACTTGTCATCAAGTCATGAAAGAAACATCATGTTTAAAAAGTGCCAACTATAGTTAGTCTGCTTTCTAGTTATGTTTTTAGAATATTTGTTAACCCTTTTATAATGCTAGGAGGATGGGTTACAGGTGTTGCTCAACTCTTTTGGCTAACGCAAAACCAAATGTATTCTTCTTGCAAGTGTTTACCAGTGGAGAGATTACCCTATGTTGGTAACACACCCAATCCTAGCTAAAAACAAGGGCCCTAAGCTAAGGAATATTTGACTATTCGTAAGAAATATCTAAGTTATTGACTAAACAAGGTTCTCTTTTACCATAAGATAAAAAAAAGCATAAGAAAATAATCTGATGGAAATAAGGGTGACCTTCGATGGTATTCAAAACTATAGAGTTGAGGTTGAACATTAGAATTTAATGTGGAATTGAACCGAGCGACATGATGGCTTTACTATCTCCAACTAGAAAGCACGTATGTCATTTCAAAAACCCTAAGGGTTTAACTCGTCTCGGTACTTGCCCTTGTGTTGTATTTTTTTTTCTTATATACTATGGAAGAGCCGAGGCTCTTGGCCTTTCGTCTCTCACCATTATTTTTCAGGTTCTTGGCATTGGACTTCAGGATCACGATACACCCAATATTTTTGAGTGCACCAGTCATGATCTCAAGTTGGCTTTTCGATCTGCACTACCTATTTTTTTGTGATAAAATGTGGAATTCTTGTAAGGCCTTCATCGCCATCTTCAAATTCAGCAAGGTAAGTCTCCTCTAGTTCATTTAAATTTCTTCCTTGCTTCCAAATATATTTATTTATATATATATTTGACCTCTGTAATGTTGTTTGCAAGAGGTTTTGACCCGGGTTGCTGAATTGGGTATGGGTCGGTCTCCATGAAAAAAGATCCATTGTTTGCGTAAGACATGTACCCGCACTCCTTGTTCATTGTGAAACTAAGGCTTGAGGATTTGTGGCTCTGTGGCAAACATTTTTTCTATATTGGAACCCATTATCACATTTTCTTTTGTTGAAATGGCAAACCCTCTTTGCGTTTTTTTCCTTGAGGCATTTACAGATGATTTTCTTAGAAGGTCTCCTTCCGACCATGGAGTCAAAGGGAATATAATATGATGTCTTTATTTAGTTATGATATGTATTAAAGACATAGTTTTTCTCTTTAAAATCTTTGAGCATTAAGTGTAGTTGTTTGACTAACACTTTGAACTTGTAAATGTTTGATTTTCTTCTATAAAATTCCCATGAGCATTTCACTATATTTTATAGGCTATGAGGCCACGGCAATCTCTAAACCGTTAAGTAAATGCTAATCGCATTTAGATACGAACTAGCAATTTCATTAGTTGGATAATTGATGATGATGTAAGGTTGTTTTATGTTGATTGTAAAAAAAAATAATTTTGGTTTCTAACTGGGTGTGAGGAAAAATAACAGGTCTCAACCCTTTGACCTCTTGGAAATGGATATGAGTTAATAAAATTTTAAACATCGTGTTTCTTATATCGTAAAATTTAGATCTGTTAAATTTTTGAGTTGGGGAAGTCTTGTTGACTGCTATAAAATTTTGTTCTGTTAATTTGAGCCATAAGGATTCTATGTATCTTCTAGAATGCGTAGACTATACATTTGATAAGTTTGTTGGTTTACTTTGAGTTTAGTCTTGTTAGAAACCATTATATGGAGAAAGACCCTTACAGTTTTGAACCCGCGACTTAACAATTAAAGAAAACATGTCTAAAACCATAACAATATTATACTAATGTTTAAATCTGGGAAAAATGACAATTATTGAAACAAGTTATGTATAATAGTTATTGTTTTAATTGTAGACATGGCTACCCCTAAATCTGTCGAAAAGTTTATTGAACAGATTTAATTAAGGTCTTATCCATACAGGTATAGATTTTTTAAGTTTAAAAATATTTATCCTATAGTTTGTAATATTATAAATGTTGTCTTGACTTAAGAGAGCCTCTCCGCTGCGAACTGAGTAACCTAGGGTAAGCCTATCGGCCAGAATATAATTGTTTGTTTTATTAAATTATATAATACTAATCTTAATATTGTAATGAGGATTTTGTGAAGGTATTATAATATGGTTAAAGGCCTTAACCATTTTCACAACTATAACTTTGAATTAATGTTTAGTTTGTAATTTAAGTAATATTTTAATTAGGGTAATGAATTTGATCTCTTGTTATGATTGAATGGCCTCTACAGGCTTCAAACCACTGCTCTTAGTACTCTATACTTGTTTATATAGGTTATTCAAAGTGGAGTTTGCAAAGGTTTAGTTTTGTTGTAACTTTAAATGATTTATAAAAATAAACCCTAACTCGTTTAGGTTTAATTTCTTAAGAATATAAACTATTTGATTTCTAGAAAGAATGAAAGTAGGCCTTAAGTTGTAATAAATAATATTTGTAGGAACAATACTTGTAACTCTATTCCTAAGTAAAAAATAAATAGAATCTGGTTCATTGTTTAGTTAACAATGATACACTTGAATATAATAAAACAAGAACTTAAAGAAATCAATATTCTTTCAAAAACTCAGAAAACTGTTTATAATATTATAGGTATGCTTATACAGGATTTCCTTTATAGAACAAAAAAGGAGAATTTACATTTTTCCATTTATCCTTGTAAGAGAATAACTGTAGCCTTATTTACAAAACATTATATAGAAAATAAGATCTTTCTAACCTATTCTAATTCAGAAAAAATTAACAATTTTAGACAATCCATCAATATTCATAAAACTTTCAAATACAAATATAGAATAAAATTATAGATATTAAACAAAACATCTTAGAACCTGCATAACTATAGAAGGGGGACAAACACCCAAAGAAGACCGTTCCTCCCAACCGTCTCCTAAAAGAAGCCAAGATCACTTGCTATAGGACCCCTAAGCCTATTCACTAAACCATTAGGAAAAAGATGTTGTGTCACAACACACACAAAAATATCTGCAGCTTAGCAACTTACAAGCAAACTTAACTCTCTGAAATTTCACTTTAGTTGTCCCCTCATCGAATTCCTCTTGTGCGCCTGACTTTTCAGTTTCGAACAAATCATAAGGCTCTAATCACTTGGAATAGAATGTAATGAGACTCTTGCCCCATTTGATGGTATTTATAAGATTTCCTAGGTATTTGGGTCAATTTTGTAATTAAATTATCCACCTGCTTAGTTCCTCTTCTCAGGGAACATGACAAAATTTTTAGGGATTTTGCCTCCTGCAACAGCTAGAAAGTGAAATGCTAGTGCTTCCACTTGTCATTTAGCCTTCTACAACTGTCCATTCCTTGTAGTGGTCCAGGGAACAATCTTCAACGGTCTTCTTTGGATAATTGTCTCTCCTTTTTAATTGTTTAAATAAATAAATATTCAATTATAGTCATCCTTGACCATCCTTGGTCATAAAAACTTTACAATAAATTTTAACATAAAATTTTCTCAAATATATAAAAATATTTATTTTTCAATTCTAGGTAAGTTACAAACACCCCCTCTTAAGTTCAACATCGTCCTCGATGTTGCTTAAGTTTCTTCTGAGTCTTCTTGGAATAGAATTGGATATGTCTCCTACATATGACTCTCCAAATCCCAAGTTACTTTATCAGGACTAAGGTGATTCCATTGCACTTTTACCTGTCCAATGGTGCGATTATAGAGAATAATTTCCCTCCTATCGAGAATATAGTCTAGTTCCACCTACAAATATCCTTCGGGTTCTACCGGAATAACATTCCAATTGATCACACGAGTAGCATGTTTCACATACTTTTTCAATATGGAAATATGAAATGCATTATGTATTCTAACATTAGGTGGAAGAGCTAGCTGATAAGCCATTGGTCCAACTCTTTCCAATATTTCAAATGGCCCACAATAATTGGGTTCTCATTTAGCACAAATCCCCACCATAAAGGAGCTCTTTATGGGTTTTACCTTAACAAATACATGGTCACCTACTTGGAATTATTTTTGAGTTCTTTTAAGGTCTGCATGATTCTTTTGTCTGTCATGTGCAGTTTTCAGATTGCTTTGTACCTATTTCACTGTTAGTTCCTGTTCTTTTAACAAGTAAGGTCCTAGCATCATCTGTCAATCGTATTACCTCATGATATGGGAGTATTACATTTCCTACCATACATTATTTCAAAATGAACGAGTTTAGTTGAAGCCTGATAGTGATTATTATATGCAAACTCGACTAAGTGCAAATAATCTTCCCATTTCTTTGGATGATCTCTAACATACATCCTTCACATATCCTCTAAAACTTGGTTTACTCTTTCTATCTGTCCATCCGTTTGCAAATGATAAGAACTACTAAAATTTAATTTAGTATCTAGTCCATTAAATAATGACTTCCATAAATTACCAGTAAACTTAGGATCTTTGTCCAAAATTATTTCCTTCAAAATTCCCTGCAACAGAAAAATTTTCTTCATAAATATGTCAGCAATGTTACCATCCTTATAAGTAGTTTTAACAGGTATAAAATGTGATTCCTTTCTTAGATTTTCTACCACTACCATTATAGAATCATTTTGCTTCTGATTTTTAGGTAATCCAGTTATAAAATCGAGACTGATAATTTCCCATTTCCAATATGGAATTGACAGTTGTAATGTCCCTCTTATACACCCCCCCAAAATATTGTGTAACTGTAAATGTTTAGAGTACTTGTTCTAGTGAGGAGCTCAAGGCCAAGGCCCCACCAAAAACAAATCATTTTAATCTATATGAGATGTTAACCTAATTGGTAAACTGAGGGCAGTTAAGAAAACTGACACAACTTATCGATGGGCAACTAAACCCACTTGGGATAAGAAAAAAATGCATAGGGATCTAGGTAATAATACCTTTCTTTTTCCTTGCCTAGAAATGACGAAGCATGTAACTTTCCCTTACAAACGCGACCTGAAAACACATAGACAAAGAAAATGCATCGAACTCTTTCCATGAATGAAACAGAGGAGGTAGGCGACTGAAAAGGACCTTGCACGACTTAAATGAATTTTGGGAACGAATCCATTCAGGGGAGGATGGGTTGGTTAGTAATCCATGTCACGATGAGATGGGTGTCATCTTAAGAGTTACCCTTTCCTAGATTAACGCTAGTAGAGGATTGCGGGAAGTTGTTAACTGGTAGAGTTAGATTAATCTTTCTTAAAAAAAAAGTATTGTTATTCCACAATATTTTTGATAGGTTAACTCTCATGAAAGATGTTGAGAAATAATTGGAAAAACTCCACTCCTTTATTCAGGAAGTTTCTAAGCAAACTTATTTTTTTAAACTACCAAAGTTAAAAAGGAAAGATAGCATGACCTATATAATATAAGTATATAGGTGTAAGAGACTAATTATTATAAAAGGAGGGGAAAGGTGATAAAATACTTAGTCTTGATATAATACGTGCCTTTTTTGTAATAATAAAAGATACCTTATGTGAAACTACGATGAAGAAAGAATAGTATTATAATTATTCTGCTTTAGTGAGGAAGTCAAGTAGGTTATGGCATTAATTAAAACTCTAATTCATAAAGGAAGGCTGTGAGAGGAAACCCGCATCCTCGGCGAAGACCCACTTCTAGTGCCGAGCCTCCTTTTATCTTGGGGAATCCTCCTTGAGAATCGACATGGTCATTGGGATAATTTTTTTACTTGATTATGGAGAAACCGATGCTGAATTTATAAGACGGGCAGTGCCCTGTCATAATAAATTCTGTATATTTTTGTGTCAGGAAAATAAAAGACTGTGTACCGGACCTATGCAACCTCGTGGCTGATTAAATGGTGGAATCCAAGAGGGTGGTCGCTCCTTCTTCCTGGTATAAAGAGGAGAGGAAAACAACTGAAAGGGGGGGGTCCTTGGGCACTGTTTCTTGCTAGTTGAACGATCCCTATTGAACCCATGATGCAGTGGAGACGTGGGGAAATATATTGGGGAAAATACACTTTTCTGGGTGAAGCTTCCATCTGCGTATCCATAAATTTGATGGGAGTTTCTTGCCTTTGTTTAATTTGGTGTTGGGGATCTTAGCTATATATCCAGAAAACATTGCACTCGAAGGGTTTTACAGTCGGATGATAATGAAATCAAGGTGTGGAAAACGACGTGCTCGAGCTTGATAACTGAAGCGATACCAAGAAACTGGTACCAGTAGACCACAAAATTAGTGGGGTCTCATATGCAATGCAAAGCGGTATCTCACGGAATGTCTGAGCTCACATACAGGTAATGGATGGAACGTCTCATATCATAAACCTTGAAATTTTAGAGTGCATCATGAAATTGTTATCAGAGCTTGATCACATTTTTCCTATAGTGAAAGCCTGTGAAAATATAGTTTTATTGATGATTAGATGAAACAGCTAATGTCAAAACCTTCAGAACTTTTCGAGTGAAGTCTGAAATTATTAGCACATAGAGATGTAGCCTCTGGCTAGGAAATAATTACAGGTATACTAGGGTTTTTGAGTAACATTTGCAGGCACTCATTTAGTTCAGCTTCTTGAAAAAAAACCACAGAGTAAGGCTTCCAGGCATTAGAAGAAATTTGAGGTCTAAAATGGGCCTCCTAAGGAAAATAATAAAATAATAGTTAAAATAATAAAATAATAGTTATTAATTTTGGAGGAAGAATAAAAAACTATTTTTTTGTGTTTGTATTTTCAACATATCTGCCTGTGTTTTTACTCAAATTTTGAGCAGGAGAGCTCACTGGATGCGGAATTTAATTACGCATCCAACGAGTACTCACATTGCATACTTTTGGTGGACCCAGCTACCCCAAAAATATAAAAAAAAACTAAAAAAATATGATGATGATGTCATCATCACATTTTTTTAGGTATTTCTTGTTTTTGGGATAGAGGGGTCCATAAAACGTATGTAGTGTGGGTACTTGTTCGATGCGGAATTAAATTACACATCCAACGAGCTCTCTCACTTGAAATTTGAGTAAAAACACAGAGAGAGAGATGTCGAAAATACGAACAAAAGAAATAGTTTCCTTTTATGACAAATATGTTAATTCAACCATTATGATTGACTCCTTTTATTGAAATTCTATTGGTTCTTGAATTCCAACTCACAAAATTTATTGTTGGCGCGTTTTTTTATAAGGCCCATTTTAGACCCCAAATTACCTCTAATGATTTGCTGGGCAGAACTTTATATCTAAGACCTAAGGGTTTTGATTCTGTCGCATGTGTATGGGTTAGGCTTCCGGTTGTGACGCGTTCAGAGAATATGAATTTTAGATATGAATACACAATGCTGTCATTTTGCATTCTATCCATTTAATGGTTGTTATGGAGGACAAAATTAAATTGTTATTAATATTGCCAAAAGGGCTCGGTTTATTATCGCCGGTTCTTCCTAAAGCCGCCATCTCGGTGAGAGGATATTTGCTCTCATCAGGC
Source organism: Pseudotsuga menziesii (assembly GCA_001517045.1). Lineage (NCBI taxonomy): Eukaryota > Viridiplantae > Streptophyta > Pinopsida > Pinales > Pinaceae > Pseudotsuga > Pseudotsuga menziesii. The sequence goes on from LPNX010187118.1 coordinate 74,240, forward strand.
TTTGAGGACTTGGTAAGATTTGATGATTATTCTGGTCCGCTTCTTGAGCCTGCATCTTGTATATTATACTCTGTGTGCTATTTGCATCCTCACTGAAGATGGATTCGTGTAGCCAAACCCATCCTTTAAGATATCCACCATGTATTTGACTGGAACCTTCACCTCATTCCCGTGCCTTACTGAGAACTGGTAAATGCTTTGGCTGTAGGCCAGTTTCTTGCTTTTGAGATCTAGAACATGCATCTTGTGGCAGCGTTTTGCATTGTATAGGACTATTATATGGATGAAATGTATCCTAAAAGGATGGCTGTATCGAATAAGATGTAGGAATGAATCATGTACAAAACCGACAGCAGTATGTTTTCTACCTATATTCACCTTGTGCATGAATGAAAACTATGCAGAACCAATAGTAGTAAAATATAGGATCTAGACTGAATTTTTAAAATGATAACCTTGCCTGTGTTCTCGATGTCGAACCCATGAACTGTATGATGGCGAACTTACCCAGTAAGACATTTAAGTAACGCAGACTGACGAAGGTTTTAGTCTGGATCTTTATGTGATAACCTTGCCTATGTTTTGATGTCATAAGTCTTTTACATAATGTAGACAGGTGAAGTATCTAGACTGTTTTTTTTAATGTGATAACCGTGTTTTGATGCCACAAGTTATTTACATCATGCTGACAGACTAAGGTTAAGATAGGATTTTTGTGTTAAAATCCTTTCCTGGATTTTTGATTGCTGAATCCATGACTGTGATTCTGGCGAATTGAACCAGTGAAAATATATAGGAGAATTAAGCCTTAGTTAGAGATATAAGAGCTTGGCGAGTACTCTTTTTTATTATGCCTTGTTAAAAGTTGATTTTATTATATTCTTGATAAGATGGTAAGATGATAGGTTACATTCTGTCATGTATTACATCTGCTAATGTACCTTGTGCATAGTGCATAGTATAGAGGGTAAGGTTATGAAGAAAGGTAAGAGTGCAGAGGAAATCATATATGGTTTTAACGTTACGTCCACAAAGATGTTTTCATTTAGGTGGGCCTCGGGATGAGGTTTTTCTATCATTGTATGAGGAACTAATGACACATCATTTATGATGTGGGATGTACACCTGGATAGATGAATTTTGATGAATAAAGAAGCATGCCTAAATTTTGGTGGATGTAACCCCAAGAATGGGGTGAACCACGTACATTTTGTGTCTCTCCTGTTTAATGTTCATTCATATTTTGTTATAGTTTAACATGGTGGATGAATCTCGTGCTTTGCATATAAACAAATTATATATGTAGTGTGTTCAGTTTTCTTTATTGGTAATAACGGATATATAAATTACTCGCAAATTGAATACATAAAATTGACTATGACCTAAGTTGAAATTCCGTTCATAAACTGTTTGTCTTATTCCTGTTTATAACACAGGTATATTTTTAAAAGGTTTTAAGAGTAATATAAAAAGAAAAGTTCAGGGATTTCTGCTATGGAAATGTTATGCAAAGGATCTGGTCAGTTAATATAGTTGTATTGATGTGGGGACGTTAATTGCATGGGTTTAGTTCCAAGATGATAAAGGAATAACAGTCTATTATATTTGCTATATTAATCCTTACTTTACTAGGCATGAGTCATTGGTATATTTATATGTTGCTGGCATGTCTATGGGGAAAGGAAGTAAGGATGTTTTGATTTGAGTGTAAATTTATGGCGTTGTGTTATAATCAGCTTTACAATACATTAGGTTTACTGGGTAAAAGACTTACACGCAGTATTGAATTAAACTTATGCAGAGAATGTACAATCTTTAAGAAGGGATAGTCTTGGGGATTTCATATCCTAGAGTATGATGTATCTTAAAGACGTGAAAGAGGTCGTAAGAAAACGGTGATAAATTAAAAGGAAATTTTTTTCTAGGCTATTTTTTTTTTTTTTACCCTTTTCATACCTAATTGAGTTGAGGTTTAAGGGGTATTCTACATATGGTATCAGAGCTGGAGTGACAATACTCAGGCATATTTTGGGCTCAACACGAAGTTGAAGAGCATGAACATGTTTCTGACTAACTAATAAAATGATTTTGTGGATGCATGGAAATGACGAACAAGGGAACCGAGTTATCCCAGCGGGCCTCAAGGATCGAAGAAGGTATGGAAAAATGATAAAAATGAATATCATGAGAAGGTATGTTATCATATTAACCATGGATTAAAGCCAGAAGTAGGCAAGTAGTTCTTGCATGTTTAGACCCAAATAGGAAGTTGGGATATAAATTTTACTAATACATTAAGGAAGAATTTTCATCCTTGTTTGATTCTAGAGATGATTATACATGTATAAATGATAGGCTCATATTAACGAAAGCCTCCTAGACACAAGGCACTAAACATAAGAACAATGAACTATGGGCTCTTAGGATATATATATAAAAAAATGCATGAGTGTTAGCAATAGATGTTAAGGATCATTTGAAGGCATAATATGTATATATATATATATATATATATAATTATTTGGAAGCCATGTAAAGTGTACTAATGTTGTAGAATGTTTACAAAAGTCCCAAACACTAAATTCTCGGTACTGTAAAAATCACCTTTGTTTAAGAAAAATTGGAAACGCCAACCATATGGAAAGGGTTGTAGGCATGAAGAGCTAAGGCTCATCTTAAAGATCTGATTAAAACTTATTACTGGGTGTACAGTGTGATGATAAGAACCATTCTTACCCATGAAGGTAATTTAAAGAAAAGTCTAAAATTAAACTTAAGCCAAGCATGATGCCAAATTATTACTGCAGAAGTGGAATGGGAAAACCTCACAAAACAATACCCCTTACGGTATTGGTGTGTTCCATGTAACATGTAATACATCAAGAGTAATGGGTGATCTAACACTGGATTAAAATTGGGCATGTTAAGAAAAGCATCATTAAGTACTCTTTCATGATTATGTTCTCGTATTAAAAGGAGAGGTAGATCAACACTTTAGAAAAGTTATGTACTCATATGGAAGTAACACGATCCGATAAAAATCATCTCATCATGTTATGAACATTTTCAGCTACTTGGAACTTATTGGTTATAAGTATGTGATACTCACGTTGAAAATTTTAATGGGAAATGGGCGGATTCAGAATAAAATTTAGTGTAAAATCTACCAATGCTAACATTATGTAAAATAGGGAAACACCTCTTTACATCTGGAAATTTCATGTGAAACCAGAAACAAAGGATTGCATTAAAATGTAGGAATACATGTAGTCGAACAGCTATGATTGGATATAAATGTTGGTAATGAATGTTGTATAATGCTAAGAGCTAACTTAAGCAGGGATACACATGGAGATTGTATAATGCTGCGAGCCAACTGTTGCAAGGATATGCATGAATGTTGTATAATACAAGGAGCTAACTTATGCAGGGATATGCATGAAGGTTGGATAATGCTGTGAGCTAACGTTTGCAAGGATTTGCATGAATTTTGTATAATGCTGTGAGCTAATTTATGCAAAGATATGCGTGAATGTTGTATAATGCGGTAAGTTAACTGTTGCAAGGATATGCATGAATGTTGTATAATACAAGGAGCTAACTTATGCAGGGATATGCATGAAGGTTGGATAATGCTGTGAACTAAGTTTTGCAAGGATTTGCATGAATAATGTATAATGCTGTGAGCTAATTTATGCAAAGGTATGCGTGAATGTTGTATAATGCGGTAAGCTAACTTTTGCAAGGATTTGCATGAATGTTGTATAATGCTATGAGCTAATTTATGCAAAGATATGCGTGAATGTTGTATAATGCGGTAAGCTAACTGTTGCAAGGATATGCATGAATGTTGTATAATGCAAAGAGCTAACTTATGCAGGGATATGCATGAAGGTTGGATAATGCTGTGAGCTAACTTTTGCAAGGATAAGCATGTATGTTGTATAATGTTGTGAGATAATTCATGCAAAGATATGCATGAATGTTGTATAATGCTATGAGCTAACTTATACAGGGATATGCATGAACGTTGTGTAATGCTATGAGCTAACCTTTGCAGGGATATCAGTCAGAATTGACTGTTGAGTTTTACCAAGATTTGGACCATTGTCACGAACTACAGACACTATGGTATATATAAATCCACTTGGGTGTATAAGTTGCATCCAATTGCTTAAGAAGGAGTAAGGAGTAATTTTTCTAGATAAATTACAGGGTCATATAACTCATGAATGATATTTAAAAACCACTGCAAGTTATGAATTGATTTTTTGAAATTTTTGTGGTTAGCAATGAATACCTTGACTCACCATGTAGCCGATTCATGAATTGGGACAATGACAGTAAGGTCAAGCTAAGCACAAGGAATGTGCACTACAAATAGTCAAGTTTAAAATTTATACTAAATCCGAACAAGGAAAAATTTGAATGCCACGAGAGCACCATGGTGTTAGGCAAGTGATTGCCGCGTGAGCACATCGGTGTTAGGCATATATGCTGCAGGAGCACAATGGTGTTAGGCAAGCGATTGTTGCGTGAGCACATTGGTGTTAGGAATATGGTGTGGCAAAATACGTAGGAAAAATTAGACATATGGAAGACAAAATGCTGTTTGATGTCAGTGAAGGGAAAACTTTTAACTAGGGGTTAAAAGGGAGAGAACCTCAGAAATTGTTCTAAGTCCACACAAGAATGGAAAGGAAACTCAAGGGGAGTTTGGAAAAATTAGGGAACGTAACAAAAAAAAATGTGTTAAATGAATTTCCAAGAGACTGTTACATGCTTAATGCAAAAAAATGATTCAGCAGGTCAAGGACGACATAACTATCTGAAGGTTGGAGTTAAAACCAAAGGGTAGTAATTATGTTATATTAATGGACAAATTGCATTATGGAAATGATTGTGTATTATGACACCAATGAAAAACTAGAAAATTGAAGATTGTTACAATGCAAAACGATCTATGGATTTTGTTCGAATTACAATTTTTTTTGCATGAATTATTGAATGAAATTTGGGCTAGAACCAAACCTTGTGCAGGAAGATGCAGGTACTGAATGAGAATGAACTGCGGAAAAAGATAAAGAAATATCAAAGGAGATCAGAACAAAATGGTTGAAGCAAGAAAATACGACCCAAGAAAAATAAAATTGGTCAAGGAAAACTAGGACACCGAGGATGGTGTTATTTTCAAGGGGGGGAGGATGTAATGTCCCTCTTATACACCCCCCCAAAATATTGTGTAACTGTAAATGTTTAGAGTACTTGTTCTAGTGAGGAGCTCAAGGCCAAGGCCCCACCAGAAACAAATCATTTTATTCTATATGAGCTATTAACCTAAGTGGTAAACTCAGGGCAGTTAAGAAAACTGACACAACTTATCGATGGGAAACTAAACCCACTTGGGCTAAGAAAAAAATCCATAGGGATCTAGGTAATAATACCTTTCCCTTTCCTTGCCCAGAAATGACGAAGCATGTAACTTTCCCTTACAAACGCGACCTAAAAACACATAGACAAATAAAATGCATCGAACTCTTTCCGTGAATGAAACAGAGGAGGTAGGTGACTGAAAAGGACCTTGCACAGCTTAAATGAATTTTGGGAATAAATCCATTTAGGGGAGGATGGGTTGGTCAGTAATTGATGTCGCGATGAGATGGGTGTCATCTTAAGAGTTACCCTTCCCTAGATTAATGCTAGTAGAGGATTGTGGGAAGTTGTTAACTGGTAGAGTTAGATTAACCTTTCTGAAAAAAAAAGTATTGTTATTCCACGATATTTTTGATAGGTTAACTCTCATGAAAGATGTTGAGAAATACTTGGCAAAACTCCACTCCTTTATTCAGGAAGTTTCTAAGCAAACTTATTTTTTTAAACTACCAAAGTTAAGAAGGAAAGATAGCATGACCTATGTAATATAAGTATATAGGCATAAGAGACTAATTATTATAAAAGGAGGGGAAAGGTGATAAAATACTTAGTCTTGATATAATACGTGCCTTTTTTGTAATAATAAAAGATGCCTTATGTGAAACTACGATGAAGAAAGAATAATATTATAATTATTATGCTTTAGTGAGGAAGTCACGTAGGTTATGGCATTAATTAAAACTATAATTCATAAAGGAAGGCTGTGAGAGGAAACCCGCATCCTAGGCGAAGAGCCACTTCTAGTGCCGAGCCTCCTTTTATCTTGGGGAATCCTCCTTGAGAATCGACATGGTCGTTGGGATAATTTTCTGACTTGATTATGGAGAAACCGACGCTGAATTTATAAGACGGGCAGTGCCTTGTCATAATAAATTCTGTATATTTTTGTGTCAGGAAAATAACGGACTGGGTGTCGGACCTATGCAACCTCACGGCTGATTAAATGGTGGAATCCAAGAGGGTGGTCGCTCCTTCTTCCTGGTATAAAGAGGAGAGGAAAACAACTAAATGGGGCGAGGGGGGATCCTTGGGCTCTGTTTCTTGCCGGTTGAATGATCCCTCTCGAACCCATGATGCAGTGGAGACGTGGTGAAATCTATTGGGGAAAATACACTTTTCTGGGTGAAGCTTCCATCTGCATATCCATAAATTTGATGGGCATTTCTTTCCTGTGTTTAATTCAGTGTTGGGGATATTAGCTATAGATCTAGAAAACATTGCACTCGAAGGGTTTTACAGTCAGATGATAATGAAATCAAGGTGTGGAAAACGACGCGCTCGAGCCTGATAACTGAAGCGATGCCAAGAAACTAGTACTAGTAGACCGCAAAATTAGTGGGGTCTCATATGCAATGCAAAGCGGTATCTCACGGAATGTCTGAGATCACATACAGGTAATGGATGGAACGTCTCATATCATAAACCTTGAAATTTTAGAGTGCATCATGAAATTGTTATTTGAGCTTGATCACTTTTTTCCTATAGTGAAAGCGTGTGAAAATATAGTTTTATTGATGATTAGATGAAACGGCTAATGTCAAAACCTTCAGAACTTTTCGAGTGAAGTCTGAAATTATTAGCACGTAGAGAGGTAGCCTATGGCTAGGAAATAATTACAGGTATACTAGGGGTTTTGAGTAACATTTGCAGGCACTCATTTATTTCAGCTTCTTGAAAAAAAAACCATAGAGTAAGGTTGCTGGACGGAACTTTATATCTAAGACCTAAGGGTTTTGATTCTGTCGAATGTGTATGGGTTAGGCTTCCGGTTGTGACACGTTCAGAGAATATGAATTTTAGATATGAATACACAATGCTGTCGTTTTGCATTCTGCCCATTTAATGGTTGTTATGGAGGACAAAGTTAAATTGTTATTAATACTGCGAAAAGGGCTCAGTTCATTACCGCCGGTTCTTCCTAGAGCTTCCACCTCGATGAGAGGATATTTGCTCTCATCAGGCTTCAAGGACTTGGTAATATTTGATGATTATTCCAGTCCACTTCTTGAGCCTGCATCTTGTATATTATACTCTGTGTGCTATTTGCGTCCTCACTGAAGATGGATTCGTTTAGCCAGACCCATTCTTCAGGATATCCACCATGTATTTGACTAGAACCTTCACCTCATTCCCGTGCATTATTAAGAACTGGTAAATGCTTTGGGTGTAGGACGGTTTCTTGCTTTTGAGATCTAGAACATGCATCTTGTGGCAGCGTTTTGCATTGTATAGGACTGTTATATGGATGAATATTATCCTAAAAGGATGGCTGTATCGAATAGGATGTAGGAATGAATCCTGTACAAAACTGATAGCAGTGTGTTTTCTACTTGTATTCACCTTGTGCATGAATGAAAACTGCGCAAAACCAATAGTAGTAAAATATAGGATCTAGACTGAATTTTTAAAATGATAACCTTGCATGTGTTCTTGATGTCGAACCCATGAACTGTATGATGGCGAACTTACCCAGTAAGACATTTAAGTAACGCAGACTGATGAAGGTTTTAGTTGGGATCTTTATGTGATAACCTTGCTCCTGTTTTTATGTCATAATTCTTTTACATAATGTAGACAGGCGAAGGATCTAGAATGTTTTTTTATATGTGATAATCGTGTTTTGATGCCACAAGTTATTTACATCATGCTCACAGACTAAGGTTAAGATAGGATTTTTGTGTTGAAATCCTTGCCTACATTTTTTATTGCTGAATCCATGACTGTGATTCTTGTGAATTGAACCAGTGAAAATATATAGGAGAATTAAGCCTTAGTTAGAGATATAAGAGCTTGGCGAGTACTCTTTTTTATTATGCCTTGTTAAAAGTTGATTTTATTATATTCTTGATAAGATGGTAAGATTATAGGTTACATTCTGTCATGTATTACATCTGCTTATGTACCTTGTGCATAGTGCATAGTATAGAGGGTAAGGTTATGAAGAAAGGTAAGAGTGCAGAGGAAATCATATATGGTTTTAAAATGTTACGTCCATAAAGATGTTTTCATTTAGGTGGGCCTCGGGATGGGGTTTTTCTATCATTGTATAAGGAACTGATGACACATAATTTATGATGTGGGCTGTACACATGGATAGATGAATTTTGATGAATAAAGAAGCAGGCCTAACTTTTGGTGGACGTAACCCCAAGAACGTGGTGAACCACATACATTTTGTGTCTCTCCTGTTTAATGTTCATTCATATTTTGTTATAGTTTAACATAGTGGATGAATCTCATGCTTTGCATATAAACAAATTATATATCTAGTGTGTTCAGTTTTCTTTATTGGTAATAACGGATATATAAATTACTCGCAAATTGAATGCATAAAATTGACTATGAACTAAGCTGAAATTCCGTTCATAAACTGTTTGTCTTATTCCTATTTATAACACAGGTATATTTTAAAAAGGTTTTAAGAGTAATATAAAAAGCAAAGTTTATGGATTTCTGCTATGGAAATGTTATGCAAAGGATCTAGTGAGTTAATATAGTTGTATTGATGTGGGGACATTAATTGCATGGGTTTAGTTCCAAGATGATAAAGGAACAACACTCTGTTATATTTGCTGGATTAATCCTTACTTTACTAGGCATGAGTCATTGGTATATTTATATGTTGTTGTCATGTCTATGGGGAAGGGAAGTAAGGATGTTTTGATTTGGGTGTAAATTTATGGCGTTGTGTTATAATCAGCTTTACAATACATTAAGTTTCCTGGGTAAAAGACTTACACGCAGTATTGAATTAAACTTACGCAGAGAATGTACAATCGTTAAGAAGGGATAGTCTTGGGGATTTCATATCCTAGAGTATGATGTATCTTAAAGACGTGAAAGAGGTCGTAAGAAAATAGTGATAAATTAAAAGGAAATTTTCTTCTAGGATAATTTTTTTTTTTTTTTACCCTTTTCATACCTAATCGAGTTGAGGTTTAAGGGGTATTCTACAACAGTTGTTGTAAAATACCTGCTGGGTGTTGATTCTTAGATTTAACTTGCTGACATTCTATACACCTAGCTATATATTCAGCAACTTCATTCTTCATATTAGGCCAGAAATAATCTTTTCTTAACATTGTTATCATCTTTTGATACCCCAGATGTCCGGAATAAGGACTTTTATGTACTTAATTGAAAATCAACAATTTAATTTCTGGTATGTTAGGTACATAAAGTCTGTTTTTATACAACATTAATCCTTTTTCATTTAAATTGAAATCTGTTTTTACATTTTCATATTCATTATCTGCTATTTTTTCTCTTAGATTTTGGTATTCCTTGTCCATTTTTATCCCTTCTCCAATTTATCATTTAATTTTGTTTTGTAATTGCTAATGGAAGCTATAAAATTCATTCTTGCATTTTTTTTTAAGGCATCAACCACTTTGTTTTCCTTTCCTTTGATTTTTTTGATCTCGAAATCGTATTTGCTAAAGAAAGCTAACCATCTAGCTTTCCTTGCGTTTTGATTTTGTTGATCAAACAAATATTTCAAGCTTATGTTATCAGACATTAATATAAATATTTTACCAATTAGATGATGGCACCACATTTTCAAAGCATGAATTATGGCATCCAACTCTAGATCGTAAGTAGCAGAATTATTTTCATGTGTTTTTAACTTTCTTGATTCGTGAACTATTACGTCACCTTCTTGTGTTAGTACTCCATCCAAACCTTCATTGCATGCATCAGTGCACACAATAAAGTTTTTTTTTTATATCTTCTATTTTTAATATAGGTGCGGTAGTTAATAATTACTTTAATTTATTAAAACTTTCTTCACGCTTTAGATCTCATACAAATATTTTTCCTTTTTTTTCTGTAAGGATGTTATGACATTCACAATCTTTGAGAATCCTTCTATGAATTTCCTGTGATAATCCGTAATTCCCATGACTGATCGTACATCTGATACATCTTTACGAACATACCATTCCATTATTTCTTTTATCTTATCAGGATCTACTGATATCCCTTCCTTGGATATCACGTGACCGAGATATTGTATTTTATATCTAAAAAATCTGCATTTGCTTAATTTAGCATACAGTTTATGTTCTCTTAGGACCTGTAGTATAATCTCCAAATGCTCATCATCTTCTTCTTTTGTTTTCGAATAAATTAATATGTCATCTATGAAGACAACTACAAATTTATCTAAGTATTTACTTAATACACTATTTCTTAAGCACACGAAAGTTGCTGGAGCATTTGTTAGCCCAAATGGAATAACTACATAATCATAATTCATGTATCGGGTTTTGAATGAAATTTTAAAAATATCTTCATCTTTAGTTCTGACTTGATGATATCCAGATCTCGAGTCTATATTTTATAATATTGTTGCTCTGCGTATCTAATCAAACAGACCATCGATGTGGGGAAATGGATATAAGTTCTTAATTGTCATTTTTTTTAATGGACAGTAGTCTATACATAAACTTAATGTACTGTCTTTCTTTTTAACAAATGAAATAGGTGTTCCCCAAGGGGATACACTTGGTCGTATATAATTCTTATCTATCAGTTCTTGTAGTTGTAATTTTAATTCATTAAGTTCTAATATGTTCATCCGATAAAGAGCCTTTGAATTAGGTACAACTCCCGGTACTAATTCAATAGTAAAATCCAGTTCTCTCTTTAGAGGTAATACTAGAATTTATTCTAGGAAAACATCTGAAAATTCTTGTAAGATTGAAATATCATCGAATTTCAACTTATCTTCTTATGTGTTCGTTATTTATTATATGTACAACAAAAACTTTACAACCCTTCCGTACAACCTCTTTCATTTTTAATGCTAAAATTTGTCTAAAATAAACTTTTCTAGGTATCCCTTTGACTATATTTCTTTCTCATTTATCATCTAAACAAATAAAAGTTTTCTGAAAACAATTAAAAAATACTTTATGTATTTCCATCCAGTCCATACATATTAAAACATCATAAGACCCTAACGGCAATACATTTAAATTTACTTGAGTTTTGAATTGACTCATAAACGTTTTACAGTTTTCAAGATAATTAACTACTTTTATTTTGATTCTTGTAGCTAAATGAACCACCCAATACTTTTCAAACTTTTTCAAATGTAAATTACAATTTTCTGCTATACTAGGGGACACATAGCTTAAACTAGCACATGTGTCAATCATAATAGAAATAGGCTTGTTTTGTATCATACCTTGTATTTCTACCATGGAGGTTTGATGATTTGCATGTCGATTGTCCAAGGTTGCATTAATTCTGGGCATTTCATTTTCTACGTCACCAGCCATTTCTTCCTCCTGAATGGTATGCACATTGTTGTAGTTTCACCTTCTATTCGGACAATCCTTTGCATAGTGAGGTCCCTGAAATTCCCAACACTTTACAAGTTCTTCATGTTCATTGTTTTTTACATAATTATTAGGTACGTCTTTGCCTTTTGGTTTTGTAATGTTTTGTTGTGTTTTACCTTTAAAATATGTTCCTTGATAATTATTCTTAGAAAAATTCTGAGAATTATTTTTTAAGCTGTTATTAGGCTTAAAACCTTTTCTTCTCTGATCAAAGTTACTTGTTCTCTTATTTTTCCAGTTACATATTCTTTCTTTCTTATTTTTACTTTGTTCGTAACAAAAGTTAGCTTTTGTCATTGTCTCTTCAACGGCCTTTGGATTATCAAATTCAATTATTTCCTTGAAACTAGTAGGAAAACAACTCAGAAACCTATGTATCTTAGGTTTTTCGTCAATTATATAAGGTACATATCTTAATAAACTTAAATTTACTACTTAATTATTTCATTGACATTGAGCATAGTGACTAGTCTAAGTTCATAAAACTCTTTAGCTCTTTCTTCATAATACTATTCAGATAAGAATTTCCTTTTGAATTATTTCTTAAAGATTCTCTAGGTTACGTATTTTTATTTAAGGTTTTCAACTCTTTTTATTTCCTGCCACCAAATGTCATCCTTTATGGTTAGGTTGTAGAGAGTCATATGATCTTTAAGTCTATCTGAGTAGTTATAAATATGAAAGTACTTTTTCATACTCGATAACAAAGCCTCGGCTTCTTCACCCTTTTCCAGTAATCCATTAAACATAGGAGGATTTATCCTTTTAAATTCTCCTTATATTTCTTCATAAGGTTTATAGTTCCTCTTTCTAGGACCACTGTCTCTATCACTACTTTCACTAGAGTATTTATAATTTTCTTTATGTGACTTTACTTTCACTATCATAAAATTTAATTTCTTACCCTTACAATGTATCATTATTGGTCCAGATTTAGTTTCACGCTCCTCTGTTGTGTATTTTATCTAATAATATATGATTTAGTTCCCCCTTAGCTCTTAAAATTATTTCATTATCTTCCTTTATAGTTTGTAACTCAGCTCTTAAATCTTTTACTATTTGAAGTAGTTCCGAGGGTTGATTATTTAATTCCACATATACCTTGTCTAGATTATTATGATGGGAACCATCTTTTACAAATGTGTATACTCCTTCCATTTCTCACAAAATACAATTTTATATTTCTGTAGATAAATAGTTTTTAAACATGATAAATATTTTTGTTTCCTAATTGTATGCGAGTGGGCCAATCTTCGAGCCTAGTGTTTGGAAACTTGCTCTGATACCACATGTAACATATCTAAATTTCATAAATAAACAAATAAATGGTTTAATTGAAGGTCTAACTGCAAATACATAATGTAAACAATCCATACTGATCTTTAACTTGCACTTAGTGTTTTATCCATTGAACATAATGAATTAATTATGACAAACCTTAAAGTGCGAATTACCATTATGATGAATTACTTTACTTGTCGTCAAGTCATGAAATGAATGTCATGTTTAAAAAGAGTCATCTATAGTTAGTGTTATTGCTAGCTATGTTTTTAGAATATTTGTTAACCCTTTTATAATGCTAGGAGGATGGGTTACGAGTATTACTTATCTCTTTCAGCTAACACAAAACCAAATGTATTCTTCTTGAAGGTGTTTAGCAGTGGAGGGCTTACCTTGTGTTGGTAACACCCAAGCCTAGCTGAAGACAAGGGCCCTAAGCGATATCTAAGTGCTTGACTAAACAAGGTTCTCTTTTACCTTAAGATAAAAGCAACCATAAGAAAATAATGTGATGGCAATAAGGGCAATCTTCGATGGTATTCAAAACTATAGAGTTTAGGTTGAACATTAGAATTTAATGCGGCATTGAACCGAGACATGTGATGGATTTACTATCTCCAGTTGGAAAGCACCTATGTCATTTCGAAAACCCTAAGGGTTTAACTCATCTCGGTACTTGCCTTTGTGCTATATTGTTTTTTCTTCTATGTTGTTGAAGAGTCGAGGCTCTTGGCATTGGATTTTGGGTTTTTGGTATTTTCCTTCATGATCATGATACACCCAAGCTTTATGTGTGCACCAGTCGTGGTCTTAGGTTCCCTTTTCGATCTGCACTACCTATTTTTTTGTGTTAAACTATGGACTCCTTATAAGGACTTTGTCGAATTTAGCAAGGTAAGTCTCATTTGGTTTGTTTAAAGTTCTTCATTGCTTACAAAGATATATATATATATATATATATATTTGACCTCTATAATGTTGTTTGCAGGAGGTTTCGACCAGGGTTACTACATTGGGTATGGGCCGATCTCCATGAAGAAAGAGCTATTGTTCCAGTAACACCTGTACCTGCACTCCTTGCTCATTATGACACTAAGGCTTGAGGTTATGTGGCTCTGTGGCTCTGTGGCTTTGTGGCCAGCATTTTTTTGGATTGGAACCCATTCCTGCATGTTCTTTTGTTGAATTTGTAAACCCTCTTTGTGGTTTTTTCCTAGAGGCATTTGCAGATGGTTTTTGTAGAAGGTATCCTTCCAACTGTAATGTCCCTCTCACACACCTAGTTATTTATGCTTCAGAATGTTATTGTACTTGTCTCTCGGAGAGGAGCTCGAGGCCAAGGCCCCGCCGGAAACAACT
>LPNX010187120.1:0-131423 GCA_001517045.1 Pseudotsuga menziesii
CATATATACATACATATATACATACATACACACACACACACACACACACACACACACACACACACATATATATATATAATTATATTTATTTATTTATTATGTATTATTATTATTATTTTTATTTAGCTTACAAGAATTTTATTAAAATTATTTCTAAACCTTTCATTATTCCCTTGATTAAATTTGATGTTGATTACACAGCATTCTTGTCGCGACCAAGATTATTAAGGTGTTATGCTTCTCACATTCCCTTTCGATAATTCACACATGGGGGGAGTTGGTTATGGCGACTGAGCCAATGTTACCTAGTTCCCCTACCCTATGAAGATCCAAGTGGTTCCTGGTGAATAAGGCCGGATCCTTGTTGCACACCCCCCAGTATAATCTTTGAGACTAATTGACTTGTGACCTACCCTCACTACACATGCATCTGATGAATTTGAGTTTTCCTCACTCTATTCAAATCTCATCGCACCATCCAATTTTCTAGTCTTATAGGTATAATTTTTCATCCCTATCACCTAATGTGGATTGATTGATAATCACAATCTCATCATCTGCACATAAAACATCATGTACATCAAATCTTATAAACAATATTTCAAACATAATGTGAATATCAAATTGACATTAACTATTGAATGTTTTCGACTCATCGAGAGTCCATGCACATCATACCTCATGTGCATCAAACATATCGCAATTAAGTCATATAATAAACAAGATTTATATCATCTTCCATAGTCTTTGACTCAGCTAGAGTCGTTGCATACTAATGCTTTCTTGTGGTTCATGTACCTTCCTTTATTGTCACACTCAACAGACCATCATAGTACAAGCTACATAAATTTTGTCAATCATTCATTACTATAAAACATTATACAACTTTAAAACATTACTGATGACTTCACATGATTTTTCATTTCACAATCATAATATCACTCCATTCACAATTGACCAAATGTCGACATCATTCTCATAGTCATAATTTACTCATCAATATGTTAGGTAATCCTTCTTAGGCCATATCTCATCTATAATTCATTGATTCACACATGTCCAGGTAATCCGAAACCGGATGCTCTCATAAATACGTCATTACAACGTTTTTAGATCTCAAATAATTAACTAGTCGGATCATTCGTCATAGAATTCCCTCCAATAATAGTTTATTCTAATCTCAAGAGTCAGAATAAAAACATGATGTTACACTATTAATGACTAAAATAAGTACAGCTGACTTAGTCAAGCCATAAGACACTGCAAATTAGCTACTAATAATCGTGTATATGCAAATTTTAGTCATTTTTAGCCACAAATTTATCATTTGTAGTAGTTATTTATCTCTATTTAGTACCTTCATATTCATTATATAAATGACTAATGTAGTAATTTTATATTTATGGAATTTTATTTCATTATTAGTTAATATAAACGATTAATTTATTTGTGTTCATTATTAATCAATATAAATTACTTTGTATAATACTGTGACTAAATTAAAAAATAGCATACAATATTCATGCTCTTCTAATGTGAATACACATGTGAATCATGCAAATTTGCATTAGTTAATTACCCATATAGATCCATATTATCTATGGATCTACAAAGCACCGAGAGGGATCAAGTATATTGAGGTGAAAATCCCTTTTAATTTACCAAAATGTCTAATAAGTATTCTTGCATGGGAGGGAAATGACCACCTTGTTTAAGTAATTCCAAAACAGGGTAAATATCCATTGGGTTTAAATATGTTATTTCTAGATTGGATTGGAATTTAAAAAACATTTCACCATTAACTCAAGGTTTTAACCATATAATAATCATATAATCAAACAATTTTCCAAAAATTACTTTGCATGTTTTTTTTAACTAATAATGAATATTGAGAGTAGTTAATGAGTAAAATAACCCATATAAATTCTAAAATCTAGATTTCCATAATAAATAGGAATTAAAAAATTTGTCGTCAAATGAATATTTTAAATTTATATCCAAATAGGTTTCAAGTCAACTGAATTTTTAATTGAGATTTGAGATATAATTCCATAAATATGTCTTACAATTTAGCTAATTTAAATTTTAATTCTATTTGTTTTTTGTTTTATGATTTTTCTTTTTAATAGTCAAGTCAACTGAATTTTAAATTGAAATTTGTTACATAGTTACATGAGTGTGTTTTACAATTTAGCTAATTTAAATTATATGTTCTTGGTTTTATAATTTTTCTTTTTAATACTCAAGTCAACTGAATTTTAAATTCAAATTTGATATACAATTACATAAACGTGTTTTACAATTTAGATAATTTAAGTTTAGATTCTATATGTTCTTGGTTTTAAAAATTTGCTTCTTAATACTTTTTTTAGAACATGATACATGTGACACATCCCACTCACTGGGACTGTAGAAACTTTCGACACAACATCACTAAATAATATCAGGTACAAACATATATAATTTCAACCATGTAAATTATATTATATAAAAAGGCAAGTATTACAATATATATGGGTTTCCAACTAAATATCCATTGATTACCTAATATTGGTCAATGAAAAAAACTATCTCCATACTTTACATGAAAATCATCACCATTGATGACTTTACAAAATATTAAAATGCCCACCTGTGAATATTCCTTTTTCCTTCTTATTTAGATGGCTACTTAATGCACAGCTATTGTTTGTTCTTATTTGTGTCAAGTCAATGACTAAAACCTTATCATGAACTATAGTCAAATTCACGAGATAAAACCACATTCACACAATCACAGGAAATACTCAAAATATTCTCAACGTTCTCTCCATTTACATTAGCCTTCAACTTGTGACATGTTATTATTTCAGCTTGGATCTGCACATCATGAATAACACAGGATTTGTAAGGAAGAGAAGCTCATCCAAAAGGAAAATTTATATTTCAAAATTTCATCTGTTTTGATTTGTAAAAGTTCAAACCCAATTAGTATAATCAATATATAATCTAATAAAAATAGGCTTCTCACCACTTTGTTTAATATAGTAAGAATATCTTCATGTTGTAGACAATTCAGACTTCAATTAAAATCGAAATGCATCAAACTGAAACTAATGCTATGCAAAAGATATATGAAAAGTTACAAGGAAAATCACTATGAAAATCCTAACATATCTAACTTGTATTAGAAACCAAATAATAAACCTTGTTCTAGGTAATCAAGCCCACTGCCATATCTGCAATAAAGGTATATTCATTTTCAATGTGAGAATCATTAAAAAAAAAGGATTTTAATATGACATTATGTGAAGTAACTTTCAAGTTACAAAAAAAACAAACGGGAAAGAAAGAGAGTTAGAAAAAAAATCATTATGTGGATTTCCATCACTCGCCATCTAGCACGATCAGACTTTTTTATTGTTTCAATACTTTCAGTAATGTTTCCACCTTTCGCACACATGGGTTACATGGAAGAAATCTTCAAGCCACTCGGTGTGTCCTTGGGGGCAAGTCTCGAGTCAAGGATGTCACCTTGTTCTTGACTCCTCCGTTTAGGCTCAACTCCTAAGAAAGCCAAGGGGTGTAGACCCTATTAAGTTACTAAGGAAAAATTATTTAGTATGATGATGGTATTAAACATTAAGTTTTTTAGGAGTTTCAATTTAACAATTGTAAACAACAAATTACATGATGAGATAATCACAAGTAAGCACGAAACTGACACCCAATCAAATATAGATTGAAAGAAATAAACAGTTGACCGGTGCCTTGAAAATGGAATCAAAAAACAATTAAGAGTGCTTGCAAGTGCTGCAATGAATGTTGTGCAATTGTATCTTGGTTAATTTTAAATTAATGTAAGAAGATGAGTGATTTAACTTAGGCGAGGGGACTCCAGATATACCCAGGGGGTACTTGACGTATGTCCAAAACTAAACCGTCACTGCTACCTGCAAGGAATATGTGGGCTGAATGGAGTCTCTGAGGTTGTTGTTCATAATGCACCTGAAGGTGTAACAGATATCAGTGCCCCGAGGTCACTTTTCAGGAGTTCCCGCTTCCTTTGGGTATTTTGCCACCATAATGGTTTGATCGAGGGGTTGGATTTTTGCCTGATGGTTTGTTAATTTGGGGAGAGTGAATCCTAATTATTCTAGTCACTCAAGTGCTTTTGATGCAGCTTGACTGATCGGACGAATTGTAGCCAAGTACAAAGCATACACACTGGAGTCTTCGCTATTTTTAGTAAATTTTAAAATAGGTGTTCTTGTTAAAAAGAAAACCCTCCAGGAACCTCTTTCGATCCAAGTGGACCTCAAACGGGGAATCAAGGAGGGGTTAATTTTATTATGACTAACGAAACAATTGATGAAAAAGGAATCAAACATACACAAAACCGGTTTTCTAATTAGTCCTACCATGCATCTCTTTCCCCTTGCGGGTCAATTGGGAAGTTGTGGGGTAAGTAGTACGATTACTTTTGAAATTAAAAAATGGAATAATGCAAAATTAAATCAAAGTATAAAATACTGCATGTCAGTACCGTAACTAGAGCAGAAAAAGGGGAAAATGCAAAAAAGTGAAACGGACGCAGATCCCCTCTGGGGGGATGGGGAGCAAGCTCAAAAGAGCCTACTCAAAAAAGATTTTATTTTATTATTATTGGTTACAATATCATCAAACTGAAATATCAGAAATATCTTGGTCCTTACATGGGATGAAACGAAGATTTTACAACATTCCAAAAATTTTAAATTTTAGTGAAAAGGGAGACCCCTGAGGGGATTTGAATGCTCCCGAAGCCACCTTCGAACAGCATCTTCTTTTATTTTCTGTTACACCTGCTAAAAATAAGCAAGAATTTTATAATAAAATATTCCCAAAATCACTTTAAGAGTACCTTTGGATCGTCCTACCTTAACTAAAAAAAGACTAAGTTAAAACTAGCTAAACACGTGAAAAAGGAACCAAGGAAAGCAAGATTTCCTTGGGATATTGGCTTTCTATTTGTGAAGCCAATGAAATATGCACCGATTTATAGATTTAATATTTTTAAAATATAAAAGAAAATCTAGAGCATGCAACCTACTGATTTTCTTTAACTTGCCATGCAAAATGGATGATTTCCTTATGCTAGATCTAGAATGCTTAATGATACTTTTTAGAATTGAGATCCAAACTATGAGCTTTGAAATAGCATATATATGTAAATTTTACTCTGATATAACAGATCCAAATGATAACAAATCTTTCGAACACAGTAACCAGGTAAGAAAATTGATTTTTTGAAGGAGAAAGAGAGAGAAAGAGTGCTGGAAGCCTGGGAATGTTGGGATTTGGAATCTGCTTTGGTGGAACATCGAGGGACTATGTCATTCAGAAGATATTGAATATGAGGAAGATGCAAACCAGCTCAACCTCTTCTACAAGCGATATCAGCTGCAACTTAGAAATCCTTGCACAAACAGATGGTTAAAACATAGGTGCTGCCGGAAGAGATAATTGGAAAGCATGCAATTAAACTTAAAATACATACAACTCCAATAGATCTGAAACAAGCAGCAGTAAGAGTATAAATCAAACTAGAATAAAATATTACCCTAACATGAGGGAACTCTCTCCTTCAAGGCCAACAATTAACCAGCAAAAGCAATGATAAATAACACAGATTATACCTCATAAGCATTTGACAATCACCATCCACACATGAAGAGCATTACACCATAGATCTTGCCTCCAAAGTTTCTTTATTCCAAAATAATAAACAATAACATAGTACAAGAGCAACAACACCTCAATCCCAGTTCTAACTAGCTTGGAAGATGTGATCTAAGCTTTATTTATACAAAAAAAGGAGATCCAGCCCAGGGGGGTGCAAATCCCAAGGAGACGGACCACTGCAGCTGAAGGAAAGTCCATTAATGTTGATCTAAAGATGAACTAAGCTTCCACTAAGCCTACTTGTCAATTGGGGGGTTGATTGAGCTGACACATCAACCCATAGATTGACACATCAATCCACATAACTTCCAAGAGAGCCCACATGTGTGGATGAGAGAGAGAGGGTGCAATTCCCCATAAAGGAGGCTGAAGTCCAACTCTGGATCTGTTTAGATCACCTCCTTCTGTCAAGGATTTATCAAATCTAGTCAATCTGGTGCAGATCTAACTGATTTCAATCAAATCGGCTAAGAATCCACTGATCTAGGATTTTGGATTTTCTCCATTATTCATCAATTTATTAATTAAAATAATGAATAATTGATTTTTTTGGGTTTTCTGACCTGAGTGATGGAAAATCACTCAAAACTAGGAAATAGTGGGTCTATAGGTTTACATGATGCTCTTAGCTTGAAAATGAGCACCTACATGACTGAATCTGAATTCCTAGACCACTTTTATTACAAAACCAATTTTTCCAATTAAACTATTAAAAAATAGCCTAAGTTTTGGAAAAATTAAATTTTAATAAAAAACACTGAAAAAATTAAAAACCTAGGGAAACTTAGACATATTCATATGACTCGACAATAATGCCTAGCATGTCTATACATTGACACATAGACTCTAATAACCTCATTAGGCCTAAATGCCAAGCCGACCACCCCAACTTTGGAGGTATTGAGTGAAAAACTTAGAAATTATCAGTCGTTTATTCAACAACCAATAATAACCAAGGGAAAAAACACCTTGGGATGATTGTATTGACAAATAAAGTCTAAGAGACTGAGCCTTTTACAGACACTATCATGCTAGAACATTTATTACAATTCCCCGTGGGGTATGAACATGTGATATAGTACAACAAGCACTTCCCAGAAGTACTTCTGGAGGTCTTCTAAAGTCCGAACAAAAAATATTTGTCTGGTTCACCAGGCTCACTTCATAAAAAACCACTTGAAGTACAACTTAGGTGGTAACAAGTAATAGGACTAACTTGGTTCACATGAAATGAGTTGCAGTAAAGTATTAGGCTCCTTGTAATTTTCATAATGTTATATCTAGTTGGGTTTGCCACTTACTGGAAATATAATCCACCTTCCAAGGGAAACATAGCCTTTACTCTTGCTATCCCAACTCAAAAGTAATAAAAAATGTGCTTGTAAACAAATAAACAATGGACATTCAATTGGGTTAGGTTGGGATCTGTTGGGAATCGAGATGTAGTGTCCATATTGCCTTTGAGACCTAAGCATGAATTGGTGCCCATACCTCTTCAAGAAAGTTACATATTTGTTTGAATTATAAAAAAGTGACTTTGAGCCTATTTTCTAGATTTTTAATATTGTTCATATGACTGAAAAAAGTTTAGATCTATGTTTAGCTGTTTAGTTATCAAATTTCAATCGAGTTATCAAATTTCAATTGAGAGTTGTCATGTTTCTATGTCAACTATGGGTTCTCCAATTTTCAATTCAGCTTTTAGTTGTGGTTTTCTTTTTCAGTAATAATAACAATTTTATAGTTGGTTTTCTTTTTCAGTCATAATAACAATTTTCTAGTTAGTTTTCTCATGTTCATAACAATGGAGCCTTATCTTCTTATCTTCTCCAAAGTGTCATCTTACCTATTTTGTCTAAATTATTATTCTTATTTTCTTAATTTTTTCTAAAGAACCATTCTCATTTTGCATAAAATAGTATCTTACTTTATCTTATATCCTTGAGTATTATTCTTAAAATTGTTTTTACCATTCTCATCTTCTATAAAATAGTATCTCACTTTATCTTATCTCCTTGAGTATTATTCTTAGAATTGTTCTTATCTTGTCTTATTGTTATATTACCTCATTTTGAAGTGATAATAATATATATAAACATTTTATTACTAGGGTTTAGGGATATCTTTGGAGAATACATTCTATAGGTATTGTCTATGAGAGAGTAATTTCCATATTGCCTTGGAGACCTATCCCTGAGATTGTGCTCAATCTAGGGAAAGTTCACTTCATCTCATGTATTGTTTGACTCTTGACCCAATAATAAAGGATCTATATTTCCAATGCTTAAAGTTTTCAAATTTATGAATTTTATCTAGATATCTGATTTATACTTCTGCCTATGTTTTGAAAATTTCAATCCCTATTCGAGTGAGCATGTTTTTATTTCAAGTCAAAATAACATTTTTTTATCTGGTTTGTTAGTTGTAGTAGTTTGGGCTCATAAAAATGGTATTAGAGTCACTTTCTTGGCCTTTTACAAGAACTTATAGAAATGGGAGACCTTTTAAGAAAGACTATCAATGTCTCAACCATGATTGACGAATATCTAGAAATTTTGGAAACTTATAGTAAAGAATCCCCTAAAAATATCTCTTTTTCCTAGTAAAAAATCCCCTAAATATCTTATTTTTAATATGTCAACTCCATGCTCCACTTTTTCTTTTAGCATTACTTAGGAACATCTCTTGCACTCACACATTGTATTCACATTGGACTTATCTTTGTCCCATGGACCTACTTTTTTGGTCATTTGTATGACATCAATAAAATTATCTTATATTATAAGGAAGATCAGAAGATGTGGGTCTTCGAACTTGAGGATACTATAGAGGATAATATTAAGGATAATATATTGAAGTCAATCATCTCCAAGAACAATGAGGTTATGTAGGGAAGTCATATTTCTCATATCTATGATTCATTTATCTCCATCAAATTTGTAGAAGTAATGGCCCATGAATAACACAGTTGTTGGTTCAAATTTCAAACAAAAGATACTTATTCTTCTAAAAATGATATTGTTGTTGCTTCAAATATGGAGGGATTTTTAGTGGAAGTGAAGTTTGCTCACAAGTTACAATTTTAAGGTAGTCTAACAAAGGATGTAGATTGCTTATATTAAAAGAGAAAAACTAATCTAGAATGCAAGCAATTTATGGTACAAGATCATCCATGTTGCAGAATGCTTAGATCCTTTAATGAAAAATATTTTTGAATTGCATGTGGATATAAGGCAATTGTGAGACTGTTATTCTTTTTAGAAAGAAATAGGCTCTAAGCTTCAGAGAACAAATTGTTATTCACAATAAATAACCTTCAATTAGGCATCACTGCATATACCTTTATGATCATTTATCATTCTCTGCATTTTGATATAGCAGAAATGAAGCAGGATGGTAACCCTATAGGGAGAAATTTATATTCTTAAGATGATGTCCAAAGTTCTTTTTATAGCGTTATTTGTGACACTATATGCGTCATGCCTTGATGGACTTCCCTGGTCCCTATACAGACTCACTATACCCCTCTTATTCACTATAGCCCTGATGCTTCAGTTTAAGCCTGAAAAATACATTTTTGAAGATGCACATGGGTCGATATCTATGCAACTCATGTATACACAACTTGCACCATTACAACCTGTGTACATCAAGTTTTATGCTCAAAAACAAAACAAAAAATTGGAGTTATCCTCATCAAGTAATGAATAGCTTTATCCATGTCCTTCCCTATTCTTGGAAACACTCCAATTCGACCCTCCATTTCCCATTTGAGGGATAGATATTGATCCATTGTGAAACATTAGGGGAGGAGAAACTTTGAGAGTAAGTAAACTATAACAAAAATTTTCCCATTTCCATATACTTTAGTCTACATCCCTTTATCCTTGTTGATAGAACTATTTATGTTCATCTCTCAAGCTCTCCGTTGTCTTTGTGAGATTGCCTTGATATGGAGGATTTAAGCGGTGGAGGCCCAGGTGGAGGAACTCGGTTTCTTGATTTCGACGAGGTGCCGACAGAGGTTGTAACATTGTATATATTTTTCTACAATAATAGAAATATCCATTTTTCTTCTAAATTTCATGTGCAATTGTTCATATTTGTATCCATGGGTACAGTTGGTTTATACAGGTTTAAATGGATTATGGTGGTTTGAATGGTAACATTTAATATATTTTATGCTTAGAATTTGCTGTTGAGGGAAAATTATAGGGAAAATCATTTGATCATGAGCTCAATAGTGGTCTTCTTTGAACATTCGATTGAGGTATGGACTCTTTCCCTTAGTTGTTAACCTATTTAATTTATTTAGCATACTTGAGAATGGATTTAATTTCTAGCTTCATCTTGTATGTTGTGGTCCACCCCAAACCATAGCAATATCTTCTTCGTAACTGAATTAGTGACTCCATTAGGGAAGTCTCTTTTTTGTTGGGGTTTTTTGGTGCATTTTTGCTGAAATTGTCCTATGTTTCTTTGTGTTTCTATGTCGCATTTGGTAGTATAGTCATCTCTTGATAGTTCCTTGGAGTGGTTTGGCCCTAAACTTTCTTTTTACCCCCTTTTCTTTGTATATGTGAGTCATAATTTTTACAGTTGCATATATACATGATTTTTCCTTTTGTAGGTCATGTACATACGTTATTGTTCTCTGACCAATCACGTATATGCCAAATTTTGATTGATATCTATGTGTGAGATATATTTGGCTGGTTTTTTAGTTTTGTTGATTCTTCCAGGGTCCTTATGTTGTCCATTGACTGCACCTTTTGTGGATAGAAACCTATTTTTATTAATTTTCCTTAGGAAATTTGTTCTTGTCTTTTTCTCCCTTTTTCTTTTTCTTTTTTTCCATGAATCATTTAGTCTAGGTGTCGTGCTTGGATTGTGCCTTTATACTAGCTACATGGGATGAGACTTTAATGGTTCTCCTTTGCATTTTTAATCAATTATTTTGAAAATACAAAAATATTTGCATTAGTTCATATTCATCTGCATTTTTCTTTTGCATGGAAGTAAGTACTTGCATCGGTTTGCTTGGAAGGAGATTAGTCTAGGATTTCATTTAGGAAAGATTGCATTTGCCATTGAAAGGGAAAGGAATTACTGTGCATTTCATTTAGTGACATACCATTTTTTCATTTGGAAAATGACATTGCACTTTGCATTGTTTTTAGGTGTGCATATTTGTTTTTATTGTTGAGTCATAACATCACTAGTTTCATGGCCATATCCCTTGAGTAAGCACAACCTATTAAAATGAACACAACTTAATTTAAAATTGATTAGAACAATTTTACTTTATATGGTGCACAAACAAGACTAGGTTTTAGAGTCTCGGAATAGGATTGAGTGAGTAAACTTTTCCAAGACTATAAAATGGAAACAAATTAGGTGTTTGACTAGGGAGAGGAGAAATCCTTGCTCTAAATGGTGTTCTAAGGAAGCTGCTCTTACACAGGAGTTAATCATGAGGAAGAGTGCACATTGATTGTGGGGATAGCCCTCCACTACATTTAGTTAGAGATAGAGATATTTCCAGGATCTTATTCGTATATGAGGGATATTGAGGTATGTTTGGTGCTTTCGAAGCTTCATGCTCAATTACCCTTCCCATACGGTAGGTCCCTCCTACGAATTTCCTCATGAGCATTGATTATATTTAGGTGACCTTAGTTGCTTTTCTAATGCAGAAGGGAACCCCAAAAATCCATACTCCTACTCCTTTCCCCGGAATTTAACTTTCTCTACATTTAGCAAACTCTAAATTTGGATTCTCGGGAAAATATTTCTTCTACTTGTCTGAATGAGCCTCAAATGACTCGGTCTGCAACTCCTATTCTGCAAACTATATTTATACAAACTTGCTTCTGCAACCTTAGTCTTTCCTCAACTCAATCTTTCCGCAATTGAGTTTTTGCAACTTAGTTTCTGCAACAAACTTTCTACAAGCTTCTTTATGCAAACTCCTTTCCACAATTGTGGGTATGCAATTTCTAGATTTCCAAAACTGACTTCCAAAATCATGTGGTCGCAACGGTCTTTTCCGTAATCAAATTACGGATCCACCTTCCCACTTTTCCCAGAATCGATCTTCCATAAGTCTCTTTCTGCAGTCGAGTTGCGGCTTGCAGATTGCGGGTGTGCCTTCAACTTTTCCCGAAATGGGCTTTTGCAATTTTTTTTTCTACAAATCGATTCCCACAACTTCAGAGAGTTGTAGATATCTTGTGGCTTTGGTTTCATCCGTCAATCTGCTATCACTCACTTGAACTTTGTGGATCTCTTATCTTCTATTCAAGTTCAATTCGTGAATCTTTTCCCACCATTGATCTATCCTTTCTCCTTTAATCTAGACCGTCCAATCTCTGTCGAATGAGTTGAATGTACTCTCTACAATCTTGCATTGATTGATCATAAGATTTACCAATCAACTCAATCTACCTTCTTCTGGACTTGATCTTCTTCGTTGGATCTGTCCATAACTTCCATAGCTTCATTCTTCATGCAACTTTGAAAATTTATTCATCCAGGCATCGATCCAAGGTTTACATAGCTAACACATCAATTACATAAGCAACCATACACAAGGATTTCTTAGACGCCTTTTGTAACCTCAAAATCCCTAATTTATAGAGTGCGGTACACACATATCTATTAACCATTAACAAAGATCATCAGTCATTCAATTCATGTATTCATACATTCAGATAGAACTACATTTACACAGAGATATGCTGAAATAGGATTTCATTTACTCAGTATAAGGAATTTGTACATTCACATTCATATAGAATCTACATTTTGATCTTTATATACCTAATATAAATCTAATCAGTGTCGTTGGCCCGATTTCTCACTATTTGGACACCTCTAGCCGGATTTACATTTTTTGGCTACCTTTTAACCAGATTTACATTGTTTGGATACCCCATATTTCCTCAAAGGCTTACAGAATATATACAATGGGATTCATGAGCCAATTCTGGTTCAGATCCTCAATACACTAAACAATCTACTAACTAACTCTCATTAAGGAAAACTCTTAAGTCTATCCTATGACTCGCTTCCATTAGGTGAGGGATTCGTTACATGACTCACACTTTGACTTAATGACTCATTCATTCACCTAGTGACTCACCTAAATTACTCATCATCCATCTAGAATCACATTTAAACATAGGTTTATTTACAATGTAATAGTTTAAGGTCTATTAATTCAGGAAATGAGGATCCCTTCTAAGGCTAATCCAAACATTGGGCTTGTACTTTGATGGAGAGAAGGATGCTCTTGCATGAGACTCCCTAGGAAGAAAGAAGATGAACTCCTAGTCATAATATTTAGTCTTCAATATACCTAGATCCCAAACTTTGTTCTGTAGCTTGTCATTCATCTCATCATGTTGTTTTGTCTTTTTCATCTTTAGTTCTCCTAGTTTCCATATTTTCTGTTGCAATGCTCCCCTAGCTTTGCTTCTTCAATCTTCTTCTGTCATTTATCTTCCATTGCTGCTTTGTTTATTTGCTTTTCTAATGAAAACATTCCTTCTCTCTTCATGCCTTTTCTGAGACACCTTCACCATCAGCATCCTTAGTTCTTCAGTTTCCATGTCCAATCTATCCTTTGGCTGGTATGCTTACATTCTCTTGTTCTAAAACTGTTATTTTTCCTTGAATCAGTTGATTCAGCCATTCCTCTGTAGTAACTTGTACTTGACTGTTGCAACAAAATCATATCGTTACAAGACAATCCAATGTTTCAACCTTCTATTTTCTCTTTTCCAATGCTGCAACCAAGCATTAAGAATTCATATTTATCAATCCTTGGATTGATCAACCAATCTTCCAACATTTCTAACTCTTCATCATACTTTCTGAGGTTATAAATTTTATCTTTGTCTTCATTATCTAACTCTACAACAACAAGTTCTGATCACCCTTTTGAGACAATATGGTCTCTATCTTTGTGATGACATATTTCTTCCTCTGTATGTATTCACTTTCTTCAATACCTGCAAACACACACCAAAAATCAGTTTAGAAAACATGAGATCCTGAATTCCCTGTTGATATTTTCTATGGCATCCTCCCTTTGTGTTGGTTTGAAGACAACATCAAACTTTCACCATCATTAATTTCTTTAATAGTTTAAGCTACAGGCTACATACAATATTCATAGAATACCATCTCATCTCTTAGTACAACAACATTATATTCTGTTATCATGCTTTTGGAAAGAACATCTTATTTTTCTTCAGACTTCATGATAGTCCAAGGTGACTGTTCAAATTTTTCCTTCATCAGAATGCAATTCTAATTCTTCCCTATAGAAATGTCTTTGCACATTTATTTTTCTTCCTTCATTTTTAGATCATCTCCAATTGACTATGTTCCTCCATCAAGAAACTCATCAATGAGTTCATTTTGTTGCAATACTTCAGACCTTTCCTCATTTGAGAGACTTTGTTCATCATATTTGACTTCATCAAATTTGAAGATAGTTTCAAAAGACTATTTATCATCTGCAACAAAACCTATAATCACAAACAAATTATCATTCTAAAAAACATAAGACCCCTTGATCTCATTTGGCCTCAGAGTCATCTCATCCATAAGTTTATATGTACTCTTTACAATGATCCATGAGACTTTCAACTAGTATCTCCTTTTCTCCATCCTCACTCACAATTTCTCCCAATAATGGGCCATGTTCTATTTCACATACCAAAACATCCATCTCAAACTCAACTATCCTAAGTTCTTCCTTCAATCTAGCAAACATCCTTTGTTGTAGCTTCACTTGTAGTGAATTCCATCTTACATTCCTTTTGATGATCCAACCATACCTCTAGTCCTATTTATATAGCAGCATCTCCAAATGAATAAGTTGTAATCCAATGCCAACTAATTCTCTATCATACTCCTCTTGAGTCATCTTGTTGACGTCTTTTACCTTTACATATTTTCTTCTGTTGTGGCTTTTCTTTGAACCTTTGCAATGAATTCCAATAGTCATTATCTCCATCTTCTTTTCTTCTTTGAACTTCATCTTTTTCACTTGTGGATTGATCCCTAGCCTCCTCTCAGCAAGCCTTCATACCTGCTACTATACCTCAGGAAGATATCTCTCCTTGAGCTTTCCATTTTGGTATCCTTGGTTCTTCTCACCTAGAACCTCTTGAGAAACATCCTTTCCTCCCTTTGGCTTCTGTAGATCCACTTCTCCTATGAGAACATTCAACTTGTTCCCTTCTTATCCAACCTCTATTGCATCCTTAGGTTCTTCCATTACTTTCTCTTTCCTCTAAGAGTTTACAAACTCTTCATTAAGAATACAATTATCCTTGATACATATCCTCTAGCTGCCATCACAGCTGTCAAACCTTTCCTATTTTTTTCAGCAAATTCTTATAACCATAGTTAAATAAAACATCAATTAGTTCATACCTTTAAGAATTTTCCACTTGTATAGTTGGCTGAAAATATTTCCCTTTTCTGCAATTCTTGATTTAAATCAATTCCGAATACTCTCACTTGACCAACCCTCTAAACACAATTGTTAGTCTTCAACTTTAACATAAATTGAAAATCATAATTTGATTTACCTGTTCGTTATGATTTGAGATCTAACAATATTCACACATAATATTATATGCTATGCTAACTTCATGCATAATTATTTTTCTTCTTTGATACCACATGATATAGAAGGGAACCCCAAAACGCCATATCCCAACTTCTTTCCCTAGGATTTAGCTTTCTCTACATTTAGAAAACTCTAAATTTTGCTTCTTGGCCAAATATTTCTTCTGTGTGTCTGAATCATCCTCAATCGACTTGGTTCGCAACTCGTGTTCCACAAACTAGCTTTCTGCAAACTTGCTTTCGTAACCTTACTCTTTCCTCAACAAAATATTTCTGCAATTAAGTTTCCACAACTTAGTTTCCGCAACAACGTTTTCACAATCTTCTTTCTCCAAGATCCATTCCACAACTACGGATTGCAGGTTACATGTATGCAATTTAGTAGTTTTCAAAAATTGACTTCTACAATCATGCGGCCGTAACGGTCCTTTCCATAATCATGTAGCTGCAACAGTCCTTTCCACAACTGAATTTCGGATTATGGATCCACCTTCCCACTTTTCCCAAAATTGGGCTTCCGCAATTTTCCTTCATCAAGTCTCTTTCCGCAGTTGGGTTGCAGATTGTGGATTGCCAACGTTCCTTCAACTTTTCCCAAAATGGGCTTCCGAAATTTCCTTCCACAAATCTATTTTTGCAACTTCTGAGATTTTTCGATCTCTTGTGGCTTTAATCTCGTCCATCAATTTGCTATCACCTGCGGAAGTTCACTTTAACTTTGTGTATCTCTTATCTTTCATGCAAGTTCACTTCGTGAATCGTTTCCCACCATCGATCCATCCTTTCTCCTTTAATCTATATTGTCCAATCTCTGTTGAATGAATTGAATGTACTCTCTGCAATCTTGTGTTGATTGATCAAAATATGAATCAAACAACTTGATATACATTCTTTCGAACTTTATCTTCTTTGTTGGATCTATCCATAACTTCCATATCTTCATTCTTCATGCAACTCTGTAAATTTATTCATCCAAGCATCGATCCAAGGTTTACACAACAAACACATCAATTACACAATAAACCATACACATGGATTGATTAGATGTATTATGTAACCTTAAAATCCCTAATTTATAGAGTACAGTACACATAGATCTATTAACCATTAACATAGATCATCAATCATTCAATTCATGCATTCATACATTCAAACAGAACTTCATTTACACAGAGATATGCAGAAATAGGATTTCCTTTACTCAATATAAGGAATTTGTACATTCACATTGATGCAGAATCTACGTTCTGATCTTTATAGACCCGATATAACTCTAATTAGTGTCCTTGTCTTGATTTCTCATTGTTTGGCCACCTCTATCTAGATTTACATTGTTTGGCTACCTTTTATCCATATTTACATTGTTTAGATACCCCCTATTTCCTAAAAGGATTACAGAATATATACAACATGATTCATAAACCAATCTTGTTCCATATCCTCAATACACTCAACAATCTACTAACTAATTATGATTAGGGAAAACTCTTAAGCCTATCATGTTACATGCTACCATTAGATGAGGGATTTGTTACATGACTCACACTTTGACTTAATGACTCATTCATTCACCTAGTGACTCACCTAAATGAATCATTATCCATCTAGAATCACATTTAAACATATGCTTATTTACAATATAATAATTCAAGGACTATTAATTCATGAAATGAGGATCCCTTCTAGGTGTGATCCAAACATTGGGCTTGTACTTACATGGAGAGCAAGATGCTCCTGCATCATTTTCCTAGGTATCGCAGGGGGTACTTGCAGATGTTATTCTATGAGTGTCTTGGATAGGTAGGGGTCATAACAATCACTTTATGCATTGAA
The DNA here is from genome assembly GCA_001517045.1 of Pseudotsuga menziesii. NCBI lineage: Eukaryota > Viridiplantae > Streptophyta > Pinopsida > Pinales > Pinaceae > Pseudotsuga > Pseudotsuga menziesii. The sequence continues at coordinate 17,185 of LPNX010187120.1, forward strand.
GCTTAGGGCCACTATAACTGCTTACACACCTCCTCTTGTAGTGTATGGAAGTCTCAATAGTCTCCTAGGTGAGACATATTTGCTGCATTCAGGAGCTCATTTTTCCTCATTCCTTGCTTGTGTGCATTTTTCCTAGCTTATTTAGGGGTGTTATCTAGCTTCCCTTAGGGTTCATGGTTGCTTGAGTCTCTTTGTAGTGTCACTGTGGATTGAGTTCTGGATCCTCTTGAGTCTCGTCATTTAGAAAGTTTATCTCCTTTTCATCCTGTTAAACCTCTTTACAAGAGACATATACATGAGACTGGTCCTCTTTCCCATATGGGAATTATTAGAATTTTAGGGATGCGTACTTTATCTAACACTTCGGAGCTCCCTCCATACCTGTAGTCTGTTGTGGGAGAGGAATCACATGGGTATTTGTGTACCACCACCTTATGGATCCCGTGGACTTTGGTTTACACCATCTTACATTTTTCTAGTCCATCCCATCCCATATTAACAAATCCTTTTGAATTCACATGGTATTCAAATCACATACCAAACTTTTGCTCGAGGCAGTCAGGTACTAAGATTCAGACCGTTCCCTTAACCCCACATCTGTTTACTTTTGGCATGCCAAATGTTTCAACTAGTATAGCATCATCCTCTCATATTCTTAGTGGTAACATTAGTGTTGGAATAGGGGGCACATCTACCCCTTACACTACATATCAATTCAGAGGTGGTCACATTCATATTTATGCTCCATCTATTTGAAGGGGGTCACCCTCTTTATTAGTACCTAACACTAGTGTTAATCCTTTTTTGGGTGGTGGCAGATTTGTGAATGTTGGGGACACAACTTATATACCATAAATTTCCTCATGTATTCTATTCCTATTCCTTCGAATGCATTTTTTATGGAAAATCCTCCCCTTAATTTTGAGTGGGCCTTTGATAGGGTATGATCCCTTTGGTATGGTGTCTCTATCATATGGAGTCCTTGTGTCTAGAGGTTACATGTTGCCCCAGGTGTATGGGGATCATCTAGTACACCATATGAGTAATTTTGGTTATATGGTTCCCCCTTCTCAAGGAATTCCACATATGAAAATGCCCATGCATCCATACATGGGTCATATGGGAAGATGTTACTATCCGACTGGTCAAGGTCATGGCCTTTACAGAAACCTGTTGTATCAAAACCAATGTTTATAGGGAGCATGGAATCAAATTTCACAACCTAGGCTCCATTTTATAGCTATGTTAAACTTTCATGATCTATCTAGAATCACAAATGTCCCAGTGTATCATGATCTGGCATGGCCTCTAGTTCCCACCAAACTTCCTTCGGATGTTCTGAAGTTTGAAGGAAATAATGGTGAGGATCTTGGTGATAATGTTCCGAATTTTCATCTATGGTGTTCTTTGAATTCATTGAATCATGATTATGTTTGATATATATTGTTTCAACGCACCCTCATGGGTTCAGCCGCAAAATGGTATATAGATATTCCTAGGGGCACATACCATACCTTTAATGGCTTGGTCATGGTCTTCCTTAATCAATTCCATTTGTCGATTCGCTACAATGTCGGTACCGAACTCTTATCAACCTTTTGATAAGACAATCCCACCCATATTTCCAAACATACTCAAGAGTGGCATACATGAAAGCAATTAAGTAAGGACAAAATTCCACTAGAATTCTTATTGGAATGGTTCCCTAAGTCCTTACTACCTTATATTGCGAAGGACGTTTCGACATCCGAAGTCATGACCAAGGAACATGTAATTTTTTGAGATCAGTAGTTAGACCTTATTTATGCTCAATCTAGGCTCCTTTATGATATTATCCTGATGCACCGATGTCAAATCATGATACCAAGTTTTAACCCACGCTAGATTCCAATGGCATTGTTGGATATGAAAGTACAAAATTCATGGAAGAAATTACACATCAAATGCAAAAAATTTCACTTAACCAGTCTATTGTTGGACAAGCTACTACTTTGTCCACCCCCACCCATTTAAAGGATGTACATTTTGTACAATTGTCGAACCCAAAAGGTAACCATCAACTTGGAAGAAATAGGAAAAAGGGGAGGAATAATAAGGAGGGTAGGAACAAAAAGGAGAATGCTAATTATGACAAGAATGATGGAAATACTGGGGGGGACAAGAAGACTAAACATAAGGTCAACTTACCATGCAAACTTTGTGTAGGAGACCATCTTGTGCACTTGTTCCCGAGGATTACAAGGCCTCAAAGTGGATCACATAGAGCCCAATTGTGTTGACGGATCCCCTTCCACATAATCAAAATATGACTTCTAGGACTCTGGCCACCGAAAGTGGTGATGGTAGTAGTCAGAACACACTAGTCCTAGAAAGTAGTAATTGTTTTATCAATATGATGTTAGTTGTTCTAGAAAGAAATCCTTGTTGGTTTCTTTGGGAGCTCATGATTTAAGTAGTTTGAGTACGATCAAGTTTAATATGGATGATTTCCAACATCTCTTTCCTTTCCATATGGATTTTCAAGTCCATGTGGAGCATCTAAACCACACCATCAAACACACAATTATTGATGAAGTCACTTCGACATCAGTCATGTCATTATTTTGTTGGAAGGGTCTTGGCTCTCCCTAGTTGTCTCAATCTATGAATATGTTGACAACATGTTATGCAACCAAATCCCAGATATAGAATAAAAAGAGAAGAAATTGACAATAAGAGAGTAAACCACTCCTAAAAGATGAATAGCGGAGATAAATATCAATCCTCTTCGAGGGAGGAACCTCCTTACATAATGTACACGATAATATAATATGATATGATTCCAAAATGAGAAGATCTCCTTCCTATATATAGGAGATAAAAGTGTACAATAACAACTAATAAACCCAGTAATTGACCCAAGCCTACATAGATAATATGTAATGCAACACAATATCGAGGGTAATGTGCCACATGATATGGTGTAATGTGTCATCATTAAGGGCTTAACATGCCCCTCCCCTTCAAAAATTGTTGTCCTCAATGCTGAAGTAGTTATGGATTATGACGTATAAAGGACTCATATTCCCATGTTGAATCTTCTATGGGTAAGTTCTTCCATTTAATGAGATACTATGAAATTGATAGATTTCAAAGTTGTCTAGTTCATATTTCAGTAATTTATTCAGGATCGTTTGAACTGGTAGCTTATCACCTATAACCTTCTTTAAAGAGGAAACATGGAAAATTGGATGGACTCGTGAAGAGGCAAGTAGTTCCAATTTGTAGGCCATACTACCAATATTTTGTAACACCTTGTAGGGACCATAGTATTTAGGTGATAATTTATTATCCTTCTTGGTGTTCTTCAAGGAGATATGTTTATATGGTTGTAGTCTTAGAAACACCCAATACCCAACATTAAAGCGCCTTTCAATATAGCGTTGATAGGCTTGTTGTTTCATTCGATTTTGTTCCAGATTTAGGTTATCCTTTAAGAGTTGTAGAACTTCTTGTTGATGCTCCATGTGGTCTTCCACTGCTTGAACCTTAGAGTCTCTTAGTGAAGATGTTATGGATGGTGGATGGTAGCCATACAGTGCCATAAATGGGGTCATTTTTTATAATGTATGGAAGGAAGTATTATACCACCATTCTGCCAAGGGTAACCACTTGACCCATTTTTTTTGTTTATCTGCTGCAAAACATTTTGTCTATTTACTATATATATTTGTCCATCAGATTGAGGGTGATAAAAAATGCTATGAGTCACTTGAGTACCCAAACAAGAAAATAATTTGGTCCAAACATTTCAAAAGAAAATGGGATCCCTGTCACTTACTATAATATTTGGAGTACCATGTAGTTTTTGTACTATCTCCATAAAATAAGATGCGACCGTTCTTGCTTTGAAATAGTGAGATAGTGCACAGAAGTGTGCATATTTATTCAGTCTATCAACAACCACCATGATGAAACTCTTTCCTTCAAACTTTGGTAAACCTATGATAAAATCCATCGAGGTCTCTGTCCACCTTTGGCTTGGAATGGAAAGTGGTTGTAGGAGACCAGGAGTCTTAATTGTTTCCACTTTATTTTGTTGGAAAACCAAACATTCTGCCACAAATTTTTGAACATCATTTTTAAGACCATCCAAAAAAAATCTTTCGTTACCCTATGGTAGGTTTTTAAGAAACCTAAGTGCCCTCCTATCGATTAAGAGTGGAATTCAGAAAGTACCTTTTCCTTGAGCTGGGAACTCTTGCCAAGATGTAAGTGATCCTTGTACCATAGAAATTAATCTTTTCACCTAAATGTATTAGAGGCACTAGGATCCTGCTGCAACTTCTGAATAAATGTCCATATTTTTTCGTCATTTTTCCATTCGTCCATAGCTTCTATTATCCAATCTGGTTGGATGATCGAAATAGCATAGAGTAATGCTTAAACATCCTCATATTTCCTATAGAGTGCATCTGTGACAACATTTTTCTTCCCCTTTTTGTAGATGATTTCAAAGTCATATCCCAACATCTTTGTTACTCATTTTTGTTGCTCTTCTGAAGATAGCCTTTGTTCCAAGAAGTATTTAAGGCCATCATGATCAGTTTTAACCTTGAAATGTATTGCTATAAGGTAGGGGAGCCATTGCTTCAAGTCATGTAGTATTGCCAACATTTCCTTCTCATAAATGGGATTTTTTAAGTTCTTTCCCTTGATTGGATGACTTGTGAAGAAAATAGGGTGTCCTTCTTGCATTAGTACAACTCCAATTCCATTTCCTAAATCATCACATTCCACAATAAAGGTTTTTGTGAAGTTTGGTGTCGCCAAAATAGGATCTTTACACATGGCCTCTTCGAGATGTTGAAAGGATTGAGTTGCCTCTGGAGTCCAAGAAAATACATCTTTCTTTAGTAATGATGTTAGAGGAGCTACTATTATTCCATAGTTTTGAACAAAATTGCGGTAGTACCCTATCAGACCTAAGAATCCTCGAATATTATTTAGGGTTTCAGGAACCGGCTAATCCATCATTGATTTCATTTGTTTAGGGTATACCTTGACACCTTCATGAGATACAATATGGACCAAATACTCTACCTCCTTTATCCCAAAGAAACATTTTGAGGGTTTTGCATACATTTCTTTCTCCTTTAGTAGTCGTAGTACCCTGTCAATATGGTGAACATATTCTTCCCAAGACTTGTTATAGATTAGTATATCATCAAAGAATACCAACACAAATTTTCTAAGGAAAGTATTGAAAATAGAATTCATCAAACCTTGAAATGTGGAAGGTGCATTTGTTAGACCAAATGCGATGACCAAAAATTCATAGACCTTTATGAGTTTTGAATGCTATTTTGGGGATGTCTTCATCCTTCATTCGAATTTGATGATACCCGGAATGAAGATCCAACTTTGTGAAGACAACTGCTTCATGTAATTCATTTAAAAATTCATCAATGATGGGAATGGGAAACTTATCTTTAATGGTGTTCTTTGTTGAGCTCTCTCTAATAAGGACACATGCACCATGATCCATCTGACTTGCGTACCATTACCACTGGTGCAGAGTAAGAACTTTGGCTAGGCCTAATTATTCCAGCCTCTAACATTTCATCCACCATATGCTCAATTTCACTCTTTTGGCTATAGGGATATTGGTAAGGTCTAATGTTAGGAGTAACATTGCCTGGAATTAAGTGGATGGCATGATCAAAGTCACCAATAGGTGAGAGACCTTTGGGAATATATTCAAATACCTCAGAATGCTTATTAATGACCCTTTGGAGGTTTGGGGAGATAGGGAATTTTGAGTTTTGAACATCTAATGAGCCTAATTGCTCAACTATACCTTCATTTCACCTTTTTAATGACTTTGTCATACCATTAGAGCTTATCAACTTTCTTGGTTTTCCCGTGATACCATTTAACTCATATTATTTACCTTCCCAGGAAAATTTCATGAAATTTTTTTGAAAATTAAAATCCATTGTTCCCAATGATTGTAACCATTGGACGCCAAATACAACATCAGAACCACCCATTGGGATAGAAATCATTGGACTATTCAATAAATATTCCCCTATAGCTATATTGATATTATGGCATTTACCTGAGCAATTTATAGTTCCTCCATATGCAATCATTACTTGAAATTCTAGTGCTGGATAAACAAAACAATTAAGAACTTTGGCTAATTTATAGTGAATGAAATTATGAGTACTACGAGAATCAATCCACACTTTACCTTCTTCTTTTTGATGTATCCTTCTATATTAATATTTTGAGGAGTGTAATTCTAGCAAATGCATGACAAGATATGGTGGGGGTAATTTACTCTGAAGTAGCCTCTTCCATTTCTTGTGAAGTCACCTCTTCTTGAGATGCTTCCTCTTCTTTTGGTTCTTCCTCTTCATAATCTATGTAGAATAATTTCTTCTCATTGCACTTATGTCCCTTACTATACTTGCTGTCACAATTAAAGCATAATCCTTTTGCTCTTATTTCATCTAGTTGTGAGGGTGTCAACCTTTGTTGTGGTTTGGAAGAAGGAACATTATTTTCTCTATATGTGTTGGTGAAGTCCTTTCTAGTAGTCATTGCCATATTTTTATTTTCAACCTTCCTTGCCATCATGAAAGCCCTCTCTAGCGATGATGGTTCAAAGAGACACACATCATGTTGAATGTTGTCTTTCAAGGTTCCAATAAAGAGATCTAACAAATTATCTTCTGGAATATTCTTCACTATGAGACTTAGCTGTTGAAAGTGCTTGATGTGATCTATAACTGAACCTTTTTGCTTGAGATTTACCAATTGACTGAAGAAGGTGTTGCTATTTATATCCCCATAATGTGCAATCAATTCTTCATTAAATATAGACCAAGAGATAATAGACTCCTTTTTACAGTCACAAAGCCATTGGAACCATACAAATTGACCAAGTTCTAAATACAAGGATGCAATAGTTACCTTTTGCATAGTGGGCACCTAGTGTAGATCAATGAATTGCTCCATCTGAAAAATCCACGTGATTGGATCCTTGCCATCAAACTTTTGAATGTCAATCTTGGGGATAAAGTAATTTCTTGGACCTGAATTGAACCTGTGATGTTGTAGTGAATCATCAACTTTTGAGGACTCCAAATTTCTACTCTCCAATTATTTTTCAATTTTCCCTAGACGTGACTGGAATAAGTCATCTTGTTCATCCTTATCCTCTTCTTGAGTAGACAATTGAGGAATAAAGTTATGTTTGATATCCTTGATAAAATCCTTCAAGTCTTGGAGATCCTCTTTACTAGCCATCCCTTTGAGATCTTCTTTATTATCCATCCCTTTGAGATCCTCTTTAGTATCCATATTCTTTCCCCATTTAGTAAAGTCATCAATTTTCACATTTCCTTTAATCATATCTTCCAACTTGGACACTCTAAAAGAAATGTCTTCCATTTCCTCGTATGTCGGGGATGAATTCTCTGGGGGTTTGAGTGTAGTGTGATTATTTACAATTCCTTTTTGTGGAATTTTTAACAATATCAAACCCTAGTGTTTACCACAAATATATTCTTCTACTAAAAGCTATTCAAATACAAAATGGCGTACCTTTTTGAATCCCTAATTGGGAGACTGTTTTAGGGCTGACTTGTAACTAAGGTAAAATTTGAATTGAAACACATATGAGTTTGAAAATTCGGCATGTAGTACCCTTATATGTCCTATTTCCAATTCCATAGGTATGAACTAATTTGGATGAGCCAAAAAAACGTTATTGCAAATATACCAAAGCTTCTTCTTTTTGGCCTATCCAAAAGAGCGAACTTGTATTGTATTCCATGTGTCCACTGTTTTGTTTCTATATCTAAAACTTATACCAAATATACCCTAGTCTGTAGTATTTCATATGCCACTGGTATCACTCCATTTAGATCTTGGAGTATTCAAATATGATGTTTTTCCCAAGAACACATGTTTTAGACTAGATGTAGGACTAGTCAAAAACCCTAGATTCCTCGGCAATTATCTCTGAGATTGTAATGGATCGGGATTTGAATTTTTTACTAGAGGTAGTTCGACATATTTTGGAAGTGGTTTGTTACCCTTGATCTCTGATTCCTTGTAGAATATGTTTTTCATCGGATGTTCCAAGATGACTCGTTTTAGAGAAGCCAGTCCCAAGGAAAGAGCTCTGATACCAAATGTTATGCAACCAAATCCCATATATAGCATAAAAAAACTAGAAATAGACAATAAGAGAGTAATCCACACCTAAAAGATGAATAGAAGAGATAAATATCAATCCTCTTTGAAGGAGGAACCTCCTTACACAATGTACAAGACAATAAAAGATGATATGATGCCAAAATGAGAAGATCTCCTTCCTATATGTAGGAGATAAAGTGTACAATAACAACTAATAAACCCACCAATAGACCCAAGCCTACATAGATAATATGTAATCCACCATAATATAGGGGGTAATGTGCCACACTATATGGTGTAATGTGTCATCATTAAGGGCTTAACACAACATTTGATAGACACTCATTTAGACTACACGACATTTTTCCTCTTCTTTAGGTCCGATTGGGAAAAAATACTGTGTTGGTTAAGGTCGAGGTAGTTGATGCACCCCTTGACTACAACATTTTACTGGGATAGAACTAGATTTATTCCATGAAGGTGATCATATTTTTGGTGTTCCATGTTGTATCCTTTCCTCGCAAAGGAAGAATCGCGATGATCAATTATCGTTCACTAATTATAGTTCCTCTACATAGTCAGGACCCGCGGTCATGGTTATTGAGGATTATATGCTGACAACTCATAATGTTGGCGTCAGAATGTATCCTTCATTGATGGGAACCTTTAACTTTTCGGTGCCAATTTTGTTAATTTATTCCACTTTCGATGGTGGTATATCATTATCGAGTCTAATCCCATTTCATACTTCATATTTGAGTTATCATAGGACTTTCCCTTATCCAGTTAAATATGTTGAAGGATACCCATCTGCTGGAATGGTTATGTTTTTGTCTGCACCAAAGGTATTTTCTCAAGATTCAAATGAAAACACTGTAGACCATGATCTTTCCTCTTCAAGGACAAAGAAGAGAGATCTTGTGCTACCACCCTCTTTGGAGGTCCACTCAAATTGCTCACATGATTGCCTTGATGATACTTTTGTCCCAAATGAAGCGATTGTCGAGACCATGAGCTATCCTGAAAGGCCTTGGGAGAATCTACATTATAGACTGTTTTCCCTACAATATCTTGAAAGGACCGATGACCCTTGGTTGGACCTAGGTGAGGAATTTGATCACCATGTGCTCCATTTGTATGAGTATAGTCTATATGTTGAAGGGGACATGGAGGATGTTTTTCCTACCATATTTATGAATCCCCGAGAGCCTCTTGTCATTGAAGTTGAGGATTTTCTGGATATCCTCATTGTGCATTCTCACAAGCGAATAGACTATCTATCTCTCTTTCGACTTGTGTCTAAAAGAGGAAAGCACCTATTGTGATTTATCATTTCAATGGTAAAAATATTGGATGAACATTTAAAGGTTGAGATAATACTTCAATTTCCTCCCTCGCACTTAATGAACTATTTTTGAGCCTCCAGCCCACCTAACACTTTGTACATTAGTGCATATATTTTTGTTTTACCTACAAGAATTTCATATCTTCACTCTAGTCATTTATCCATTTCTATATAGTTTTTAATCTTTATGAACTAGTGTTACAATGTGGGGAATTTTTGTGGGACGATTTCTTCATGTGGTAGGGGGTTGTTCCTAGTATGATTCTGCCTTCAACAGGTATATCTTGTAACTAGCATATAGAATAGGATTTCACTTTTCTTGCATTGATGCATTTTCCTATGACCACTTCACACTAACCATAGGAACTTGCTTCTTAATGACACTAAACATTTTATTTGTTTCTAGAAGTGTCATTATGTAAGCGATAGATATTTCTTGATCATGGGTACCCTAGTTAGATATCGTTTTTTCATATGGTGCCCATGCTAAGAGTACTCCTTAGGTATGGGAGTCCTTGGTAACCCCCCCATTCCTTCAAATAGGGACTCATGTTTTTATCAAGTTGTAAATGCATTGCATGCATCCACTTTTCGTATTGAGCTTAATGTCGGCTGCCCACTTCAAAATTATAAGCCAAATTTCCTACACTTATCTCAATTTTATCCAAGCAGGTCCTACTTTTTATCCTTTGCAACTTCATCACCCTTTACCCGAGAGGAAACATTCCCCCAAATGTCCTTATCCTGCACACATTTTCTTATGTTGAGCATAAGTATGTTCCACTACTTGGGACTAGTTTGCTTGACCATGACACTTGTTTCATCTATGTTGTAATATAAGAAAATTTTATTATTTTTCAAGATTTATAATATAGAAAAGAACAAAACATCAAAAAACATAAAAAGTTGGATGGGAAATGATATTGTCTTATATTGTTAGTTGTCATGTTTCTTTCAAACATAGCATATTTTATGACACTATTCATCATGGGTTAGGTTTCTAGTATGACTTTAGGATATGTACTCATTATTCACAGTTTTCTCCATAGAATAGTTAAGCTTCCAGTCCCCATGGAGTAGCTGTTAATGCCCTCTTTGCCACAGAGTTGTCCCAATTTGTACATTGAGTCTATGCTTACTAAGTGTCTCCATCTACCTCATGCTCTTGTTCGAAGGAAGTCTTTAGCCTGACTATGCCATTCCTTAGTTTTCTTAACTCTACATATCGACCATTCCTAGTACATCATAGAGCTATGGTCCTACATGAATCCCTGGGATGACTTTCATCATCGATAGATGACCTTGAACCCAGCATATGACTTCTCATCATTATTCATTGACTGAGTTGTTTCTCTTGTGTTCAACAAAAAGAAATCTATTCACACGATGGGATTCATTCAATGTATTGGATTCCATTAGACCCTATTGGTGGTTTCCTCTCCTCTTTCAGTAGTTTTCATCATTGGTTGATATTCATAGGTCCTATTTTGCATGCTACTTGCACTTGGTATGCGTGAGAGACACACATGGTTACTAGTTTGTGTACATCTTGTTCATCTGAGTTCTTCCAAATTTCCCATCCTTGTTGTTGTACCTCATGTTGATTGATGGGGGATTTTTTAATTATCTCCTTCCAGCAGATTCCATTCCATCGAATTTAGGTAATTTATTCTAGAATATGGATCTATAGTTAGTTGAGTGCCTTTATTTTTAGTCATCATTGGCACGTTATCTCGCTATCGACAGATTTGGAAATACATTAATGTCCCATGATCGATGGATTCTTCAATTTTTCGACCTCAATACCTCTATTCATACTTGTTGAATGCAATCGGTAAATTGACACCCATTTTCATCATTATTGGGTCGTATCACGTATTTTAATGGTATACATCAATGACCGGTAATCATATGATGCTTAATGATGTTCGACCTCAACACTTCTATTCACGTGATGGGACATGTACCATTGGTGGTTTGTGTAGAAGGCCTCAGAGTATGGTGGCATTCTATATATGCTACTATCGTTATCATGACAGTACCTATGGGATTTTAGTTCTCATACCTTATTATTTACCATATGTCTTCATTCAGTATGGAGACCAGACTCCATTGTGTATTGTACGTGGCTGTGACCACTTCTGCAATATTCTTGTTATGCATATTCATGGCCATTGTACTTATATGTATCTGGGAATACTATATGCACTCCGTGTCTGTAGTCATGTGTATACATATTTATCATTGTATTATGTTGGTGAGTGGCTAGAGGCTTCAACCTAGATCTTCATTCCTCCACTCCTGGGACTATTATAATGTATTACGTCCATCATGTACCCCTCTGACCTCACACATCAGAAGAAATATGTTATAGCATGATTTTCTAGACCTTATGCATCATTCCTTGATGGCCTTCCCTTGTCCCTATGTAGACTCAATATTCTCCCCTTACTCACTATAGACCTAATTATTTAGTTTTATAGTAAAAAGGAAATTTTTCAAGATACACCAGGGTCATCATCTATGGAAGACACGTATATGCATATTGCACCATTACATCCCACGTACTTAGGGTTTCATTTTAAAAAAAAATATTTGGATTTTTCCACATCAAGTAACAAATAGCTTGATCCTTGGCATTTCATATTCCTTGAAACGCTCCAATTTGCCGCTCCATTTCCCATTTGAGGGCTATATATTGAGCCATTGTGAAGCATTAGTGGATGAGAAACTTTGATTGTAAGGAAACTATAGAAAATTTTCACCCTGTTTACATATGCTTCAGTCTTCATCCCTTTATCCTTGATGATATAACTCTTTATGTCCATATCCCAAGATCTCAATTCTATTTGTGAGAATTCCTTGATATGGAGGTGTTGATGCTTGGAAAAATCCTAGGTACCGACAATAGGGATTCTCTCTAGTAAGCGATCCCAACTAGATCATTCAACATTTGGTGTGGGGAACTTGTTCGGTTAGCGGCTCGACTACCGTAGAATTAAAAAAACATTTAAGTTTGTTTTAGTGGTTGCGGCTCGGTCCACCTTTTATAGGATTTTATGTTTAAGTATGAAATGCAAGTGCCTAAACTAAATGGAAGTGATTGATACACAAGAACCTCTGAAGAGCTACGCAGGTTCTTAACTCTCACCTTACATGAATCATTGCTTCTAAATCACTTATAAGTTAAGCAAACTAATGTATTCTAAGATATTCTATCTATCTAAACTACCCCGAAGGGGAGAAGAATTTGTATCTAACTGACTATTGTACTGTAATGTTGCATATTGAATCCTATAGGTAGTTGTTTAAATTCTACATACATAATCATAATAGAAAATATAAACAAAGATATATTTGTAATGTTAAAAAATCCATTACTCATTGTATGCACAAGAATTTTTACAAAAAGTAAAACCATTCATCATTGCAGAAGTAATTCATTAAGTGAGAACAATCCCGTAGTTGCATAGCAGATAAATAAGAAGTAGTTCTACATTAGCAATCCACACAATCCATTTGAAACTTGTACAGTCCTTCCTCCAAAAAAAATTGGTTCTCTTTATTCATAAAGTAAATAATTCTTCATACAAATAATAACATGTATGTGCTAGTGAAAATTCCTTTCTAAACTCTCCTCTACTCCTATTTATACAATTTTACAAATGACTTTTGGACTACCATTGCCTCTTGGGCTTCCCTAACTCCTTAACTTACAAAATTTGTCCTCTAGTGACTTGCATAAAATAATTTACATAAAATGGAAATAAGATAAAATAATTTACATAAAATGCCACATGTAGATAAGACAAAACTCAAGAGGGCCCAGCTAGTATTCCAATGAATTCACCCCACACATCAACTTCTGTAGCAATATTCTTGTAGTCTAAACGCTCCAGTAACCTTACAGTCACTTCGTGGACAGTTAGATGTGACTTTATTTCTTCCACTTTGGGTGGGGTTACCTGATATAGGTCCTTCAAGTGACAATTGTTGACTGGGTATTTTGCAATCCAATCTTTTACAATTTTCTCAGTGATACCTGCAATTTGTTGTATGCTCGATTCATCCTCGCGCAATCTATCCTGGAGATATTTTAGGTGTTCATCCTTGTCTGGAAAATCTTGGATTCTTGCCACTGAATATTTCTAGCACTTATTATGTGTTGTGCGCATTCTCGTGAAAAAATACATGAACATTTCCAAAGTCTTTTTGACCCCAGTTGTCAATATCAAAGAGGACTTGCTGTTGAACTCTAGAAGTTCCAGTTCTATTCTCAAAAATTTTGTTGTATTTTGTGGAAAGTGTTTAGGAAATGCCTCATTAGCTTCTATCCATGCCAGTTTCCCTTGAACCTTTTCTGCAACTTGTAGTAACCTTGTTCTGAAATCAATTGATATTGCTTAAATTTATTGCAATCTTGTTTCTGCTTGCTTGATCTTATATACCTCTTCCGCAAATTTTAGTTGGAATTGATATATTTTCCTCTGGATTAGGAAGGCTTGCTATAGGAAGGGAGTGATATCAAGCTGTATTTCATTGGTTGTTATAAGTTGAGTTTCCAGTGAGCTATTATGTGCCTCTATCTCTCCAACTTGGGCTCTTAGCTCTTCTGCTTTTCTGTCAATTGTAGATTTTTGTGCCTCTAATTCTAAAATCTTATTTTCAAAGTCCTTCTTTTCTCCCTCAATGATTGTAACTGAAAGTACCAGGGAATCCTTTTTTGATTCTAAATCTTGGTAATCCTTTTGGATCCTTTCAAAATTTGAAAGTGTTGCCTCATGTTTTCTCTTTAATTCTCCTCCCTCTTCTCTTTCTTTAACTAGAGTGCTCTTCAATATACACATTCTCTCTTTATAGTGTTCAACATCTTCTACCAATTTGCCAACGTTATCAGCACTAGCATGAGCAACTGCAACTTTTACTGATGCTAAGTATACAAGATGTTGGTTGGTTCCTTTCATGATGGTTTTCTCAGTCACCGTGACTACATCATATTGGGTACCAACCTTTAATATTTTCTCCGATCTCTGAACAATGGATTTTTTCTTTGGGTCGAATAATATTGTGTGGAGACATGCCACTGCATGATTCTTGGATGGAGTAAAAGGCACTAATCCTAACTTTGCAAGAGGGAGGTGACCTCCTATTATTGTGTCGCTTGATGTAGAGGGAGGATCTGTTGGATTATCCTGAGCATTATCATGTTCAAGACTCTCTCTGTCCATATCTTCCTGTTCTTTTTTTCTGAATTCTTCGGCTACTTGTTCAACTTCCTTTTGGAATATTTTTGTTGATTCTCTTTGTAGCCTTTCTTCCTCTTCCCTTTGAAGTCATTCTTCTTCGTCTTTGTATTGAATTTTCTCTTCTTCCGCCCTTTTCCTTTGAGCTTCCTCATCTAGTGGTTTCTCATCTTCCTCTACTATCGTTCGGGCCTCTTCTTCATGTTGCTTAGTAGTTGCTTCTTGCTGTTGCTATTGTTCAATGGTGTTGTTGCTTCCTTTTCCTCCTATGGTTGTGATATTATATATGAACCGATTATTCAAAGAATTCATATTGTACACATTTCTAAATATCTCCTCATCCTTTTCCCAATGATCAGAATATTCAAAATTCATCGTTACAAGCACACAATATGCAACAACCTTTCCCTAGGAATCATTCGTATGGAAACTCTTCTCACTAAAGTGGAAATTTTCTAGATTCTTTACAAAGTTTGGCACACTTTTTACCTTCTAGAATTTGTAGCCACCAATATAGAAAGGCATTGGTGGATAAATTTCCTTCTTCATGTGAAAAAGAAAATTTCTGAATCCATCTAGGAAAATATGCCTTACTGCCTCCTTATGTACTATGTGATCTGTGGCATACCTAGGAAGTAGTGACAGGGCTCTGGTTCCTCTGTACATCCTTAGATATGTGCCCTCTTCAAAGAAAAAATAGTCCATGTACTCAAATATAACCTCTAGTGCACCCTAAGACATACACTTGCACTCCTCAAGAACAATCAACTCATGTAGAGGCATAAAAAATTATTCACAAATAAGCTTGTAGAAGTTGTGGTGCTTGTGAGCCCATAGAATCTGATACACAATATAGACGAGCATCTTGGCTTCACTCCAGCTACAATTTTTTTTTGGAATGGGTACAGGCATAATAATAGCTATATAGGAAGACAATTTGTTTGCTACAATGTATGCCAAGTTAAAAATTAGTGCCCTGCATGGCCACATGATATATCAATGGGATCCAATCCATCTTATAGAACTTCCCATTTTCCCTGCCAAAATTTTTGTTAAGCATCAGGGCTATAGTCCTTTAGGGAGTGCGTAATCTGGAAGTCTCATATCCGCCAGAGGCTTTCTAGAGAAATTGCTTCCCTTCTATTATCATTAGTTTTGCACATTCAATGTAGTATAAACTCAAACTATTTATCCAGTCATCTGTCATGCTAATTTTTGGAGTAGGTAGGTTGCAAACCTTCGTTATGTATGCAGGGGTGAAGGAAGCAAAATATTGCCCTTCGGTGTTTGACATAATCATAATACTTGTGTCTGCTTGAGGTAAGATCCATCTGATCACCTCAGCACAAGGGAAAAGCTGGGGGCGTGTGGATACCTTTATGATGCCTGATTTTCTTATGTTTAAATATAACAATATATCCTCTAGACCTGCATCTAGTACGTTCTGATCCTTTATCATGTGGTATAGATGACCCCTTTTAAAATCTGATAACTTCTTTCGTGTCTTCATATATTATCTCCATTCTGGGGAAGACCTCTACATATGAATACTCCTCATGGACCTTGGCCTTCTTCTTCCCACCCTTCTTTGGCATGTTTTGGTGTGAATACTGAAGCAAGATCATGCATTCATATGAATAATATATGCCATAATGAAAATATACTATTAAGATGCAAGATATCAATGAAACCTAGATAAAAAAATGTAATATTGTATTCGATGTTTAATATGATGGAGAACAAAAAATGACTTTACCGATTCATCCTTGAACATCTCAAGTGACCTTGTAATGTAAAAAATTTATGTAGGTTATCCAGATACTTCAACTTGTGGAAAGGTGTACATTAGGTCAAAATGGGGATGAAAATCATTAGCTCAAGTACAAGATCTAAATTTTGTTTTGGGATTTGGATCTCTAGTTCTATAAGCCAATCATCTGGTGTTTTAGGTCAAGATGAAGAAGAACAATCAAATCAGGTTTTAATTCCTACACAAGCCTTACCAAGCTTGTTTCTATTCAGTATTCCTTTGGTTTTAATTTCAAAATGCAGAAACCTCCTTTTATTAACTTTTCTATTACATGCAAGAAAACAGTCAAAGAGAAACACAGTAATGGATTTACATTTCGAAACCCTAGGTTAACTTGAAACCCATGAAAACATTTTGAAACCTCAGCGCTCGCAAGAGGGGAAAAATATGTGGCCTGGAAAGAAACCCTAAGCCATACTTTGAGATGCGACAGTCCCAACTATGCTAAGCCATCGATTGCTCCCTGTCATCGTATAAAAAGGAAAACCAGACCAGGCGAAGTCGGTGAAACACTCGACCTACCACATCTTCATCATTACAATCCCAAAGATCTGACAGATCAATCTCTATGGCTTGAAAAATAAAAACAAAGTTTGTGACGAAGGTGAGAATAAAAAAACCCAACAAGGCCAGGATAGCAAGCTCAGTGACACTAAAGGTTCTAACACAACCTGGATTGATAAACCTCAATGGTTGATAAGTGAAAAATGAAAACCTAAAGGAGCTAAGGTCTGGCCTTTTAAAGCATGACTACGGATAGTGATAGTGAATACAAAAAAACCATAACCCTACAACCAAACACGTCATTCTACCGAACCATTCTTACATAAATAGCACAATGATAAGATTTTAAGCCTTCCTAGAAAATGATGGCAAGGATGTAGGTACAATGCTTGGCTTAAGCAATCTGCAGGATCCAAGTGGAACTTGTCAATTGTGTGCGTTCAAAACAGAGTAGTAGTAATAGTCCGTAACAAGCATCCGTGATATATATATATATATATATAAGTCATGAAAAATTAATAAATGAGGTTGTTGGGAAATTAATGACGTGCGAGTGAAAAAATGTCGTTTGGTACCTAAACCACAAATCCCATCGGTAACTTTACTGAATCAGCACTAAAAAATAAGTCATTCATGATAGTTTCTCCCTCACAGTCTGAGTTATTCCGATACTGTCGTGAAAACTCACAAAAAACAACTACCAAAAAATACAAGCGTCGGCATAAAAAGGGGAAAAGCTCATCGATCGTAGCTTTCAGTTTCACCAAACACATCGGCATAAAACCCTAAGTTATACTGACAATGTCGAAAAAAAATTGCTAGAAAACTCCGCAAGAAAAGCCATCAACAAAATTATAAAAAGCTCACGAAGAAACAATGTCAGGCGGAAAACATGAGTTTCTACCGATGGATTCGGCGTCAAATGTTGAGTTGGGCCAAATCTGTCGGCTCCTTTTAGCAATATGTTTTGACAAAAGGTCTCCGAACAAACGCGTTGACAAGGAAATGTGAGAACCATCGATAGTATTGGCTTGAAAAACTAATTTTCGCCAAAGTGGTCGGTAAAACTCAACAAATTCTCCCGCAAGACTAAGGCTTTGGATAAGCATAAAAACATTGGATTGAAAAATTGAACCTTCCCGACGTGTTGGCTCAACTTGATGAGTTCACCCGGCACATCGAAAGGAAAAACTCAGTTCTAACTTAGCAAAAAAAAAAGGATTTTTTGACTTGTGAAAATAAAACTAAGTCATGGAAAGAAAATTTAAGAAGAAAAAGTAGTCTAAGAAAGGTTAAAAGATAAAAAATCTAAGGAGGGACTCTAAAATCATAAAAAAAATTGGGTTAGTTTTTGCAACAACAACAATTGGCGACTAGCTGGTGAACACAGATCTCTGAAAAAAAACTATCTTTTCAAAACAAAAACTGCTATATGGAATTTGGTTAGAGAAACCTATTTGAGGCTTCTTTCAAGATCATTTAAGAGTTTACTCTTTTCTAGGAATGTAATATTTAGACCATCACATTGATTGTAGTCACTTGGAGAAAGGTAACCAGGCTTAGAAGTCCCGATAACTATCTTGAGGCCAAAATGTGAGATTCATTTTACCTTTATATTTGGTTGTTGTTGGATATGACACTATAGGATCGTGACAGAGTTAGACAGATGCATTTGTTTTTCCTCATTCCCATGCCTTTTGCATTCTTTTCATGCTTAAGACTTTCTCCTTTCGAGTCTTCCTTGATTGCTTCTTTTACTTTTAAGATTTGAGTTAGGTTATTCCATCCATAATGTCCTTTTATGTGAGTGATTACTTGTTTCAGCTCATTGATGAAGAAGAACCTTTTGAGCAATCCAATCCTTTTACTGATTTATTTCTTCAATATATTTTCTTGATACATACGGTTTGTTCTAGAATTTTTACTATTTATATTAATCCGTTTGGCTTTCATTTTGTGGCATGGGATTATTTTGAATACCATACACCTTTCACTTTTGCTTCCTTTCCATGGGTCTATTGCATCAAGTTTCCTAGGACAGATATTATTGTGAAAGTGGATGGAGCCCCAAGATAGTATTATGGACTTCAAATACCTTAGTTATTTTGTAGGATTTAAATAGGACTTCAATGTGCTCTTGAAATAACTTTCCTTCAGAAGTCTATCAATTTAAAGAACCTTATCTTTGAAATATTGCATAAACATCTTCCAATAAGCAGTTCTTGGATTAAAAGCATTTGACGATTGTTTAGATTCCTATATCTTCAAGACACCAAACATTGAGCTTCCTTATTCTGAAACAAAAACTACTAAACTAGAGCAAAAAAAAGAAAATACTTAAAGCAAATGAGAAAGAAAGTAAATCGACAGAAAGCAAGCAAGTAAACCTAAAAGAAATAAAAATCATAAAAGAAAAGGGTTTATTTATGTACACATGGACTTATTAATCTTGCACATTGATCTAGGAACAAAGAATCAATCTCATCAAAGAATAATCAACAAATACTCATGAAATGGTGTTAATCGGAACCAGAATGGTTTCCTCTCTGTATATTCAATAAATAATGAATGGTTACAATACCAATGTCAAGCAATAGCTTGAATCCATGAGAAATTCGAATACCTAAGGAGGCAATTCGAATTCAATGAGTGAGTCTAGCTTAACTGACTCTCAACCATTAGTTCACACTCAGTTAACCACTTGACCAAAACCCTAATTGACTCATCAAACCCTAACTAAAGTCAGAGTGCAATAAATGACTGAATCTCAACTGAAGGAGATCAAACACATGTCATAGCAAGCCAACCATCAAGTGCTAGTGCTCCATGACTTCAATGAACCCCGATGAGGTTAACTGAAGCTGAATTGACCATCAGAAGTTGGTGGAGGTGCCATGTTGACTCCAACTCATTAAATAGTAATAAATAATCATTAAATAATATATTTAATGAGAGGAGGCTCCTTAACTGACTGGTTGAATTGATTGTAACCACCAGTTAGCAATTAGGTGCATTAATATCACTCAGATCACCCCCAGAGTGCTCCAGTTAGCCTCCTTGACTGTAGGAGAAGGCTAAGTTATCCTCCTTGACTGTAGGTAGGCGTGGGTGTGACTGGATGATGGAAATTAATGCTACACTGATGTCAATCAATGTCAATTATACTTAGGATAGTGGTTTAACTAGGCCAATTTGACCAAAAGGAGTGTGTATGATGGTAAATGTCTCCAACACCCCCCCTTAAGCTATACTCAAGAAGAGTTAGAAAACATAGATGCATAAAAATGCTAGGGCCTGGGAAACAGAGGCTATAGGTCACCCTGTACAATAAATTAACTGCTTAATATAACCAAGGAAATGGGGAAAACCTCATGGGAAAAATACCCCCCCTCAAACTAAGCAGTAAATAAAGAATTGGTTCTTCTTATGCAACAGTATCCTGAGACTGTGCATGTGAACCTATGAATCCAAACTAAATGAATATTTCTGGAGGAATCTTCCACTTTGGAAGAACAACAATGCACTCAACTGAATCATAAATATAAACAACTGCACGGTGAAAACTGGACCCATGTAGAGTAGTTGAAATCATCTGAAGAGAGAGCAAAGGTTCTTGAGGATTCGAACCATGTGTGGAACACTCAAGAAACTGATATGTTTCAATCTTGAACAGCAAACCATGAGTGGTAAAATCAGCCCCAATTTTTAGGAGCAAGTGTCCAAGCGGATGCAGAATGTCTTCCTCTCTACTAGTTCTGTGAGGAGATGAGCCTGTGACCAAAGGTAGAGAAGCCCTGGGACTCCGGAGAGCGAATGATTGAGCTCCATAATCTGATATAGCTTCATAAATAGCTAATGATCCACAAAATAAAATATCAGCAACCTCATAAGAGGAAACTAACACCAAATCCCCATCAACGGTTTTGAAGAGAAAGTGCGGTACTTGATTTTTCACACCGAAATTGGTGAGAGCAACTGCAAGCATGATTGAAAGCTCTTGGATTTTAAAATATGAAAAAAATAATATCAGATCAGAATGTAAATCAGATCTAAATAATTTCACAACAGATCCAAAACTGTGAAATGAAATCAAATCCCCAGCAGCAGTTTTGTAGGAGACTTGCGATACTTGTTTCTTCACACCGTTGATGAGAACAGCTACAAGCAATACTGAAGGTTTATGAACCTGAAATTTTGAACCAATAAATATCAGATCAGATACAAATAATATCATATCAGATCCAATAAGGTTCATATCAGATCCAAAATTATGGTCAACCGAGACGGTGGATGCACAGTTGTCTTTTTCTTCAAAATTCTGAATTTTGGTGCATGCAATCCTGTAGGATTTTGCTGGAAGATCTAGATCATGGGGAGTGAATGTGTCACTCTTATAATCTGATATTTCTTCCAAAATATCCAATTTTTTACATATTTTCACACCAGCAGCAACATTAGAGGGAGAAAAATCAAATTTCTCTTCACTTTCGGAAGCAATTACTGGTAAATTTTGCACAGAATTCAAAGGAAAATCATCGGTGAATGTTTGCATGGAAGTGCAGCAGTATTTTTCTTCAATATAAGATATTCGAATGTATTCTTCTGTTTCAGCAATATGAGGAGATGAGATATCAAAGATCTCATGAACTTCCGGAGCATTAGGAGAACGAGTCACTGCATGGAGACTTTCTTCAATTCGAATTGAATGTGTAGAAGATTCTGCTTCATCTTCATCTTGAACAACTTCATCAGAGAGAGTAGAGGCCGATACTTTTGAGTAAAGAACTCTTGTGGTGATGGCTGTGATCTCCAAAGTACTATTATGATCCTCATTGTGCTTGCCAAAGGTTTTGTCCAATTTTGTCTAGAGATCCTTTGGGTATTCAGCAAAACCATTAAGCATTAGAGGAAATTTGGGGTCTAAAATTGGCCTCCTAAGGAAAATAATAAAATAATACTTATTAATTTTGGAGGAAGAATGAAAAAAACTACTTTTTGTGTTCGTATTTTCGACATATCTCCCTATGTATTTACTCAAATTCTGAGTGGGAGAGCTCGTTGGATGCAGAATTTAATTCTGCATCCAACGAGTACCCACACTGCATACTTTTGAAGGACCCCGCTACCCCAAAAACAAGAAATCCCTGAAAAAATGTGATGATGACATCATCATCACATTTTTTCAGGTATTTCTTGTTTTTGGGGTAGCGGGGTCCATCAAAAGTATGCAGTGTGGGTACTCGTTGAATTCAGAATTAAATTCCGCATCCAACGAGCTCTCCTGCTTGAAATTTGAGTAAAAAGACATCGAGATATGTCGAAAATAAAAACAAAAAAAATAGTTTTCTTTTATGACAAATATGTTAATTCAACCATTATGGTTGACTCATTTTATTGAAATTCTATTGGTTCTTGAATTCCAACTCACAAAATTTGTTATTGGCGCGTTTTATTATAAGGCCCATTTTAGACCCCAAATTTCCTCTAATGGTAGTACAAGCTAGGAGAAAGGGCCAGACATATTGCTCCAAAATCTCTATCACCGTCATTTAGCCAGTCATTATCATTCTCATAAGACTCTTTTCCAAGTCCAATAGACACCTCATAGAGACCTCATCTCTTCAGAGATGCGATCATCTTCAACTTCCATTCCTAATAGCTTGTGAATGGGGTGAGAAGAGGGATTGATGAGTCCATTCAAAGTTGTACCTGTTAAAACTTGCAAATCAAAACAAAAGGGGCACTGTAAGGTCAGACAACCTGCACATTTTAGGCTTTCATCACACCCAGCATAGTCAATCAAGCAAGCTTGATCAACAGGTTCTTTACTTGGGGTATTAAGTCGTAAGCCTTGGCTTCTGGTGTAGTGCTGGATTTTTGAGCTATTGCTCAAATTTCATGGAGAAATCTGTCAAAAATCTTGTTTTTGAGAGATAGATCTTCGTCCCACCGTATTCTCTGATACCATATTAATCTTGCACATTTATCTAGGAACAAAGAATCAATCTCATCAAAGAATAATCAACAAATACTCATGAAATGGTGTTAATCGGAACCAGAATGGTTTCCTCTCTGTATATTCAATAAACAATGAATGGTTACAATACCAATGTCAAGCAATAGCTTGAATCCATGAGAAATTTGAATACCTAAGGAGGCAATTCGAATTCAATGAGTGAGACTAGCTTAACTGACTCTCAACCATTGGTTCACACTCAGTTAACCACTGACCAAAACCCTAATTGACTCACCAAACCCTAACTGAAGTCGAAGTGCAATAAATGACTGAATCTTAACTGAAGGAGATCAAACACATGTCATAGCAAGCCAACCATCAAGTGCTAGTGCTCCATGACTTCAATGAACCCGTATGAGGTTAACTGAAGCTGAACTAACCATCAGAAGTTGGTGGAGGC
This sequence comes from Pseudotsuga menziesii, assembly GCA_001517045.1. NCBI lineage: Eukaryota > Viridiplantae > Streptophyta > Pinopsida > Pinales > Pinaceae > Pseudotsuga > Pseudotsuga menziesii. The sequence goes on from LPNX010187120.1 coordinate 40,693, forward strand.
GCCCTGTTGACTCCAGCTCATTAAATAATAATAAATAATCATTAAATAATATATTTAATGAGAGGAGGTGCCTTAACTGACTGGTTGAACTGATTGTAACCACCAGTTAGCAATTAGGTGCATTAATATCACTCAGATCACCCCCGAAGTGCTCCAGTTAGCCTCCTTGACTGTAGGTAGGTGTGTGTGTGACTGGATGATGGCAATTAATGCTCCACTGATGTCAATTAATGTCAATTATACTTAGGATAGTGGTTTAACTAGGCCAATTTGACCAAAAAAAATGTGTATGATGGTAAATGTCTCCAACAGGACTCCCTAAAAATCTAGGTGAAATAAGGTTTGAGAACAAGTCCATTTACAGGAATATTCTCTTCATGCCCTTGTAAATATTGTAACTTAAAAGTTGATGGGCCTATCTTCTTAGAAATATGAAATGGGCCAACCCATAGATGTTGGAATTTAGTATGTTTTCCCTTCTCATCATGTGGACAATCCCACTTTAGAACCAAGTCTCCAATCTAAAAACTCCCTTTTCCATACTTGTGTTTATCAAAAAATATCTTGACAATTTCTTGCTGTTGTTTAAATCTTTCCTTAGACTTAAGTCTGGACTCTTCAAGCTTTAGAAAAGTGTTAATATGGGCTTGTAAAATTTCACTACCGAAACCTCGTGAGGCTTGAGCTAACTAAGATGATGGAAGAAAGATGTTTGGGGGTAAAATAGCCTCTTTCCCATAAACTACAGTATAAGGGGACACTCCCAAGGAGTTCTTTGGGGTGAACCTATCTGCCCATAATGCATTGGGAAGGGCTGTGTGCCAACTTCTCTAATTTTCAATAACAGTCTTCTTTAGAATTCTAATAATATTTTTGTTTGTGGATTTTGCTAACCCATTTCCCTGAGGATAATAATTGCCATAATAATGCAATTTGATTCCTTTTTTACTAGTGAATTTAGTCATTTTAATGGATGAAAAATAAGACGCATTGTCAAAAATAAGAGAAATTCGAACCCCAAACCTGGTCATGATGTTTTCTTATAAGAATTTGATGACCACGTCCTCATTCACTTTGCATAGTGGTATTGCTTCTACCCATCTTGTGAAGTAATATGTAGTTGTGAGAATATATTTAGGCAGTAGTGAATAATTTAGACTGATTTCTCCAATGATGTCTATGCCCCATTCTTCGAAAGGCTCTGAAATAATAACAAGTTGTAATGTTCTGACTACTTTCGCTAATATTCCTCTATTTCTTTGACATACATCACACTTTCTCACATAGGCATGAGCATCTTTAAATAATGTTGGCCAATAATAGCTAGCCCTAAGGATCTTGTGAGCAGTAGTATCTCTAGAGATGTTTCCTCTAGCAGGTCCATCAGGCAAGTCTTTAACAACTTTAGAAGCATCCTCTCACTCAAGGCATCTTAGAAATACTCCATCATAGTTCTTCCTGAAAAGAACTCCATCAATTATTTGGTAAGATACTGAATTTAGACGCAGCACCCTTCTCTTCTTAGAATTCCAATGCTCTGGAAAATATCCTTGTTGGAGATCATGCACCAGGTCTCTATACCAAGATTCAGGAGTAGTAAAAATAGGACACACATCAATCATATTTAACTCTACTTCATTTTCCAAATCACAGTCTTCATCATTATGACCTTTTGCAATCAACTTACATAGCCCTTGACCTTTGATAATATTAGTTGGTTTGAACTTTAAATAATATTCTTGCAATGTTGTCACCCAGTTCCCTCTTCGTTCACTCAATTCTCTCTGTACAAAGAGGGTTCTGATAGTAGGATGATGGACTATTTTCTTGGTTCTATTTTTTAAAATGGAAGGTATGAATTGCTTCACTTCTTTAAAGACTGCATATGCTTGTTTATCTACAACAGGATAGTTCAATTCAGCCCCTTGTAACTCAGTTCTCATAAATGATATTGGGTACTCATCTCCCGATTCTCCCTTTTGTGTAAGCACTACAACAAGTGAGTTGTCAAAAGAGAAAGTGTACAGAATAAAATCCCTTTCAAAATCGGGACTTCTTAGGAAAGGTGCATGAGATATTGCTTCTTTGATGTCACTAAAGGAAATATTCTCCATGTCGGTCCATTTAAATTGCACACTCTACTTTACCATTTGTTGCAAAGGTTTTACGATTTGTTCAAATTCAGGAACATACTTTCAAACAAAATTTATAGTACCCATAAATAGTTGCATACCTTTCTTGTTATGGGGTAAGGGAATCTAAGATACTTCTATTCTCTTCGGGTTTATGGAGATTCCCTTTTTTGAAATGATATGTCCCAACAGTTTTCCTTCTAATACTGCAAATATGCTTTTCTTTGGATTCAAAGAGATGTCGTACTTTCTACATCGATAAAAAATATGTTAAATGAAAAACATAATCTTCCTTTTTCTTTGAGAAAACCATTACATCATCTAGATATACCACTACACTATAGCTAATCAAACCTCTAAAAGTGATATCCATTGCCATTTGAAACGTAGCTCCAGCATTGATGAGACCGAAGGGCATTCTTCTATAAGCAAATTTTCCCCACTTTGTTCGAAATTCAGTGTTCATCCTATCTTTCTCAGCTACCAATACTTGGTTATAGCCTGAAAAACCATCTAATAAGGAGAACAATTCAGAACCTGATACCATCTAGAGAATCTGTTCCATTGGTGGAACCTAATAGTTATCTTTATCTAAAGCTTTGTTCGAATTTCTGAAGTCAACACATAATCTTATTTCACCTGAATTTTTTCTCATCGAGACCAAATTGGCCACCCATTCTGAATGTATGACTTTTAAAATAATCTTTGTGTCAAGTAATTTCTTTAATTCATTTTGGATTAAAGGTTCCAGTTTCATATGCATCTTTCTCAGTTGTTGCTGGAATGGTTTCACGTTTGCTTTAATGAGAATAACGTGCCGAATAATAAGTGTATCATATGTTTTTAGGTCTTCATATGTCCAAGCAAATATATCTTTGTACTGCTGAAACAAATTGATAAACCTGCTCCTTTCTCCAGGCGAGCAACACTTTCCCAAGTTCATGTATCTGGGCTCAGCTTTTGTCCCTAAATTGATCAATTCATATTGCATATATGAACTATTAGTCTTGACATTGGCTGGACTTTTGAACTTGTGATGTAAGTCAAACCTCCCTTCTAGTGTTCTCACTCCTTTGAGCATAAAATTCTCATTAGTTACTTCTTCGTTTCACAGATTTGCTTCATGTTATTCATCGTCAATCACAGAGTCCTTGAAATTTTCCTCATTTGTCAAGAAATCGATAATTTTCTCATCATCATAAAATGCCCTCAGGTTTTTAACATTATCTGGTACTGTTGGCCTGAAAATGAGTTCAATAGTGCATTTATTATTAGTAGGTACAAACCTAGCAGTAGAAACAACTAAGAAGTCTGTTGCAGCATTCTGTAATCTAGGCATTGAATTTATATTGAAAGCATTAAAATGTGAAATCACATTCCATACCTCAGATTGATAACCTTTTAGGTGCGATGATAGACAATGTATTGTGTTTCTAACCTATATGACTACTATCTTGGAGTTACCAAAAACTTTTAAGTTTTTGACGTTTATTTCAATGGGTTTTCTCAAGCCCTGGAATAGAGCTTCATACTCAGCACTGTTATTTGTACATTTGAACTCTAGTCAGCAAGAGAGAAAATGTTTGTTCTTTTCTGGTTCAATTAGGACACAACTAGATTTTGATCCCTCTTGTTTTTTGGAACCATCAAAGTATAAAAACCAAAATCTGTCTTCTAAATCTACTTGATTAGTGTTACTTTCTATGTTAGAAACTAAATTTACTATATTACAATCAATATCATTAGTCCGTGAAAAATGAAGGATTTCAAAATGTGTGTTTGATTCACGACTGGCTTCTTCATCTTGATAATTTCTAGGTTCAAGCTCTAAAAATTAGTTACCCAAGACTGAACATGAAAATTTTATAAGTTCATTCTTTCCCTCCGATTGAGTTACATTGTATTTCATGTGTGGTTCCCTCATTACCTTAATCTGATTTTGGTTGTTATTATATGGCAGCCACATGTTCTACCAATCAATTGCTAAAATACCCATGTAGTTGTGCAGGCCAATCCCTACTCAATATCAAACCAATATAGGCGTATGCTGTATCTACCACCATTGTGTCTATAAAATAGAAAATTCCCTTGTTTGTAGATAACCGAATCAACACATTTTTCATTTCTCTTGTTACCTTAACTGCAGATATTTCCAATTGAATGATCTTAAATTAGGATGGCGTAGGTTGACCATTGATATTTTTGCATACTGAGAGCGGTATGACATTAGATGAAGCCCATGAATCCACTAAACAATTATGCGCATTATGATTGAAAATCTCAAAAGATAATAAGAATGGAAAATTTTGAGATTTGGATTTCCCTCCAATGCTTGATTCATTAATTTCGTTATCAAATTGAATGGCTTCCTGGGATCTACTGGGTTGTGGATCAAAAGCCTCCATAAGCTTCTTTCTTTGCTGGGGTAAATTGCATAATTCAAATAAATAAATATTCGCTTTCATTTTCGTAATGTGTTCCACTATGTCATACCCCATATCATATTCTATTGGACCTTTCTTACTGCTTTCTGTTTTATTTTCCACAATCTAAAAAGGCTTACTAACTGCTGGAATTTTATCTTTTATATTGACCAGATTAGACTTAGATGTTGTTTGGGTAGTACTACTAATATTCTTTACATTTTCTTGTATCTTCTTAATCTTAGGCAGTATTAATATTTCATTCATTAATAGTCCTTTACTTCTGGTTGTAACATTAACTGATGACAGTTGGATCTCTTCAATAGGCTCCTCTTCATTTAATCCCAGTATGGGTGCACAGTCCCATAATACCATTGTGGTTTCATGTGTTTCTTCTAGTTCATTTGTTTTTTCCTCTTCCACCTCAGGCTCTATTAATTGAGCATCTAATATTTGATTCATAACTAGATTCATTGAGTTTATCCATTGTGAGAAACTCTTTTCAGAATGAGGTTTTTGATGAAAAGTGAATAAATGATCCATTCCTACTTCATTAAAATTCAAAATATAAGAATTATACACAGGTGGTTGGGATGTTCCATTTTCTTCTCTTTTCTTGAAATAAGGTTTGAACTGCTTTTTAAATGAACTACCTTCCTTTTCCTTTTCTAGATCTACAATATTGTTTGATAACTTTTGTACCATCTTGACCACATTTTCTAATTCATTTGAGTGTTCTTCCTTAGATCTAGTTAGCAGCAAATTTTTTTTACCACTAAAAGTCTTTACCTCTTGTTCTGAAGTGTGTTTATTTATGTTGTCAAGTTCAACTTCTACTTTATTGGATTCCTCATAATTTTCCACCAACGAACGCTTCATTGCTCTTTTGACAAACATTGCTATGTTGGGACAAAGTGCTGACGTATACTATTCTATTAAAGTTTCTTCAGTAGGATTTGTTGTAGCGCTGAAATTACTCAGATAAGCAACAAATATCTAGTTAAAATCTTGCACCTTTTCTTTCTTATCCGTTCTCAGAGCGAGCACTTCTTTTGTAAGGGTGGATATGGTTCTTTTATTTCCAAATTTTCTTTTAAACACCCTTTCAAAGGTGTCCCAATCTATTATGGAATTGTCTTGTAAACTAAAAAACCAAGCAACATATTTTTGTTGATGTATTTGTAACTTTGGAATGTATTCACTTGTACATCTTATATTGTATTTTATTGTACCCCAATGTTCCTATCTAGAGAATCATTAATATAATAAATTCATGTAAAGTAATTGATGTTAACCCTCTGTTGGAAGTTGGGGAAATAGTCCCCACAATTGAGTTGAGGTTAACCCTCTGTTGTAAGTCGGGGCAATAGTCCCCACAGTTGAGGGGCATTAGGGTTATTAGACTCTCCTATTGAGGTTGGACCTGTAAGAGTAAAATTAAAGTGGAAAACAAGTATGAATAGAGAGTGAGACTCTCTATTTGTAACACACGCTCACTCAACTGTAACGCATGAGTGAGAGAAGAGGTGCTCACACAAGTGAGAGAGAGAACAACTGTCGGAGATCATATTTGTGTTTTTGGGTTTTAATTTTGCTATTGGTGCTCATTCTATATCTGAGGAAGTTGTGGGGTTTTATCCTTTATGGTTTTCCTGAGTAAAATTCTTTGTGTCTCTTGTCTCTTGTGATTATTGTTGTGCATGTTATTCTCTCAGATAAGATCCTAGATCATATTGATTAAATGATAAAAATCTAACATGGTATCAGAGCTAACCTGAGAAGAAGACACTATTCAACTGAATGAGCTAGGGATTTTAAATTCTTAGGTGTCTCTCCATATATCATTAGCAAAAGGAGGCTAGGATAACTCTCCATTAAAGGGCGCATCTTTCTATCGAAGTAGAATTTGATTCTGGCCATTTTCAGTTTTTTAGTTGTCACTACTGTGGGAACTTAGGGATTTTCACAAAAGAGGAATTTTTGAGTGAGCCTGGAATAGGATTTCTCTCCTCCTCAAAATAGAAATTTAGAGACCAATATCAAAATTTTTGGTTGGGTAAAACTCTGAGAAAGTCAAACCCTAATTTGACCCCGAACAAGAAAAACCCTAAAAGACTAAAACTAGTCATTTTGGTGCACTCGCTATATCTTGATATTGGAGAAGGATCAGGAGCCGAAAGGTTTATAGGCTGAAGATAAATTCCTGATGTACCATGTGTAAAATTTTTAGTCTCCAATTCGCTATATTCTGGGAGATATGATTCCTCCAAATCAAGGTTCCATCCTCACCCTCGATTCATCCCTAAACATGACACCTAGGGAGAATTGCTATATCTTGGGTTACGAAGGTCCAAATGAAATTTAGAAAGATGTTCCAGATAAGGAACGAACAGTAATTTCTTTGGTAAAATTTTCAGACCCATAGGCTGAAACAGTGACACGTGGAAGTCTGTACAAGTTTGCTATGTTGAACAGTCCTGAAATAAGTCACCTTGGGAAAACTATCATAAGTACCAATTGGGGACACCAATTATACTCAAAACTATGGTGTTGGAAATAGGACAAATGAGGATATCTCACTATGAAGGTTTAGACACAGAGGAGCAATAATTTCAGATATATTGTAGAAACAATATCAAGAAATTCTGTAAAAGAAATTGAATAAAACTAGGGCATCAGATATTTTGCAGTTCTGATCACAGTTTTGGGAAAATTAATATGTTGCTAAGATCACCTTAAGGAGGAACATCTTTATATCCAATCAAATTTGAAAAATTCCAAGTTTTGAAAATTAGGGTTTCTATGATAAACCCTAGATCAACCACATCTGGAACCAGGACGGACACCTCAAATCAGTAAGATATAATATTTTGATATTTACATTTGAGGTTCTCATTTCAAAATGACCTATCACACCAACTTGATGACAAGCTTGGTGAAACTAACAATTTCCAAGTATGGGAGTATAAGACCTCTATGATCCTTGAAGAAATTGACTTGGATCAGTATTTCAGTTTGAAAGGTCTAGGATCCAGAGGGAGATGAGGCTAAGGATAGAGCCAAGAGAATCATTGCAGATTCTATTAAAGATCATCTCATCCCTCATGTGTCATCCTTGAAGACACCAAAAGGAAGTGTTCATTTCTATGATGAAGCAATCAAAGAAGAACAAGATATTGTTATAACCACCTTCAATGGACTCCTAGGATCATGGGATTCATTCATTCGAGAAATGTGTGCCAGAAGGAAGTGATTACCTTCAGTGGACTCTAGGAAAAGTGCACACAAGAATAATCTCAACTCATAATAAGAGAAGAGAAGAAGGGAGCAACTAAATATCAAGCTCTCACTATTCAAACTTAATATCCCTCAAGCAATGAGGAATATGAAGGACTCAATTCTTGAAGAACCTCTTATCCATCCTAGAATTTGGATAAGAAATGATGATGACAAGAAATAGCCAAGAATAAAGGGAAGGAGTGTACCAGTTCAACAATAATGATGTCTAGGATGCGGTATCGAGACCTGAAGGGAAATTCGTAGTATCTTCCAAATGGATCTACAAGATCCAACATGCAGTAGATGGAAACATCATGGGATAGAAGGAAAGATTCGTAGCACGAGGATTCTCAAAGAAAGAAGGCATAGACTACAAAGAAAAATTTGCAGCCATTGGGAGTTAAGACACATGACAGGAAGACTCATGTGTGCAAATTAAAGAAGGCCTTGTATGAGTTCAGAAGGAACCCATGGGATAACAAATACATGAGGAGCTTAAAGATCACCTAGAGTGATGAAGATCCTAACGTTCGTTACAAGGTTGAAGATAAAATACTATAGAGGATGACAAGATCACAGATGGGTGCGAGAAGAACTTTTGAAAAGGTTCAAGATAAAGGATCTTGGTATCCAGTGATCCTAGATGGATAGATAGAATATTAGTAGCAAAGGAAGCTCCTTGTCAGTCCAGTATAGAATGTTTCAATACATAGAGTATGAAAGGAAGAGGGAGAATGATGCTTCGCTTAGAGGGAGTGACTGTAGAAGATCCTGAGGTTCGACATGATACAACAGGATGGACAGCTTATTGATGTCTCTAGGATTTACTGAGAGTAAAGAGGATTCCAACCTTTTCTTCGAGGTTGAAGGAAAAAGAGCAGTGATTCTCTTGTTATATGACTTGTTCCTGACAGGAAAAGAGGAACTCATTAGAGATGCAAGAAGGAGACTTGTTGTCAATTATGAGATAAAGGACTTGGGTATGATGCACTATTTTCTAGGCATGGAGGTGTGGAAAGGTGTGGATGGAATATTCCTTGGACAAGGGAAGTATGTAGTGGAGATCCTAAAGAGGTTAGGGATGATGGACTGCAAATCCATGACCAGGCCTATGGAATCGAACATGAAGCTATTGAGTGATGCCTCATCAGAGTCGGTTGATGCTACAATATATCGTCCGATGATTGGGTAATTGATGTACTTGACAAACATGAGACCAAATATTTGCTTTGTTGTAAACACATTGAGCCAGTTCCTGACAGATCTAAGACATGTTTACCTGATTGCTCCAAAGCATATTCTGAGGTACCTGAAGGGTACTGTTGATCATGGGCTCAAGTATGAAGTGAATTAGAAGATTAACCTGGAGGGTTATGTATATTCAGATTGGGTAGGAAATTCCATTGATAGGAAGAGAACTTTGGGGTGTTACTTTAGTATGAGATCAGGTGTGATCTCTTGCTTTAGCAGGAATCAGTCCTACATGGCGTTGAGAACAGCTGAGGAAAAATATGTTGCCACTTGGTTGACTATTTGGGAGGTAGTATGTTTCTTTAGAAAACTACTATTTGGTTTGATTGATCTGACTTGCATTTTTTGTATGATGCAGAGAGGAGAAGGGAATATCCAGTATGTGATCCAGATCAAGATCTCTTGAAAGAGGGAGTTATAGCATAGACGGTGAGACAGGTCGTCTGAGCATAAAATCCAAGCGAAGCTCGTAGGTTTCTCATGTAAATAGTCTTGTAGGTTGTCCTCTGATGTAATAAGTCCTGGAGAATCTCACAGGTTATCATTGGATGTAATCAAACCTAATGTAATTATATGCTAGAAATGGCCAGAGTGAAGTTTGAGTACTTCAGAGAGAATCTTGGTGTTCTTTAGATTGAGTTTCCTTCGAATGAGAGGTGATGAGTTCGGGAGCCTTTTTGACGTGGTGGTAGGAGGGGCCTCCCATGGTCATATGTAAGTGCAAATCCTTTCTGACATGGTGGTAGGTGGGACCTCCCATGGTTAGATGTAAGTGCAGGGCCTTTCTAACATGGTGGCAGGCTGCGCTTTCCATGGTCATATGTAAGAGTTGAGCCTTTCCGACATGGTGGCAGGCTGGGCTTCCCATGGTCGAATGTAAGTGTTGAGCCTTTTCGACATGGTGGCAGGCTAAGAATCCCATCGTCAAATATAAGTGCACAGCCTTTCCGACATGGTGGCAGGTTGGTCCTCCCATGGTCAGATGTAAGGGTTGAGCCTTTGTGACATGGTGGTAGGTTAGGCCTTCCATGGTCATATGTAAGCACTCAGCCTTTCTGACATGGTGGCAAGTTGGGCCTCTCATGATCAGATGTAAGCACTGAGCCTTTATAACATGGTGGTAGGCTGGGCCTCCCATGGTCAGATGTAAATGCTAATCCTTTCTGACATGGTGGCAGGTTGGGCCTCCCATGGTCATATGTAAGTGTCGAGCCTTTCTGACATGGTGGCATGTTGGGACTCCCATGGTCAGATGTAAGCACTGGGCCTTTTGACATGGTGGTAGGGTGGGCCTCCCATGGTCAGATGTAAGTGCTAGGCCATTTTGACAAGGTGGTAGGCTAGGCCTCCCATGGTTGGATATAAGTGTTCAGACCTATATCCAACATGAAAAAGGGATGGCTCTGTAGAATTTCCTATGACGAGTAGAATTGAGAGATAGCACCATTTTCTCGAGATAGCGGGAGCAGTGATGATCTAGTGATGATAATGATTCATCTTTGATGATGATCTAACTTTGATGATGATCCTGTGATGAAGAATTGTGCTGATGAACTGTGTCAAGAGACTACCTTCCTAGTTAAGAGGGAGTGTTGATGTATTTGTAACTTCAGAATGTATTCACTTGTATATATTATATTGTATTTCATTGTACCTCGATGTTCATATTGAGAGAATCATTAATATAATAAAGTCATGTAAATTCATTGAGGTTAAACCTCCATTGTAAGTCGGGACAATAGTCCCCACAATTGAGTTGAGGTTAACCCTCCGTTGTAAGTTGGGAAAATAGTCCCCACAATTGAAGGGTATTAGGGTTAGTAGACTCTCCTAGTGAGGTCAACCCCATAAGAGTAAAAGTCAAGTGGAAAACAAGTATAAATAGAGAGTGAGGCTCTCTATTTGTAACACACACTCACTCAACTGTAGCACATGAGTGAGAGAAGAGGAGCTCGCACAAGTGAGAGAGAGAACAGCTGTCGGACATCGTCTTTGTGTTTTTGGGTTTTACTTTTTCTATTGGTGCTCATTCTATCTCTGAGGAAGTTGTATGGTTTTCTCCTTTATGGTTTCCCTGAGGAGAATTCTTTGTGTCTCTTGTTTCTTGTGATTATTACTGTGCATGTTATTCTCTCAGATAAGATCCTAGATCATATTGATTAGATGATAAAAATATAACACTTTTGTTTCAAAGGTGTGTGGAAAAATCCTGCATAGAACATCTTCATTTTGAAGACCTAGTAGTTCCAAATCTAAATAGTAACTTTGAAAGTGGTCTTCTAAAAAAATTCCCTTTCCGGGTTCAAACTTTGGTATATCCTTTTTTGGGTGCTTAGGCAAGTCATGTAATGGAGGATCCAAGTTGAGAGGTGTTCTTTCTCTCCATGTAGGTTGATTAACATTAGCATTTAGGGGTGTGTTAGCATTTGCAGCCATGACTCGATGAGGAGTCTATCGTGGAGATTGAACTGGTGACTGTAATGGAGGCTAAAAACTAGGGGAATCTGGTCCCAACTGATCAAGCGGTTGGATGATCTCTTGTATGAATAAATCTACCAATTCTTCCAAATTTTCCACCAATTTAGAATCTTCAGTATAAGAGGGTATTTTTCTGGAATCCTTCCTTCTTCGTAATGTAGGGATTTCTTTCAATCCTCCAAGCTTCTTTATGTAAGATATTGCATGTCTTCTCAAGTGATTAACCTCTTCAAATGGAATAGGGTAATGGAATTATGAACCTTCTTCTTCTAAACCTACTCTTTCTTCAGAAATGAAATCCTCAAGAAACTTAGTTTCAGAGCTATCACCAATGGAATAGTTTCTAGTAAACGGATTTCCTCTTCTATCCATGCAGTGACATCCCTCCTTCTAGCACCAAAAATATTGATGCCTAGAAAAATACTAGGTATCGACAGTAGGGATTCTCCCCAGTAAGCGATCCCAACTAGATCGTTCATCGTTTGGTGTGGGGAACCCATCCGGTTAGCGGCCCAGCTACCGTAGAATTAAAAGAATGTTTAAGTCTATTTTACTGGTTGCAGCCAGATCCACCGTTTATAGGATTTTATGTTTAAAGATGAAATGCAAGTGCCTAAACTAAATGCAAGTGATTGATACACAAGAACCTTTGAAGAGTTACACAGGTTCTTACCTCTCACCTTACCTGAATTATTTCTTCTCAAACACTTCTAGGTTAAGAAAACTAATGTATTCTAAGATATTATATCTATATAACCTATCCCCAAGGGGAGAAGAATTTGTATCTAATAGAGTAATGTACTGTAATGTTCATATTGAATTCTATAGGTAGTTTTTTAAAGTCTACATACATAATCACAATAGAAAAATATAAAAAAAGATACCTTTGTAATGTTAAAACATTCATTACTCATTGTATGCACAAGATTTCTTACAAAAAGTAAAACCACTCATCATTGTAGAAATAATTCATTAAGTTAGAACGATCTCACAGTTGCATAGCAGTTAAATAATAAGTAGTTCAACATTAGCAATCCACACAATCCATTTGAAACTTGTACAGCCCTTCCTCCAGTAAAATTTGGTTCTCTTTATTCATAAAAAAAATAATTCTTCATACAAATAACAACATGTATACACTAGTGAAAAATAATTTCTAAACTCTCCTCTACTCCTATTTATACACTTTTACAAATGAATTTTGGACTACCCTTGCCTTTTGGGCTTCCCTAATTGCTCAACTTACAAAATTTGTCCTCTAGTGACTTGCATTAGTAAAATGTAAATAAGATAAAATAATTTACATAAAATGCCACATGTAGATAAGACAAAACTCAAGAGGGCCCAGCCGGTATTCCAATGAATTCACCCCATGCATCAACTTCTACAACATTACTTTTGTAGTCTAAAGGCTCTAGTAACCTTACAGTCACTTCGTGGACAGTCAGGTGTGACTTTATTTCTACCACTTTGGGTGGGGTTACCCGATATAGGTCTTCCAAGAGACAATTGCTGACCAAGAATTTAGCAATCCAATATCTTACCACTTTCTTAGTGCTGCCTTCAATTTGTTGTATGCTTGATTCATCCTCGCACAATCTATCCTGGAGATATTTCAAGTGTTCATCCTTGTCTGGAAACTCTTGGATTCTTTCCACTGAAGAGGTCTGGCACTTATCATGTGTTGTGTGCATTCTCCTAAAAAAAACACGCATCTTTCCAAAGTATTTTCGACCCCAGTTGTCAATCTCAAAGCAGACTTGTTGGTGAACTCTAGAAGTTCCAATTCTATTCTCAAAACTTATGCTCTCTTTTGCGGCAAATGTTCAGGAAATGCCTCATTAGCTTCTATACATGTTATTTTCCATTGAACATTTTTTGTAACTTGTAGTAACCTTATTCTGAAATCAATTGATATTGCTGAAATTTCTTGCAATCTTGTTTCTGCTTGCTTGATCTTATATACCTCTTCCGCAAGTTTCAGTTGGAATTGATATATTTTCCTCTGTATTACGAAGGATTTCTCTCGGAGGGGAGTAATATCAAGTTGTATTTCATTTTATGTTCTATGCTGAGTTTCCAGTGATTTGCTCTATCCCTCTAGCTCTCCTACTCAGGCTCTTAGCTCTTCTGCTTGTCTGTCATCTGCATATTTCTGCACCTCTAATTTTGAAATCTTATTTTCAAAGTCCTTTTCTGCCTCAGTGATTGTAACTGAAAGAACCATGGAATCCTTTTCTGATTCTAAATCTTGGTAATCCTTTTGAATGCTTTCAAACTATGAAAGAGTCACCTCATGTTTCCTCTTTAATTCTCCTCCCTCTCGTCTTTCTTTAACCAAAGTTATCTTCAATATACACATTCTCTCTTTATAGTGTTCCACATCTTCTACTAATTTTCCAACATTATCAGCACTAGCCTGAGCAGCTGCAACATTTACTGATGCTAAGAATACGAGATATTGGTAGGTGCCTTTCATGACGTTTTTCTTAGTCACCGTGACTACATCAAATTGGGTACCAACCTTTAATATTTTCTCTGATCTCCGAACAATGGATTTTTTATTTGGGTCGAATAATACCGTGTCCAGACATGCCACTGCATGATGCTTGAACGTAGTAAAAGGCACTAATCCTAACTCTGCAAGAGGGAGGTGACCTCCTGTTATTCTGTCGCTTGATGTAAAGGGAGGATCTGCTAGATTATCCTAAGCAGTATCCTATTCCAGACTCTCTTTGTACTTATATTCTTGTTCTTTCTTTCTTAATTCTTTGACTACTTGTTTAGCTTCCTTTTGCAATCTTTTTGCTGATTGTCTTTGTATCCTTTCTTCCTCTTCCCTTTGAAGTCATTCTTCTTTGAATTTCTGTTGAATTTTCTCTTCTTCCACCCTTTTCCTTTGATCTTCCTCAGCTAGTAGTTTCTCATCTTTCTCTAATATCCTATAGGCCTCTTCTTCATGTTGCTTAGTAGTTTCTTCCTATTGTTGCTGATGTTCGGTGGTGTTGTTGCTTTCTTTTCCTCCCATGGTTGTGATCTTCTGTCTGAATCGATTATTCAAAGAATTCATATTACATGCATTATTGAATATCTCCTCATCCTTGTCCCAATGATTAGAATATTTAAAATTCACCTTTACAAGTGCACAATGTGCAACAACCTTTCCCTGAGACCTTTACAAGCGCGCAATGTACAGCAACCTTTCCCTGGGAATCATTCCTATGGAAACTCTTCTCACCTAAGTGGAAAATTTCTAGATTCTTTACAAATTCTGGTGCACTTTTTACCTTTGATAATTTGTAGTCTCTAATACATAAATACATTGGTGGATAAACCGCCTTCTTCATGTCAAAATAAAATTTTTGAATCCATCTAGGAAAAACTTCCTTGCCACCTCTTTATGGACTATGTAATATGTGGCATACCTAGGCAGTAGTGACAGGACTCTGATTCCTCCATACATCCTCAGATATGTGCCCTCTTTAGAGAAAAAATAGTAGTTGTACTCACATATAACCTGTAGTGCACCCTCGTACATACACTTGCACTCCATGAGAAAGATTAGCTGGTGTAGAGGCATCATAAATTCTTCACAAATAAGCTTGTAGAAGCTATGGTCCTTGTGAGCCCATAGAATATGATATGAAGTATAGATGGGTGTCTTGGCTTCACTCCAACTACAATTTAGTTTTGGGAATGGGTACATGAATAAGTTACAATCAATCAAATATGAACCCATGTAAAATTCTGATTTTCTCTGAAGCAGGCCTCCTAGTGACGCAACTATATAGGAAGACAAGTTGTTTGCTACAATGTATTCCCAGTTAAGAATAGTTAACTGCATGGCCACATGATATATCAATGGGATCCAAGCCATCTTGTAGAAATTCCCATTTTCCATGCCAAAAATTTCGTTGAGCATCAGGGCTATAAGCCTGTAGGGATTGCGTAAGCTGGCAGTCTCATATTTGCCAAAGGATTTATGGAAAAATGTCTTCCCTGCGATGTAGTATAAAATCAAACTATTTATCTAGTCATATGTCATGCTGATTTATGGAGGAGGTAGGTTGAAAACATTGTCTATGTATGCAGGGGTGAAGGAAGAAAAATATTGCCCTTCAGTGTTTGACATAATCATAGTACTTGCATTTGCTTGAGGTAAGATCCATTTGATCACCTCAGAAAAATAGAAAATCTCAGGGAGTGTGGATACCGTTGTGATGCTTGATTTTCTTATGTTTACATATAATGGTATATCCTCTAGACCTGCATCTGGTACGTTATGATCCTTTATCATGTGGTATATATGACCCCATTTAAACTCTAGTTCATTCCATGTAATGGCATTCGTGTCTTGATATATTATCTCCATTTTGGGCAAGACCTCCACATCTAAATCCTCCTCATGGACCTTGGCCTTCTTCTTCCCACCCTTCTTTTGCATGTTGTGGTGTGAAGAGTGAAGCTGTAACATAACCATAGAAAGAAATAACTTAGTGTTAGTGTGATCAAAAAATGTAATATTGTATTTGGTGTTTAATATTATGGAGAACAAAAAATGACTTTACCGATTCATCCTTGAACATCTCAAGTGACCCTGTAATGTAAATAATTTATGTAGGTTATCCAGATACTTCAACATGTGGCAAGGTGTACATTAGGTCAAAAAGGGGATGAAAATCATTAGCTCAAGTACAAGCTCTAAATGTTGTTTTGGGATTTGGATCTCTAGTTCTATAAGCCAATCATCTGGTGTTTTAGGTCAAGATGAAGAAGAACAATCAAATCAGGTTTTAATTCCTACACAAGGCTTTCCAACATTGTTTCTATTTAGTATTCCTTTCATTTTTATATAAAAATGTGGAAACCTCCTTTTATTAACTTCTCTATTACATGCAAGCAAATAGTCAAAGAGAAACACAGTAATGGATTTGCATTTTGAAACCCTAGGTTAAGCCGAAACCCATGAAAACCTTTTGAAACCTTAGCGCTGGAAACAGGGGCAAAATATGCATCTTGGAAAGAAACCCTAATCCATACTTTCAGATGTGAAAGTCCCAATTCCTCTAAACCATTGATTGCTCCCTGTCACCGTATAAAAAAGAAAACCAGACCAGGAAAATTCAGTGAAACACTTGACCTGCTGCAACTACATTAGTACAATCCCAAAGATCTGACAGATCCATCTCTATGGCTTGAAAAAACAAAACAAACGCTACAGTGAAGGTGAGAATCAAACAAAACCGACAAGACCAGGATAGAAAGCTCAGTGACACTAAAGGTTCTAATACAACCTGGCTTGAAAAATATCAGTGGCTGATAAGTCAAAAATGAAAACCTAAAGGAGCTAGGGTCTGGCCTTTTAAAAAGTGGCTGTGGATAGTGATGGTGAAAACCAAAAAACCATAACCCTACAACAAAAAACATGGTTCTATCGAACCTTTCTTACATAAATATCACAATGATAAGATTTGAAGCATACCCGACAAATGATGGCGAGGATGCAGGTACAATTCTTAGCTTAAGCAATTTGCAGGCTCCAAGTGGTACTCACCAATTGGGCGTGCTCAAAATGGACTAGTAGTAACAGTCCTTAACAAACAACCATGATATATATAGAAAAATCATGAAAAAGTAATAAATGTGGTTGGTAGGTAATTAATGGCGTGCGGGTGAAAAGACGTTGTTTGGTTCCTAAAGCACAAACCCCATCAACAACTTTACCAAATCGACACTAAAAAATAAGTCGTCCTCAACAGTAGTGGCCTCATAATCTGAGTTCTTTAGATACTATCATGGAAACTCGCAAAAAATGCGAAAATCTCATCGGTCATAGCTTTGAGTTTCTCAGAACACATCGGCATAAAACCCCGAGTTATGTCGACGATGTCGATAAAAGATCGCTGGAAAACTCTGTAGGAAAGGCCATCGGAAAACTTATAAAAAGATCCTGAAGAAACAATGTCGGGCAGAAAACATGAGTTGCTGTCGAAGGATTCGGTGTCAAATGTTGAGTTGGGCTGAAACTGTCGGCTCCTTTTGGAAAGATCTTCTGATGAAAGGTCTCCAAACAAACTTGTCTACAAGGAAACGTGAGAACGACCAATAGTATCGGCTCGAAAAACTAAGTTTCATCAAAATGGTCGGTAAAACTCAACAAATTCTCTCGCAAGACTAAGGCTTTGGATAAGCACAAAAACATCGGATGGGAAAACTGAACCTTCCCGACGTGTCAGTTCAACTCGATGAGTTCACCCAACACATGGGATATATAGTTTCATGTCCATATTTCATGTGCAATTGTTTATATTTATATCCTTGGGATATATGGTTTCTTTATACATTTTTAAATAGATTATGCTAGTTTGAATGCTAACATTTAATATATTTTATGCTTAGATATATATTTTTGTTTTAGGGATAATTTTAGAGAAAAGAATTTGATCATGAGCTCAACAGTGGTCTTCTTCGAACATCTGGTTGAGGTATGGACTCTATCCCTTAGTTGTTATCTTATTTAATTTATCTAGCATACTTGAGAGTGGATGTTATTTCTAGTGTCATCATGTCTATTGTGGTCCACCCAAAACCATAGGAAGATCTTCTCCATAAAATCTCTTAGTTAGGAATGTTGGGGAAATATGGTCATTGTTGGGCATGTAATCTAGATGAGTCAAATAAAAGTGAAGAGACTATAGTATCTATCGTACATTTGTTGGGATAAAAGAGTACTAAAGGATATGTTTCCCCTAGAAGGTGTATTATAATGACATTTAAAGTGATAAACCAACTTGACAAAACATTATGAAAATTACCAAAAATCTCTTTCTCCAATCATATTGTATTACCATGCTCTGTTAGGAATGACTACTCCCTAGATCCTTATATGTCTAGACAATAGGCTCAATATATGAGTGCTACCTTCTTGAGGAATGCACATAAGAATATTACCTATAGATGAATCTCTACTCAACTTCATTATTAAATACATGTTTTACGAAAATTGACAATGACAAAAAAGGATGTGATTAATAGGTTGTAAATGCATCTTCTAGGACCTCTTTTAAGCATCTTGAACAACCAACAATGAGGTCAATTATTGGAACAATCAACCTACATTGTTCCATTATATTAGAATTATAGAAATAGAAAGTTTCCCTAGCTTATCAGGTTTTGTAGCAAAAGAAACCACAACACTCCACATGGTCTCTCAAACTAGGAAACCAAGGGAAAATTATTAGAGAAGCATAATCTTTTCCGTATCCTCTTACACGAAGCATTGATGTAATGGTTTAAAAAAGTAATCACATATGCCTAGATTTTTTCAACAAACATACAAAAGCCTAAATTACTCATTTTCCATTTTATCCAATATGATCTTATTATCTTATCTACTCTATTAGCATACAGTGACATAATCTAGTTTAGAGTATTCATCCTTAGAGAGGTACTCATTTTGAACCTTATATATCTAAACTAGATATTATTATCTTATTTAGTGCATATGACATTCTCCCATGCTCAGAATGCCTACTGCTGGTTGAAAAATGCCCACTGATACAAAATATCAAACTCTTCACATTAACAAGAAATGCACACCAACAAAAGGAAAGCACATTCCCTCCTCAAATTCCTTATCCAAGTGATTAAAACTAAACTTTAACTACATGTTAAGATGAATCTTCCTGATTCAACAAAATTCCCATTAGAAATGCAGACTAACTGCTCCAAAAATTTCCTTCAAGTTTGCAAAAGAGAATTTTTAATTAAAACAAGGACAATTAAAACAATTAATCTTATTACCCATGAAAGCAAGGACAATATAGGAGTCAAAACAATTGATCCAACTAAATTGGCCAAAAAATGATCAATGCTCTTTCATAATCACATACCTTTATGGCAAATAGACCATCTCATCATGGATGGAATTGACATATTCTTCAAGACTCCTCAATCCTAGCTCCATTACCTATATTATTTGATGTAAAATTCCCAAACAAATGATTAGTGAGTTTTATTCAAGGTCAATTAACTAACTTCAATTCAAGCCCAAATAAAACATATAACAGTCATACTAAATAATATCACATATAACTAACTTAAAAACACAATATAAAGCACTATTATCCTTGATTTGTTTGTCACATGTCTCTTTATTTATGTAATGTTGTTAGGATTTGCAATGCCTATCACTCCAGTTGGAGGAAGGTACACATATTTTTTACTAATACATTAATTTCTTGTCAAGGATTCTATGATCACCAAGAGATAGATGGTATTTGATTCCACATTGTCGTACATTGATCCAGTCACTTATCTGGTCCATTTCATGAGAAAATGGTGGCTTGAGGTACATTTCAATGGAATTGAAGCAAATCAAAATCCATTGTTCAAACATAAATTTGTAGAACTAGAAAAGTGGTAATAAGTTATTGCCAATGCAATTAGCAAATAAAACCTATGCTACATTAGAAATATGAATGATTGAAAGGCTTACTATTCATTTTGAGCTTTACTTTATTCAAAAACAATTCTGCGGGAACTTCTAAAGAATTCTCATAAAAAAAGAGCTTATATAAGGAAAAATAACGTTCAATAACCTTACTACTCCCATGTAAAATTAATTGAAAAACTAATATGTCACTACTAGGCATAGCTAATTATTAACATCTCATGGTGCAACATCTTACACAAAGGTATTCTATAAGAACTATTTCCCCAAAAATAAAATCTCAGTTTGAAATAAAAAAGTTTGTTCAAAAGAAAAACAAAATACATAAACGGCTACAGGTTTGAATCTAATGAAAATTTTATTTACATTTTCTATTTATACATGATTTGTATATCAACTCATTGCAAAAAAAATTTCAACTTATATACCCTAAGTCACCCATATAATCTATAATTCTGCAAACAAACAAAATAATGTGGAAACAAGTAAAACCTATACAATCACTACATTTTTCCATATGAGGAAAACTTTTTAAAAGCTTATTTCTCCACCTTTTCCCACTAACAACATGAAAGCTTGCCACTACATCTCACAATCTAGTGTTGACTTATCAAATGATTTACTCTCTAAATCCCCCACTAATGATACAAATAATGTCACAAATATTATGTACAATATGGAACGTAAGCGAAAAAATTAGGAATCTCTACTGAAGAAATGAACTCATAATCCATAGAGAAACAACCAAAACAATCCAACTTGTTAAAATCAATGCCACTACAAAGAATTCTTAGTGTTGGACAAGGATATTTTGTGTTCTGGCTTCAAGCAATAAAGGACACGATATTTGATCATGATCAATCAGGAGATGTTCCCACTAGTGAAAACACTTTCAAATCCCTCTTATGTAGCAAATTGAAGATAGGTGGCTAATGGAAATGCTCAAATTTCTTACCTTAAGTAGTGACTCACTCTGTAGACGTCTAGTATCTGACATGGCCATTAAAAAACGTTTGTGTGATATTTGAGAATGTTGGTTTACTTTACTCACACTGGTCCAATCCAACATTAGTGTTTCTTTGTAAAATGAGTCATTAACCTACAAAATAGAGACCGGGACATTATACGATGAATCAAGCTTGTATTTCAATTTATAATTTAATATCCCTTCACTTATTGAAACTTCACGTAGCTAATTATTATATAGAAAACTGCAAGACAATATGTGTATAAAAACATTTGACCTTTACAAATTTGTGGGTCCAAAGATATGACAACAAATGTATGAGGTAGAAGGAAAATATAAACAACACTATCAAATTTAATTTTAAAAGCATTAACTTGCCCTTGAAGTCTCAAGAATGAAATATGGAGCTCAACTACGTAGCGACCCCTTGGAGTAAACTATAAATAAAAAATCTTCAAATGCCACAATTGATTCAACAAATGGTCCCACATCAAACATGCACGTGGTTTTATCTTTAAAATAATGTATGATTTTTTCTTCTAATCAATAGACTCTACATAATGCAACATGGAGAAATATTAGAAATGCTATAATTTTATATTTGGTCAGATAATCAGTTGCAAACCTTGGACAAAAAGGGTTCACAAGTAGTCACAAATTCAACATAGGAGGGGTATAGGCCAATCTCTTCCTTTGTTTCTTGTGAAGCAGTTTAAGAATCATATTTATCTCTTTCTTCCATTTTACCTCTAGGCAATGCAACCTCCCCTGTAGCATTGAAGTTTGAACATTTGCAATATCATTTAGATATTTAACATGATTGATACATAAATGGGACTAAAATTTAGATCCCAATTCATTTTAAAGTAAGTAGGTATGGTAATATATGTCATATAGTTCCACTCTATGTACACAATAAATAAGATCTAGGTATATGCTTACCTGCAACCTAGTGTCTGCGTCTAGGATCAGTCACGAATTGATTCAAAATGTGAATTGCATAGAAAATTCCTAGCCTTGAATGTATCAGGAAGATCAATGAGGAAATCAAATGTCTGTATAATGTGGGGTCCACTGATCTGGTCCAGTCTCAGTCTCATGGAGTTTCCTCTAATTCGAATCCATCAAATTATTCATGAATTTACAACCCACCATGCCAAATCTACGCAAGATGTCCATGGTGTATTCCCTTGAGATAGAAATATCCCATCATTCCTCTACCAAATATCAAGTCCTAAAAAGTATTGCATAAGACCTAAGTACTTAATCTAAAAATATGAGGTAATCTCCCTATTACACTCAGCAATCATTATTTCCTCTCTAGTGAGGAAAACATCATCAACATATAGAACCAATATCAGAGGTTGGTTATCCACTACTTTGAAGTACAAGTTTGAATCTTCATCACTCTTCAAGAAACCTAGTTTCTAAAGATAACTATCTATTTTGGCATACCAAGCTCATGGATCTTGTTTTAACCCATATAGGGATTTCTTCAACTTGCACACATGGGACTCCTTCCCATGTATAACAAAACCCTCAGGCTTCTCAATGTAAACCTCTTCCTTAACCTCACCATTGAGGAAGGAAGTATTCACATCCATTTGGTAAAGCT
This sequence comes from Pseudotsuga menziesii, assembly GCA_001517045.1. Lineage (NCBI taxonomy): Eukaryota > Viridiplantae > Streptophyta > Pinopsida > Pinales > Pinaceae > Pseudotsuga > Pseudotsuga menziesii. The sequence continues at coordinate 63,290 of LPNX010187120.1, forward strand.
TCCAGCTCAATACTAATGCAAGTGAAATAATAAATATGATGGTGTTGTACCTGACCACTAGAGGAAAAATTTACTCATAAGATATTCCCTCTTTATGAGAAAAAAGACATAAAACGAACATGGCGTTGTACTTGTCCACACTATTTTCTGCAACATGATTTATCTTGTAAATCCATATGGAAGTTACAACTAGCTCTCTCTCAAGTCTGGGAACAATATCCCAAACACCATTCTTCATAATAGAATGATATTCATCTGTCATATCATCTTTCCACGCTTGCTTCTCTACAACCGCTTCATATGATGATGGCTTTGAGTCATTAATGTTTCTCATCAATGCAACATATCCTGAATACCTATCAGGATTCTTGCGCTCTCTAGAACATCGCACTAGTTCTCCATGATTCTCATAATCTCTCAACACATCTTGGCACCATGTTGACCTCTTCTTTATAGGAGTTTCATTAACCAGTTCAATCGGTTCATCAATGACAGGTAGCTCTACATGTTATGTTGGATTCTCCCTCTAAACATATCAAGGGGAAGAATAATCATCATGATCTTTTGATATAGTATCCTCAACCTCATCTATCTCTAGATCACATTCAATCTATTTTAACAACCTGAATGTTTCCTTCTCATGGAAAGTCACATCTCAACTAACCTTAACATGTCTCTCACCGGGTACATATATTCTAAATGCCTTGGAGGTCTCACTGTAGCCCACAAAATTTTCCTTCTTTCCAAAAGGTTACATCTTGGTTCTATTTTCCTTTGGTATTTGAATATACATAGGATATACAAATATCCAAAGATGTGAAATGTCTGGTTTCTCACCAATGAACACCTCTTAAAGTGTTTTATCATCAAGAACTACATGCAGAATTATGTTCTATATGTACACTATTGCATTAGTGGCTTCTTCCCACAATTAAGAATATATATCCTGGTCATGTAACATATCTTTTGCAGGCTCACAAACAATTTTTTTCTTTCTCTCTACAACCCCATTATGTTGTGGGTTGTAAGGAACTGTTAATTGTGTACATACTCCTGCATCACTACGAAAATCATTAAAAGCATTTTATTCAAATTATCCACCGTATCAAACCATAGGGAACAAACATTCCTACTTGTATGATTCTCTACTAAGTATTATAATCTTTAAATTTACTGAAGGTTTCACTCTTGGCTTTCATAAAATAAATCCAAGCCTTGCAGGAGAAATATTCAATGAACAATACATAGTAAAGGTGTCCACTGAGGGAAGGGGATTACATGGGTCCATGTACACCAAAGTGCACTAAATATAAGATTCCTTTATATCTAGTATGTCTTATACGAAACTTATTCTTAGCATTGTTTCCTAAAGCACAACCCCGACAAACATCGTCATGTACAAAATCAAAACTATGCATAGATTTCACCATTCGTTGCAAACCAAAGAGTGCTCTGAAGTGGAGATGTCCAAGCCTCCTATGCCAAAGCTCTCATGGGATAATAGTATGATCTACCATGTCTGAAATATAATTTATTGGGACCTTTTAAAGTCCTCCCTCTTGAACTCCACTGACAGTAGCAATATCAATATTCTAGTTCTTCAGCCATAAGTAAGCCTGATTCTCCATGAAGATGACTCATAAGCCCTTTGTATTCAAGGAATGAAATAGAGAGTCAATTATTCTTCAATCCAGTGAAATAAAGTATGTCCTACACATGTATTGCATACCCCAAAATTAGTTGGAAAGATGTGGATCCAACTCCTTGGATTGAATATGTGGAATTGTCTCCCAATTATACCATGCATGGAAACTATTTCTCTTTTAGGTTGGATATTGCGCCCTTGAACCCTAACATGTGCTTGGAAGCACCAATTTCAATCAACCATGTATCTTCTCCTGTGATGAGAGATCTGGATAAAGAATAGGAAAGGTAATACTCCGTCCTTGTCTCTTTCTTCATGGGAGCATATTTCTTGGAATTGTATTCTAAAACAGTGGAAGCATGAACTATTCCTTCTCTTCTTTTCCTTGTATGGAAATCCCATGCAAAGTGTCCTGGATTTTGATGATAATAGCATAAAATATTTTATTTTTCAAGACTTTTATTAATACCTTTCCTCTTTGCACGAAAGAACTTCTTAGGAGTGAATCGATTCCTACCTTTCTTGGTTCTTTCCATGAGGGAAAGATTCTCTTCCTTAGTGCACACCACTATGTTCTAGATGTGCCCCTCTTCTTTGATGCAATCATACCAAATTATTTCAAATTTGGGATGATCTTATCTTCTATTTACCGTAGCTAGGGAAGTCTCCCATGAGGAAGGGATTCCACCAATAACGGTTTGAAGAAGGTCATCCTCATTCGTCTCCACGTCGATTATTGCTTGTTGATCCTTCACCTAAGAAATATTTGTGAAGAATTAATATACGGTCTCATCTCTTTCCATATACATGTTGTGCAATTTGTTCTTTAAGGACCTATTTTGAGAAGGAGCCTTCTTCTCATACAATTTTGTGAGTCTGTCAAAAAACTCCTTTGTTGTCTTCAATGGTGTGATCATTGACATGATGTTGTCCTTCACGGATTCATATATGATCCTCTTTTCCTTTTATTGATTATTCTTGTAATTAATTCTTCCTGAATTTGTAGCGGGCTCTTCGATCATAGTGGTCACAAAGGAATCGATATCATTCTCTTCAAGAATGTTAATCACCCTTTCCTTCCATATGTTGAAGTTTGATGTGCCTTCAACTCAGTCTTATGGTTGGACCGATGTTGATGCCATTTATTTAATCTTTTTTCTCAATACTTCAAGATCTACGTAGGTTTAGAATGTTTGCACAAAACTAATCTCTTGCACTCACTTTTTATGATACGATGTTAATGTTTGAGCAAAAATTGAAGATGCTTGAACTTTAAAACTTTTTAATAATCAAATACGTCATATGTTTATATCATAAACAATTCAATCACAAATATTTCAATCCATAATATAGAAGATGTACCCTGGGAAAACTCTCCAAACACGGAGGATGAGAAACCCAACAATACTTTGAGTATGATAGATAATTCTTAGAATGACTTACAACACATGAGCATATTTCCTAATAAGATATATCAATGCATCAATAGAGAATAGAGATCACTAGTAACATTGTATCATCCTTTCCAAGTGAACAGTACTTTAATAACAAGATTACAAAAATAGAAGGTAGTGAATGGTTGCATGATGCTAGTGCATAATGAACATTGTGTGCACTAAATTTACTTTTCCACATCAAACATTAGTGCCTTCCTTGACTTGGTGCCAAATTGTCACCTTAGAGTCTATCCCATGTAGAAGATATGTGCCTTCCTTCTTTCACTGAGTGTTAACTGTCTTTAACTGAATGTGAACAGACTGAACTGAATGTGAACTAGTTGAACTAAATGTGAAATCGCTGAACTAAATGTTAACTAGTAGAACTAAATGTGAACTGGATGAGCTGAATGTGAACTGATTGAATTGAACTCAATCATCAACTGACTAGTTGACCATTAGTTAGGAGTTTAGATGAATTTCTTTGGTGCTTCACAATTAGTGCCATCCACAAACAAACACTTTGCATAAATCAAGGAGTAGATGTTGTATTTAAATGAAACATGTTTTTCCACAACTGGGACTTAATTGATGTCTTTGAAATTAAAGTTCACTAAAGGTCTGACATGGGAAATTCAAATCCTTAATCTTGCTCTATGCTTTATCTAATTATCGTTAATTAAATACTGCATGGTCTGTATGTGTATTAATTAATTAATCATCTTATCATATCATACTAATAATAATTGTTATATAATAATGATCATATGTATTACCTCGAGTCATAGTCATATGCTAAAGTAATTCACTCTAGCATTAGCTAATCCCTAGAGGAGACTTATAACACCTAGTGTCCATGACTAGAAATACATCACATAGCATATCCACATGACTTGATACAACACAAGTCTATATTCTTGATACAACACAAGATTTTGATCTTGATACAACACAAGATCTTGATCTTGGTACAACACAATATCTCGATATTGATACAACACAAGGTCATAGTAAAAGCATATTTGATGAATAGTACTTGACACAACACAATTTTTTTTAACTTAATAAAACATAAGTTCCCGACTTGATATAAAACAAGTCCCTTAATTTGATAAAACACAAGTTTATAAACTTGATACAACACAAGTTATTGACTTGATACAACAAAAGTCTCTTGGAGAATGACTCTTGATGCTATACATCTAACAAGAAGCACTACAAAAAATCAGAAAGTATTTAAGGTATACTTATATAGAGATCAATCTAAAGAAAAATTAATGTTCTATTTTGCAATACTTCATTCAAGTCTTTATCTTACAAGTGCTCCCAAGGACGTTACTATCAAAGGAAGGAAAAGTGAAGGTGAAACAATAGAAGCTATGAAAAATCAAGTTTTGATCATAGTGTTGTAGACCAAAGAAAAAAGAATACAAGTTTCAATTCCTCTAGTTTTTATACATCGAAATCAAAATTAGCAAGTGATGCTCTGACTTTAAGGAGAACCCAATCCCAAGAGAACATTGGTATTGGAAATTTTAGTGAGACTTCAATTTGTTCGAATAGTTTATCTTCAACTAAAGAGAATTAGGATACTAGTCTTAATGCTCATAGAGAATAGTCCATACAATATTATGAAATAATGGAAGCAATTTTTACTTCCCATCATGATGGGAAAAGATCCAATTAATTTAATAGGTTTCCGAAGGCCAGAGTTTGTAAACAGGTAGAGTCCACAAATTCATTTAGCTATGAATTTTGTATGTTTTGAACTACTTGTGTCAATTGGATCCTCTCTTTTGGATTTAGTAGCATATGATCCAACAAATATTTTAGTCATGATTCATAAAAGCCTCCCATTGGTTGACACAACTTCGAGGGATGGTTGACAATTTTCATCCTATTCATCTCAACAATTTCCTCAAGGTCATGATCCTCCATTTCCACCTTATGTACCAAATATTGGGATGGAAACTCATGCACAGTTGTGAAGATCCAAATGAATTTGATAAATTAGGTGCATTAGGATCATATCATGATGAGGAGGAAGTGCTAACTAGCGTGAGTTGTCCCCAGGTAGTGCAGCTAGTCACCTAGTAACTAGCTCAATGAAGGGATTTCATTCATGCCTAGCAGGGATTTATTTCATCTAAGTCTCCCTCATGCCACATTTGGTAGTATGTAGAGGCCAAACTATGGTTGTAAGGAGTTTATAAAGGTTCTTGTCTATTGTAAGTTCTAACAATGCTTTCTACAAACAAAGGATTTTGGAAATAAGGAACTCCTTGCAAGTTCTCATGTTAATACACAATGTTCTCTTATGTACATTGTCTTAAGATATTTGATGCCTCAACGAGCCAGTGTATTGGGAGCATTTGGGTTATCATAATCAGCATTTTTTTATAATAAATTCCTTCCCTAATACCTTAATATGAATCCTACCATGTCATGGATATGAATATGGAAATAATGTGTATGGTAAAGATGAAATCCCTAATATAACAACATTTTCCCTTCTTCATTGCTTGTTTCTTTTGGATTTTAATAATTGTATCCATGTTATGGTCATGATTGTATGATCTAGAGTGTAGACATTCTAGGAGAATGAACTACAGAAATCATCTAGATCAAGGTAAACACATTGTTGGTTATTTTTTCATTTTTTTCATTTTGTTACAACCTTTCACATCCATAGTTGTTCCTACTTCTCTTGGATCATTGTATAACAACATGAGGAAACAGAGGAATAAACATCTCTTATATCACTTGGGAAACATAGGAAGAAACTAAGGAAGAAACATCTCATGTATCACTTGGGAAATAGAGGAAGATACAACTAGGACTGCCAGTTGTTAATTCAAGTCATCTTGATTCACAACATCAACAACTCCAACCTTCATTGTCATTTGGCAAGCCTACATCCTACTCTCCTCCTAAGATTCTCACTACAAGTGGATTTGCATCACTTGGAAGTGTTATGAATACAATGAGACCATCAAATGTTAACAATCCATTAATTGGAACATCACATATTCCCAATTTAGTAACTACATACTGTGCCTTTGGGTCAGAATAAGCACCTTGAGACAATTTCAAAATTAATGTCTGTGATTCAAAATTATTATTGTTGTTATGGGCCTATTTTTTCCAGCTGTAATTCTCTTTATAGATGAAGACTTGAAATTTGGATGATCGGAGTTAGTCCTTTCAAGGTTTAGCAACTCTTAGGTCTACAGCTAGCTGCTAGTCCGAAGGGGGTTGGACTATCTTTTTCCTTAGCCTCTTTCCACATGGCATACAGAGAGGTCATTGACCTTCTAGACTATACATATGACCCGTGGCAAGATGAGATTGTCTTCACCACCTCGATTATCCCAATATTTGTATGCATTGCTCCGTCTCCACCACTACCTGCTTCACTTCCATGTAGAATCTTCAGTGAAACTGCAACAATTATGGAATATGAGTCTCTGGTTTTCTCGTTGGTGCCAGATGCATCCCTCTCACCATCACCATTAGTATATTTCCCATTGGAGATGGATTTCGGGGGCCTCCACTCTTCTTTTTCCCCTTCTCCGCATGCTTTATCTCCAGCAGATGCAGTAACTAAAAGTGTGCTCTTTGGAACAAACACATCTACGGTTTATCCTCCAATGTATGTGGCCACCAATGGAGCACCCTTTGCATCAAACCCCTCCTCTTTTCTACTTGAGAAAACACTTTTGAGCTTTCAGGATCTATGGGAAGAGAGATGACCTAAGCCCTTTCCCTTGCACTTAGAACAACTTCCCCCAGAGCTGCCACTCACGGAAGAATATCTCAACGTAGAAGGCTTCATCACCTCCATCTTGCAGCTGATTGACAACTTTGAAACCCTTCTAGGGTCAGGTTCAAATAACAACAATAGTAATTTGAGTCAGGGTTCCTTATAAGAAGATGTTAGGGAATAAAGAAACCCTAAGCACAAGAAGAAGATTAAGTATCTGGCCCTAAGAGGAGGAACCCTAAACCTAATTTTGTGGAGTCAACCTATTTATTGAGGAAGCATGGGATATGTTGGATCTTGTTCTAGTAGGGAAGATCAGGGGCATAAACCCTAATCAAGAATAAATGGAGATATGGGTTCGAAAGAATTGGATGGGTTTGATAAAGGCAGAGCCAAAGGTTGATGCTCTGTCGAAAGGATGGTTTAGCTTCACCTTCAATATTAAATAGGAGGAAGATAAAATTCTATATTAGAAATGGTTTTTTGGCTCAGTGCCCATTATGCTGAAAAAAATGACACCATTGTTCGATGCTGATGGTGAAAGGCTAGATAAAATACCGGTTTGGGTCTGGTTGTCGGGCCTCCCAATGGAATTTTGGAATCCAACATCATTGAAGGATATTGGTAATGCCATTGGTGTTTTTTTGGAAATGTATCTATCCTTTTTACAAACTCATTGGAATTCTTTGGCAAGAATTTTGGTTTTGATGAAAATTCGAACAAAGCTCAGGGAGTATATAAACCTAATTTGGGGCTCCAAAACCCGTCAACAAATATTGGACTATGAGGGTTTTCCATTTAGGTGCCACTGCTATCATAAAGTAGGGCATCTGGCAAAGAAATTCCACTTGGGCCCCCCAATTGTTTTCACTCGAAAGAGGAGGCTCTCCAAAGAGGAAGGGGCACAGGATACAAGAATGACAGATGCAGGGAAGACAGAAGATGGTTCAGATCAACCTTTGAATCCTCCAAAAGAATAGGAAACACCCATCCCAAAAGGTGGATCAAACTTCCTTCCCCAGTAACTTGGGTCTCACTCAAGTATGTCTCCATTTTTTTCTTTAAAAGAGAAATTGAGTGATTTGAATTTAAACTATTATTCACTTCCATAGTAAAATATTTACATTCTGGAAATCCCTTCCCCCTCACAAGAGAAACCATCCCCACCTCCCTCATAAGAGAAACCCTCCCCACCTCCCTCATAGAAGAAACCCTCCCCTCCTCTATTGACTCCCCCCTCCCTAACCACCATACCCCCTTAGTAGACCGGGTCTTCAATCCCTCTTATCACCTCTTCTTCGATCAAGGGACATAGTTACAAGAGCTAACCCTCCAGCAACCCTCCTTGGACTGGGAACAAACCCTATCCTTCCAGCAAGGGGAAATGGACGGGGAAGACCCTCTTGTCTCTCCTTTTCTAAAAAAATATCCCTTTGAGACCAAGAAAATGGCAACCATAAAACTCTTTTTGGGGAACTTAGAGCAGTGGAGGCCCCTAAAGGGGTTCCCAAATGAAACTCCTCTCCCTCAATTATAGGTGTCTGCAAAGTACCCGAAAAAAACTTTTCCTAAAGAAGATTCTACTGGTCCAAAAACCAGATGTCATTCTCTTGCATGAAACCTTACGTTTGGAAGCTGAGGTTTCAAATTTTCTATCTTCCATCATAAGCAACTTTTCGTTATTGGCCTAGAGTGCAAAAGGGATTTCAGGAGGTCTAGCAATATGTTGGGATATTTCCACCCTACATTGTACAAACTCGTGGGGAATCACCTTTGGCATGGGGATTGAACTTTTCTAGACATAAGCAACATTACATTTAAGCATTGTAAACATCTACAGGCCTTACAACAACAAAGTGGCCTTCTAAGATTCTGTGCAAGCCTCCCAGATTCTAAGAAGTGAAAATGTGGTGATAGGTGGAGACTTGAACTTCACCCTTGGAGCCCATGAGATATGAGAGCCAAAAGAAAGAATAGACCCTCTGACCACATTCTTTAACAATCTCCTCCAGAACATCAAGATGGAGGACCTGGATCTGCCAAAGATCAATCCAACTTGGACAAATGGAAGAACAGGGGAAGATCAAATTGCAAAAAATCTCGACAGATTCCTCCTGGGAGAAAACGCGATAGAAAAGGACCTGATGTTTAAACAATGGGTGGACTCAGGAGCTCACTCTAACAATTTTCCCATATGTTTGGAAATTCTGAGAAACCCTAAGAAGCCAACCAACCCCTTCAAATTTTGTGCATCTTGGCTAAAAAATGAGGAAGTCCTCAGGCTCATTCATAAAAACTAGATCCTATATGTAGAAGATGTTGGAACTCATGCTGCCACTCATTTTTTTCAAAAACTCTCTTGAATTAAACTCCTTATGAAGGATTGGGCCAAGAACATTTTTTTTTGGATGATCAATCTCTCACTTAGATTGAGGTAGATTTGGCAGAAATCCACAACTCTGAAGGGCGGGGGGGGGTGTTCCTCACACAAGGAGATAAGTGTTAGTTGGAAATGTTGTTGTTTAATTCTATTGTAGTATTTTCCTAATTATTTAATTTGTCAATCTGAGGTTCGTAGGCTTATGAAGCACATGCAAATTATATGCAAGACTCAAGCGAAATTAAGCTAATCTAACCCCCCTTTTCTAGTTGCTAATTACTAATCTAATCCCCCCTTAAGTTGAAACACACAACTGCTAATCTAATACTGGAATATGAAACACATGGCTAAAAGTAATTTGCATAAAAGAATGACAACATATGAAGAGCAACAAGACAATACATGTGAGCTCACATTAACAACAAAGAAATCTTAATTTACATCACAAGAATCAATGACAAAGCATGAAAGCATTCTTAACAAAAGATAAGAATTCTCTTCTCCATATTAAAAAGTCAAGACTAACTTCTACAATCTGAGACTAATCTTCTCCTATTCTACCTCCCCCAAATGAAGAGAGAGCACTCTCTTTTATACATGAATTTCTTTGAGAAGGAGATAACCATCTCATAATTACAGATCCATTATTCTCTCAACCACTCTCAACTAATTTACTATTATTACAAGATACGATCCCTTCAAATCCTCCACACGTTTCTCACAAATTCTCCACATGTCTCTCATAAATCCTAGGTAGGATATGCCAACCAAATCTCCATGATCTTATCCTTGGAATATTCTTTGAATAACTATATCCTTGAAATGGTGGAGGAAATATTCGAGAAGTCTTTTCTTTGAATTAATCCTTCACATATTCCTACACATAACAAAGCTCATCCATACTTGAGATATTAGTGAGAAACATGTTAATTTCTAATATTTAATCATAAATTCCTTTTTAATACTAAAATGAATAAAGTGGAAAATAATAAGGTGAAACCCAAATATATGTATGGAAAGGGTATAATGAAAGGTTAATGGGGCGATGAAATGTGAGGAATAGCAAGAGGTAAAGTGGATGAAAATATGACATTTCTGAGTCTCAACATCCTCCCCAACTGAACTTATTGCATTTCATCATGCAACCTTGCATGGATCCTCTTAAGAACTTTTGGCATCTGAACTATGGCTTTGATTGGCAATGTATTTTTAACAATGAATGTTCCCAGGGTGTGAAATACATGAGTAACAACTGACATTTTCTTATGGTTGGTTCTTGTGTGACAACCATGAATACAAAGAACATTGGTTCTTATGTTTACAACATTCATTTCATTATTTGTTTTCTAGCTGCATAATAATTTAACCATACACTCACTGGAAATGATAAGCTATCAATGTGCATAGAAAACATCATTGTGCGTAAGAAATCCTTTTCTTTATCTTTATGAGTCATACCAATATGTATATCAAAGTGCAACAAAGTATTGTCGGAAAAGAAGTGCTGGTGAATGGTAAATGAGATGAAAAATGGGTGATGCTGGTGAAAACAAATGGAATGATAGTAGTGAATATGTATTGAATATAGTTCCCCCTCCCCAGCTAATCTAGTTGCATGTCCTCATGAAACCTAGTATGGGTTGTGAAAGTGAAAAAACTAAATGGAGCATGGTGAGGAATTTTCCAAATTATTCATCGCTAGCATGTAAGGAATTGCATGACTAAATTTTAGAAAACAACATACCTCCAATTACCCAAAAAGTAGATGAACGATGCAATAGGAATGTAGTTGCTGCCGCTAGATCATGGGTAGTGAAGGAATTGAAACTATTGCTGATAAATCATGGAAAATATGTCACTGTTGTAGGATAAACATGTAACTGTAAATGTTGTTGTGGCTGCAACTGCTATAACTGCTATAATGCAAAGTGGAGGAATCTGAACTACTAAATCATAGAAAATGTGGAGGGCGAAAAGTGAAACTGCGGTACTCTCATAGATATGAAGTCATGAGTCTGTAACTGCTGATGGAGTCATGAGAAAGAATATATAATCTTCACCCGCTACAAAACCCAATGGTACAGTTCTAATCATGTGAATGTATGTGTCGAGTTCGAGCATGAAGAAAAATACTTGGATTACCAACCCTTGATTAATGTCGTTAACCAATGCGAGGCAGCTCACCAGTGATGTCAATGAGTGCTAAGGTACCCAAGTACATCTTGCGAAGTGAAAATAGATGTGTTGATGTCAAGACACTTGCAAGATCTGATGATCAAGGGACATTGATGTATCTGTGATTTATCTGGGTTTTCCTGATGTATGCAGTCTTCGGTTTTGGAGAAGAATTGTGTAATGTGGGTCATTTGCGCAAGATTAATATGATATGACAATTGTGGCACAAATCTTGTCTATTATCACTATTGCGATATAATCTGTTATGATGTTGTGACCTATTTTGTTATGATGTTGCTGTGATTTAGTCTCTTTCTGTTATATTGATGCAATTTGTTTTAAAGTCTGCTACTGTATATTTCACTATGAGTTGATATGTTTTATGAACAATGTTGTAGTATTAGCAATATTGTGACAACTGTATGATGCTATAATGACTGCATAAGTTCTGAATACACTCGAAAAGTTGAGGAAATGGCTTAAAGTCGACTGCAAATATCTGGATATAGCAATTATGGTGTCTTCCCGTCGGATCCCCATATCCTTCGTCCCCACTGCCGAAAGCTCGGTTCTGACAACTCTCCCTTGAACATCTTGGGTGAGACCTCGTCTACTCCATAGACTTTGCTGGGCAAGGTAAAACCTGCCCGGGTTGGTGCTCAGTAATATTGTGCTAGTTGGGCGTCGACAGAGTGGGAACCCCTATTGACAAGGCTTTGTTGGTGGGTTTCTCCAACAAATGGTTCCATTGCTGGGACCTAAGTTGCTATTAAGAGGAGTATATGTTTTGGCATCCGACTCGATCAGAAATCAAAGGGTGGTTTGATTTAAAGTTGTGGGAGTTTACTGAAGCTGAAAATCAAAATCCAAAGTTGCCGACGGGCCACTGGATTTACAGGTATATCCACGATGGTCCTCACAAATGGTTCTTTTGTGAATTTCCTATCCTCTTGCAAGAATGGTTGGAAAAGTTCACTAATAAGAAGACAAACTTTCAAGGAGGAGAGCCGACATCCTAGACCCCAGAGTTGATCCAGGAGTTACAAGAAACCAATAATAAGGCATCGCGGGCAGTTGAAGTGTGGTATGATAGTATCTTAGAAGGATACATCACCGAGTTTGCAGTCGACACCAATAAGTCCTTTAGCGAAGCAAAAAGAGATTTCTTCAGTGGACCTCAAGGAAGATTCTTGTTGTTGATGCAGTTGTCCATTAAGAAACTGGTCTGTAAAAAAGGTATTCTAAAGATGGACCAAGATTAGTGGAATTCTGGTGTGTGGAGGATGTAGGCACCACGACGGAAGGGGGGAGATGCATGAAAAGGTAAGGGGTAGATGGGCATGATTTATGGTAAGAATGTGAAGGTCGTCGAGGAAACAAGTGGTTGTACAAGGGTAGGAGCAAGGTTTCAAGAGAAGAGGTAGAGGACATGAGAAGGTCCTATTGTGATCAAAGTGCAATGCTGTGAAGAAAAAAAACACAGGATGAAGCGACCTTTTTGTGACGATGAGGATGACCAGGCCTAGGTTACACCCAGAAGGACAATAGGATCGAATCCCAGTAGTAACACGCCCATTCCTCCACGTACTACTCCACCACAAGGAAAAAATACACACTCTGCATCAACTTTCCCAACATGTCAACAATAGTCTAGTAATAGAGCACTAATAGGAGGAAGAAGGCCCAGAATGGCAGGCGACAAAATGAAGTTACCGATATTCAATGGGAATGTCACTAATGATCCAGAGCATTACTAGTTATTATGTGAGGCGATCTGGACCTCCCAACAAACTGTCAATGATGATGATAAGAAAAGTTAGCTGGCCAGTACTCTGAGGGGTCGTGCACTGGAATGGTTCATGAGATTCACGCGGATCCCTTAGGGAGGTACCACAAAGACATTGGATGAGATCCAAATGAGGTTATTTGAAGAATTTAAGAATCCAAAATCCAAGGTTCAGTATATTACTGAATTGAAGGAGATCAAACAGTTCCCCAATGAGATGATTTGGGACATTGATCAGCAGTTTAAGAAATTGATGGCTCAAGTTAGTTTTCAGATGAGCGATGTTCAGCACAAGGAATGGTTCACAGTTGCGCTTGTCTCGCATATAGACAGCCACTAATACAACAAAATATTGCAACATAGAGCGAGGCTCTGGAGACCATGATGAAATTGGAGGCATCACCAGTAGGAGAATCTATAGTTGAAATGAACCAGATTCAAGCGTAGTTGGCCAATTTGACACTCCAACTGCAAGATATCAAAAAGGACAAGGAAGATCGTGATGATCTTTGGTGCACCCATTGCCATGCAGATGGACATACCAAGGACACCTGTCCGACATTTTGGAATTATTTGTTGTCGGGAGCCCTGAATTCGTTGAGCTATGCTGGTGTACCATGGTGTCGCATATGTCAGGTCTATGGGCATCGACATGAGAACTGTGATTATATGCAGAAGATGGTTGCCAAGGTGGAAAATTTGTACTATACATTTTGTCGGCCAGTCGGACATGATGACAAAAACTGTCGAGATTATGATTTGCTCCAGGAAAGGACATATGATTCATACTTTGTGAAAGTTGAGGACCCCTAGACAGTGCAAGCACAGCCACAAGTAGTACAACCAGCAGCACAAGTGCCGTATACACCACCACCTCTGTTACATTTTGTCCCTGTGCAACCGCAACAACAGTTTATATCGTAGCCGTAGTTTGCACCTCCACTGTAAATGGTGGTACAACCATCGTATAACTAGGCACCATGACTACAGTATAATCAGCCACAATATTTTCAAGATGTGCACTATGTCCATCTGCAACCAAACCCGCTACAGCAACAGATGGCCCAACCGTAGTTTTAGCAAAGAGGAGTCCGAGGAGGAATCTGTGGAGGGTTCATAGGTCAAGGAGGAGGATTTGATCGAGGAGGAGGACGAGGTCGTGAATCAATCCAGTGATACACCTATGGGGTATTTGGTCATTATCAGAGGGAGTGCCCTCATGTGTAGTGTACATATTGTACAGTCAGCAATCATAATGTTAAAAGATTCCCTCAGTTGATTGCAAACTGGTAGGCAAAAAATATTCCTCAGTTACAGAACGTGCAGAATCAGAATCAGCCTGCATTCCAAGTATAGAACCAACCGATAATGCAGAACCAAGTCCCACCGTAGAATTAGAACCCATTGATGAATTAGCCATTGAATCAAGACCTGCCATTGAACTTGAATCAAGGATCGATAATTGCCACCATTCAAGCTAAGCCGCGAATGAAGGATGTCGACATTGGGATCGTCACCCACACTGGTGCAACAACTAGAGATGATGGACCACAGTTTCAAGTTCAGCTCATTGGTAAGAAAAAGGTTGCATTTGATATTGTGACAGAGAAGGACACCTTCTTTGACGCAAAGAATGCAATTGGGAGAAATTCGGGTACGTTACCAATTGTTGATATGTCATTTTATTTTGATCCTTCTGTAGAGGCAGGACCATCGCGATAGTATGGTACCTTGCGGAAGTTCTTTGAGAGTTGTCTATTGCTAGAAAGGGACTCTAACACCCTTGTCGATCTTGTGACATTATTGCACCACCCGAATAAGACAGTGAAGGATTCTGCTGTGAATTCTTTGTAAAAAAGGAAGACAAGAAAGGAGATGAGGATGAATATCCAGATTGGATATTATGAGGTTGACTTGGTCATTCTAGATCTTGGATCAGATGTAAATATTCTGACTAAGCAAACCTGGCAATTGATGGGAAATCCAGTATTGGGATGGTCATCGGTACAACTATGACTAGCAAATCAGGTGAAGGTTCAGCCCATTGGTCGTGTTTCAAACTTAGTTGTCGACATTGAAGGTATGAAAATGCATGCTGACTTTGATGTGATAGAATTCGTAGAAGATGGTGGTTCCTATCCCGTGCTACTAGGGATTGGATGGGATAATGATAGCATGGCAGTTATCAACTTCAAAAAATGAGTTATGACATTTGAAAACCAGGATGTCAGGGTCATTCCTCTTATGGACCCTTAGGAAGGACGGAGATATATTGAACCTATAAAGGATGAAGTCGGTAGAATTTGGGATCATGCTTATAACATCTCTAAAGACTATATCCATCCTACCATCGATGGTTAACTTGGATGGCGCAGCGCAAGTTCCACATCCTCTGACTCTGAGGACACTCTGGAAAATTGGTAGAATAGGTTGCATGAAGTATCATTCATGAAATGCGGATTGATTACACAGTGTCTCTGGCATGTTGCAACTGAGACTGTCGAGTTTCCCATTTATGAAGGACTATTGGGACAATCTGATTTATTTCAGGAATTTGAAGAGAAATGGTTTGAACCGCAAAGGATACTAGCTCTTAATGTAGCATTGAAGGCTACTCTGGCTCGATGGTGGGCGACACACAAACAGATGATCCATAATGATGGTGCGCTTCGACAATTTAGAGGTCTATCATGCTGGGAGATATGACGGACGGAATGATCCCATTGGTCATTTAATCGAGTGTCAAACTTTATGGGCATTGTGACCTAGAGATGAATGGGTCCACGCTTTCATTCACACTCTAGAAGAAATGTCAAGATCCTGGTATGTGGCGGCAGAGTTGTGCAAGACTATCACAAAATGGTAGGAGTTGTCTGTTTGTTTTGCGCATGCATTTAGTTTTCAGGACATCAACCTAGAGTTATGCAATGCTTTACAAATCATCCACGATGTCGTACTCAAGATCACCCCTGTCGCCTATCCAGTTGATCCACGTGCGCATTGTTCAATCCAATCCTTGATGACCTTCTACAAATTTTTTGGGGAACCTGAAGATGATGATGAATTGCGGAATGTTAATATTCCAAAGTCTGAAGGAATCCGCGATGTCACAACCCTAATATATTGATGGACTCGATGAGCCAGCTGCTGAGGAATCGAAAATTCAACATTGGGTCGGCAAAGAACCTGAAATTTTCCAATGTCGGAGACTACTAGGACAAGGAGACCATGGCCAAGATCACGGACCTGCTACATGAATTCCAGGACCTTTCTTTGACATGGTTTTCAGAGATGAAGGGAATTTTAGGAGACCTAGGGGAGATGAAAAACATGTTGAAACCAGATGCCAAACCGGTTTGACATAGGCCGTATTGACTGAATCCACAATACAAGGACCATGTGAAGGATGAGATTGACCAGATTCTTGATGCTGGGATCATCGAGCCTGTAGAAGAATCCGAGTGGATAAGTCCTATGGTGGTCCAAGATAAAAAGACAGGAGAAATCCACATTTGTGTCGAACTAAGGAAGTTGAATGATGTATGTGTACATGATTCGTTACCAACCCCTTTTACAGACAAAGTTCTTGAAGGCATAGGAGGTCAGGAGATGTATTCTTTCATGGATGGCTTCTTGGGATGCCACCAGATCCGGATTACGAAGGAGGATCACTATAAGAATATGTTTGTCACTGAGTGGGGTTGTTTTCAATATATAGTCATGTCATTTGGGCTGAAGAATGCACCAGCTGTATTCTCTCGCGTAGTTGTCACTGTATCTAAATATTTTATTAAAAATTTCCTACAGGTGTATATGGATGACTGGATTGTCTATGGACTAATTAGGGACCATCTGGGCAACCTGCGGCTGATGCTGGAAAGGTGTCACCAGCATCAGATCGCCTTAAAATCTAAAAAGTGTCCTTTTTGTGCACCATTTGGCATGCTACTGGGGCACATAGTCTGCAAAGAAGGTCTATTGGTCGATTCGGAAAAGTTCACGTTAATCTTTAGTTTACCACCATCGACTAATGTCAAAATGCTTCGAGACACATGGTGGCACACCGGATACTGTCGCAAGTTTATCAAAGGATACGCTGCGATTACTGCCCCCATGGAGAAACTACTGAAGAAGGATGTATCCTATGAATGGACTTAGGAATGTCAAGGAAGTTTTGACACTTTGAAAGCCAAGATGGCCTCTGTGCCCATACTGGTTTTTCCTTATTGGGATAAGGAGTTCCATGTGCATGTCGACACTTCTTCTATCATGTTGGGGGTTGTTCTTGTGCAACCAGGTGAGGGTGACCTGGATCACCCAATTGCATACGCTAGTAGAAAGCTGTATTTTGCTAAACTAAATTATACAATGATGTAAATGGAAGGATTGGCGATGGTTTATGCACTGCAAAAGTTTCGGCACTACTTGTTGGGCGGACATTTCAAGATGTTCACTGATCATTCTACTTTGCAATACCTGGTCAATAATCCTGTGCTTGGGGGGGGAGATCTGTCGATGGCTATTACTCTTCCATGAGTTTGATTTTGAAATAGTTGTGAAGCTAAGGCGA
Source organism: Pseudotsuga menziesii (assembly GCA_001517045.1). Classification (NCBI taxonomy): domain Eukaryota; kingdom Viridiplantae; phylum Streptophyta; class Pinopsida; order Pinales; family Pinaceae; genus Pseudotsuga; species Pseudotsuga menziesii. The sequence continues at coordinate 81,045 of LPNX010187120.1, forward strand.
TTGAACGTTGGCCCAGATCATCTGTCTCACATCAAAAATGGTGAAGAACCGACCAATATTGATGATGGATTGCCAAATGTGCAATTGTTCTGTGTTGACATCGCAGATGATCACTATGCACCAATTATTCAGTTTTTGGCCACTGGTGTCGCCCCGAAGGACATGTCGATTGGCCAAAAGAAGCAGCTGGTAGTAAAGGCTTCTGATTTTCAATTAATTATTGGATAGTTATATAAGCTTGGACCGGATGAAATCTTGTGATGGTGTATTTTACCGCATGAGCAGGGTCCCATTCTCGAAGAAGAACATACAAGAATTGTGGGAGGCCACTATGGAGGTCGGGATACTGCATGGAAGGTGTTGCGCGTCAGACTATGGTGGCCTACGTTGCATAATGATGCCGCAGACTATGTGAGGAGTTGCGACATCTGCCAGTGTGTCAGTAAACCATCGCGGCAGGACGAGATGCCACTAGTATCGCATGTGATTTTGTGGGTCCTATTAATCCACTAGGGAAGAGGACTGGTGCACGAAACATAATTACTGCAACTGACTATCTCACTAGGTGGGTGAAAGATGCACCAGTTGTGGATTGTACCGCTGTGATGACAGTGAGGTTCATCTTTGAAAACATCATGACATAGTTTTGGTGTCCTAGGATTTTGATGCGTGACCAGGGCAGTCACTTCATCAACCGAACTGTGAAAGTGCTAACTGAGGAGTTGGAGGTGAAACATAAGAGGAGTACATCATACCATCCAGAGGAAAATGGGACCGTCGAAGCATTCAACAAAATCTTGGAAACAACGTTGACTAAGGTATGTAACGCTAACCGCGATGACTGGGATCTAAACATTCCAGTGGTGCTATGGACCTATCGTGCTACTTGTAAATGACTAACCGGTCAGACACCATCTAAGCTGGTCTATGGGTAAGAGGCAGTCATGCCCATGGAGTATATTGTTCCCATTCTGTGCATTGCCACAGCGATGGGCATGGATGATGCAAAAGCGTTAGAAGAACGAACTACATAGTTGATCCAGCTTGAAGAAGACCGCTTTATTGTTGGCTTCCACCAACAAGTTGTGAAGGATCGATAGAAGGCGTGGCATGATCGCCACATTAAGAAAAAATAGTTTGCGACATGAGATTTGGTGTTGTTATACGACAGTAAGTTCATCAAGCATTCAGGTAAGTTACAAATGCACTGGTTAGGTATGTGTCTTGTTCATTCCACTACTTCTGGAGGTGTAATTCAATTACAGTAATTAGATGGTGTGCTCTTACCAACGCTTATCAATGGGAGTCGCTTAAATCCCTATAGGTTAGGGCCGACAATGCACACTACTTGAGGCACTGAAAAAAAAAACAATGAATATTTTAGTTCAAAACAGCAAGGCGAGCCCTAAGGGAGAGGCTGCACAAGGTTAAAGTTTGTAAGCGATTACTGGTCGACCACTTGCGATAGTTGCAGGGATGTGGGTTGGTCAAATCAAGTAATAAATGCAAGTAGTTAAAACAGTTGGTCGATGACGCTTGTTGAAGCGACCTGCATTAATGAGTTATTCGACCGCTAGAGGAGTAATATCGCCGACAGATTTGGTGTCATTAATACCAGATTTAGTAACAATGGTGATAATAGATTTGGAAATAATAAGTTTTGATCTGGAGGTGGATATAAAAAGCATGTGGGATGCGTAAGGATGGCATTGTTCAGCTGAGCGAGCAGAGTGTGAAGCATAGAAGGGATTGTATAGTGTGGTGTGAGCTGTTGAGTGAGTTGTAGTGTTGCAGGTTAGAGCTGTCGAGTGCAGTTTAAGGGTTGAGGTGTGACACATGCTGAGTGACCTCAACACCATTGATATTTCAAGTGAGTACGACTCCCCTATTCATCCCATAGTTGTTGAAGAAGAAATTATGAGCATGCCAGTCAAGTCATCGTCCATTCCCAAGTGGAAGCGGCAGGCTCATAGGCCCAGTCCCACGCCACCATAGAAGAGGTAAACTCGCACCTCGGCGAGAGTGCAAGGAGAAGGAACTGCACAGACTGGTCTATCAATCTCAGGATCTGTTGAGTCCACAGAACCTCAGGATGTCTCTGTTCATGAAATTTTTGGATATGTTTCTCCTACACATCCGGGAGCCAAGCCGAGTCAGTCATCAAAGAATTAGAAGTATCCACCAAAATTGTCACCGCTGCCGGAAGGGATGAAGTGTTCGGTCGACATCATCCTTGCATTGATCAGGTTGAAATTTGAAGACCATGACCTGCTATTGTTCAAATATGTCAGGCATGAGCCCTATGAGTCAATCCCAATGAGGCCTAGTGGCCCAATTCAGCGGATTCCTCAACCTTTGGCGAGTGGGTTAGATAAATCTAGATTGTTGGGGCTCATCAATATGCCTCATTTTGAGCGATTGAATGAATCCCATCCATGCGTGAAGCAAATGTTTGCTTGTTTTCATGGAGGGACACTTTGGTTGAATATGTCGATCCCTGTTACAGTAGATTTGATCACAAGCATCACAGGCTTGTCGAAGGCCGGGGAAGATTCGACACAGTATATCCGCGGGAGAGATACTGACAAAAGGCTTGCCAAGTAGCTGAAGGATCACTTTGGTTTACAGTGTGATGGCTTTTCTTATCACATCGATAGCATTAAATCATAGGTGATGTGCATCAATGCAAGGATTCTGGCCAGGAAGGTCATTCGGGGAAACCGACTAGTCCAATGCAATTTGGGTGTTGTCGCCTGCACCTAGAAGTGTGTTGAGGGGGTGCAAATGTATTGGTCTCTATTTTTGCTGAATCAGTTGCTAGAAGATGTGCTTGCTGCTAAGGCTAGATGGTCATTTTCATATAGTTGGTTGTTAATCCTTATTGCGCTAGTTTCCTGGATGGAACTGGAAGACTATCAACTGATGGCAGTTGATGCGGCAAAGGTGTGATAAGGTGCAAGGTATCAAAACTTATGGTGGGTTGAAGAGCCCAGTCGACAAATGGAATGTGCCATTAACTTTTGTTTTTATTGGGAAGCACTATAAGTCATAACGATTGTCGTTCCCTGAGTCTCTCCTTTCACCACGACCAAGTATCAGTATATCCTTCAGTTTTTCGTCAGGCCCCACTCTATCTACATTCAGGCGCGGTGGGACCCTGACAAGCAGTGGATACCTTTTCCTTACAAATTCATGACATAAGACATGGATTCCATTGTCCAAGAGTGTTCAATGGAGTGGCAAAACCTGATGAGTCAGGAGGAATTATCTAAAGAGCAGCCACTGGATGCCCTAGAAGATCCTACCTAGAAGGACCTGAGCACTCATGAACCTGACAACAAGTTGTCAATGAAACCTGAGGATGCAGCGAAGCACATGTGGGACAAGACTCGCACCAAATGGTGCTAGAAATATGAGGCAGGTAGTGGTACCAAGTCGGGGATGAAGGATCAACTCCAGTGGCTTATAAAAGCAGTCACTGAATCATCCGTGGATGCGACAAAGGTGATCCTAGAATCAAACCATGAAGAATTTGGGGTGGTAAGAGATCTATTAGATTCAATTTATTGGCATTATTTCTAGGAAGAAATCTATGTGACCCATGATACAAGACATACCGTCGATTAGAACTGATCCCCAGGACAAGAATGTGCAAGTTCCCCCGACTGCAATCGATGTGAGAAATGAGGAATTTCACTAGTTGTTGCGACTAATCCAGAGTGTAACTTTGGACCTGAACAAGTTATACGCTATGGTGTTAGTAGAATTGTAACACATTTCCACCCTGGAATTGGCATAATGACAAAAAGAACTAACTGAGGGCTATGTCTAGTCACAGAGCATCATAGAGAAGCTGCAGAAACAGGTAGGTGAGCTACATCAGGTCCTAGTGCAGCTGGCAGAAGAAAAATTTCAAGAAATCGATGCCTTGAAGGTGACACAGGTTGAGATGCAACGAAAGGATGCTGATGAGATAATAGAACTGAAAAAGGTACAAGACTACCTGATCATTGAACAGGAATAGATGTGTGCCAGGTGCAGCGAAGTCGAGCAGTCTATTTCTGAAGCCTGCCAGGACATTTTTGAGAACATGGCCGAACTCACCCCAGTCGAAAAGGCCAAACGATTGGGGAAAACTATTGTTTAGCTTCAGGATACCAACCTAGTGCTCAATGCCCTAGTAAACACTACGATGCCGTCGGAGCAGGTTGCGGAAAGGAAATCCTCCATTGAATACATCGCAACTCAGTTCGAAAGCATGGAGCAAGAGGCCAAAACCATTATTGAAGCGACAACATAATTTTGGCAGAGCGTTGTCCAGGATGAGCAGCTTGATTAGCTGACTGTGCAAGTGCAAGAAGCCGAAGATCGACTGACGACCTTGAATACATCACTGAGGGGCATGCCACTGATGGTGCAGATCACACGGGCCGAGGAATTAAACGATTTATAGCAGAGAGTTGCCCGTGCGCAGGAACGCCAACAAAAGCGTCATGCTCAGCTTAATGAATTTTAGGAAATCGGTGGACAATTAGCTATTAACGCAGTCACCACGCTATAGGTAGTACAAGAGCATAAACAAATGGTCGATAGCAAGGCCAGAGAAGAGCACCCAGTGAATAAGGATTTGAATAATTGTCAGAGTACTTCCGACAAAGTCCAACTTCAGGTACGTGATATTGTGCTACAATTTGAATATTTCAAGGCGCGAACGTCGAAACATACCCTGTCAACCTGACATGGCTCAGGGATGAACCACAGGACTGTGTTGGGGGCCTATTGGTAGGGGTTTGGGTAAGTGATTTGTGTAGCATCGCGACAACTGCGTGATTCCTTCAGGTTGTCTATCAAAGCATGTTTATCAAAAGTTTTGTGATTCTTGAAAAGTCACTCAGCACCAAAATGCGATCATCTCTAAAACCTGAAAAAAACTTAGTACAAATTCCTGCATGAAACTTGTGAGAAGTTCAAACATATCATGCAGACATAAGTACACAAGCTGCAAAAAATATCAGGAAGAAATAAAATGTGTTATACATGTTTCCCGTACTGGTTTCATCTGAAATTATTGTCAAAGTGACTTTAAGAAAAACAATTCAACGTTAATCATAAAAGAAATTTCAGGAAAAATGAAAATGTCCATTTGCAACTATATATATATTATTTTTTTTGTTTTATTTTTACGACACACAAATAAAAATGGCAAAAACACTTCAAAATTAAATTTATCCGATCTACGTTCCTGGGAATTCAGCATTAATGTCTTGGCTCTTTAACAAAACATTTAAAAATTAAAAATTTTAATAGCCGTAACAGCCAGTTGCGACACCAATTATAGTTGCAACTGCAAGCTATGACAACCAGCTGCAACAACTGGTTGCAACACCCAGTTGCGACAACCAGCTTCAATAACCAGCTGCGAAAACCAACTGCAACACCCGACTGCGATAGCCAGCTACAACAACCAGATTCAATAACTAGTTGCGATAGCCAACTGCAACAACCAGTGACAACATCCAGCTGTGATAACCAGCTGCAACAACCATTGGATCCTGCATAAACCATCATTAATATAATAAATGCATACCTTCCCCATAAGTATCGATTTCCCACAGTTCTGAGTTATCCTCTTTGTTTTTCATCACACTATGCTCATGAATACATTTCCTCATGATAGATTCAGTGTTTGGATCAGACACGAGGATTTTTAGATAAGGTGTGTTGTCATCTTTCAACCTATGCCCACATTGATAGAAGTGCCTTCAACACTACGTATCACTAGCAGGAGACTACACTCCTCAACCTGTTCATGGAAAAGGTAATGGGTAAATCAGCAATGTAAGAACATGAATAACATGATTCTTCCTTGGTTCTGGATAGCTATAGGTTAACTTCAGGGTTCCTTCAAGTAGTACTGATCCATCTCTAATAATGCGCTTAATCTCACTAACCATTATCTTCACCCGAACCTTCTTCTGGTGTACTATCATTTTTTTTTTGTCGTGTTATGTGCAAATGGCGTGGCTTTGTCAATTTTCTTCTTGGTACTGGCTTCCTCATTGCTTAGCTTCTCCTTGAGGCTTTCATCATGTAATTCTCCATGGGTATCCATCAACGTGTATCATCATGTATTGTTCCTTGAGTAACTGAGTAGAAGGCACCAGAAATCTTGACTGAAGCATATTGCAAAAGAGACGAGTCACACAAAATAATCAATGACCAACGTGAGATCTTAGTCAACACTGCCTACTCCCTTCTAGTATCGTGGTTAATTGTTGTCAAAGTGACTTGAGAAAAAAAATGAGCGTTAACCAAAAAGCATGTGTTGATTATTGTTTTTGAGAAATTTTGTGAAAGGTCCATTTGCAATTTTTATGTTTTTGCGTTTAAAAAAAGTTCTCTCATTATGGTTTTATTCATGATTATAAAACAAAATAAAGGAAAAAAATCTTCGATTTATTCGCAAAACAAAGAAATTGAATGATCATGGTGATCAGGTGAGGATGCAAAATTCAGTGATGTGAAAAATCATGTGTTGTGTATTGTGAGTCATAATATGTACATAATCATTAAATAAATAACATATGACTATCATCGTATAGAAAAAAAATAGATCCAATATTGTGGAAAAAATGATACCACTGATATTTTCAATCAATCCCAATATTATAGCGTTGTGGAAGACTGTCAGTGTGGTAGAGGATGGTCAAGTGGTCAACCCATCTTGTTTTCTGCGTTGATGAATGGTCTACCATAACTGAAGCAGTCCAACCAGGATGATTCGGAGGACAAAACTGTAGGATTCATGCTCACACCAATACTGTTCGTACCAGCCAATCTAGACAAAACCTAAGCTGAATGAAATTCAGAAGCGCGTTTGTCTCTTGCGGCAGCACGAAAGGCTTGTAGACATTCATTTGATTTAGTGCATTTCTACCTCATGAGCCTATATTTCCCTTCAAGGCCAAGTGCATGACATTGACCGAATATTGGTACCTCCTTTACATTGAAGAAACACAATGACTCGTCATTATAAGTCGTATCACTTCCAGGAGCTTCGCAGTTAATGGTCGAGCGGCTGGGTCGAGGAAAGGATAGGCCAGTCGACTCATCGGTTCTGTCGCTACGTGTCCCTTGTCGGTTGTTTGCATATTATAATCCTACCATTGGAAAGGATTGCTCCTACGTACCATTTTTTTTTAGCAAATATGCAACCGATTTACAATGGCATCATATAAGAAAAATCAAAGTAATTCACGGGCAGCAATGAAGTTGTAGCGTTCTTTCCCTAAGGATTTATTCTCTCCCTGTTTTTGATGCGCATTCCATATGATTTGATGTTTGATGTGAAGGAAATTATTGTGTATTTATTCCTTTTGGCTGGCAGCGATTTGGTCTCATCTCAGGTGGTCTGGCCCAGGGATCAAAATTCAAGCCGTTAGTGCCCGTCAAAGGGCTCCTAGGCCGTCAGAGAAGGGGAATTTAAAATTTGCACGTCATTTAAAATGGGGTTTTTAATTTTTGTCATTTTAATAAAAAATGGAGGTTTTAAATTAAAATTACACTAGAAGGGCTAAGTTAAAAATTGCCCACCAACAATTTTTGTGATTGTGATTTCGACCTGTACCAGCCTCCAAGAGATTTCATATCATATATTTCATATCATATTAATGAGAAGATCCAATGCGATCCGGCGGGGCATTCGACCCCAGGAATTAATGTCATCAAAGTGCTAACGAGGGTCCCATGAGAGATAACATTAATGTCATCAAGGATGTTCAAGGGGATTCCTTAACGTGCCTTAAGCTAGGAAAGCGGCAGCATGGAAGGATGCAACGTAGTGTTGGCAAATGCAAAAGAATATCACAAGAGACATAAAGTCTGTGAAATGCATTCCAAAGCCCCCAAAGTCATTGTTCTTGGTATCGAGCAACGCTTTTGTTAGCAGTGTAGCAGGTAACTAACCAGGAGACGATTGCACCTCACTGTTTTTTTTTTCTGAATAGGTCAACATGGATCCATACATACTAAGTATATAATTTGATAATACACATGAATAATTAGGTGTTGTGGTGCCTATCTAGATTCCATGGCATAGCAGAATTTGATGACGCAGAGAGAAGTTGCAGGAGAAGGTTGGCGGGACACAATGAACGGCTAAGGAAGAACTCGTTAGATTCATTGGCTAACTCCGGCAGCCAAGGTAATTTTATATAAATTTGCCTTTCCTGTTACTGTAAGGCGGATATGTGCATGCATTCAAGCACAAGTTCATTAGTTGACAACCTATTACTTTTTGAAGACTTTAGTTTTATATTTGTCAGAGGATAATTCTCTGAATTGGCCCTGTGAAACTTTCAGATGATGACTGTGCAAAAACCTCCATTGTTTATTCTTCAGGTCTGCATCTTTTCGATACTTTATCAATTTCTCAGTAATCTCAAAACATTCAGCTTTGGTTGCTTCTGCTTCCCTATAGATTTTATTTTATGACTGAAGCTTTGGAGTTCTAGCATAGGCTGCCTCTTGTTTTGAATTCCTTCAATGCCATCACAGTAATCTCAAAACATTCAGCTTTGGTTGCTCCTGCTTCCCCTATAGATTTTATTTTATGACTGAAGCTTCGGAGTTCTAGCATAGGCTGCCTCTTGTTTTGAATTCCTTCAATGCCATCAAGAATGGTCTCTTAAGTGAGCCTGCCTCTTGTTTTGAATTCCTTCAACGCCATCAAGAATGGTCTCTTAAGTGAGCACGTTTTTTCAAAGTTCTAGCATAGGCTGCCTCTTGTTTTGAATTCCTTCAACGCCATCAAGAATGGTCTCTTAAGTGAGCCTGCGTCTTGTTTTGAATTCCTTCAATGCCATCAAGAATGGTCTCTTAAGTGAGCACGTTTTTTCGGAGTTCTAGCATAGGGTGCCTCTTGTTTTGAATTCCTTCAATGCCATCAAGAATGGTCTCTTAAGTGAGCACGTTTTTTCGTCCTCAATCCATACTTCCAAATTTATAGCCATAGATTGTACTATCCGGCTTGACCATCTGTCTGAGTTCCTTTTTTTATTATAAACCTTAAAGCAATTGAGCAATTGTAGACATATTCCCCAATCAAATAGATTGAACACAATGTAGGCAGGGATATACATTTACTTGTGCAATTTTACAAATCCCATTTTGAAAAAAAAAAATTGTTTTTAATTTTTGTCATCAAGTAAATGAAATGTACAATTAATTTATTAATGTCATTTAAAATGTAAACTTTTTGAAAGCCCTTCATCAATGAAGGGCTGCATGAATATATAACCTTCAATATGAAATTAAGACCAGCCCTTCAATCTTGATCCTTGGTCTGGCCCATGTAATCCATGTAGTACGGACGGATTCAATCGGTGCCAAAGTGTTTCATACAAGAGTTTCCATTCAGCTAGCAGGGTGACCAGATGAGGAGATAAGAGATTGATAGGAAATCTAACTCACACATTAGTACATGATAACCTTTTATCTTTCAAAATGCAATGTCAGTCGTGACTATTGTGCATGTGGTGAAAGCTTCTGAAGAAACTTTTGTAAGTCATACGACTATCTTAAAGGCATTTGAATATGATACTGGAGTCTTAAAATAAGATTTTCGTTTATGTTCATAACTTGACTATTAATATTTGTAGCATCCTGGTCACCGATAGTTGGTTCAAGTGTTTTCTAATGGGCCGCAGTTGCATATTGATTTGGCACTGGAGGATTTGGATCACATTCCATCTTATCATTTACAGGCCCGTTGCACATAACATTATTTGTCAAGGTCAGTTCTGTTTTCTCAACAGCAGTAGATGAAATTGTTCAGTATTTTATTGGGTGATGTTTGGAAATATGTTAAGATAGTGGAGATTTGTGATTCTTCGGAGAAATCATGCGCAAAAAAAATTCAATTAAGATTATGGGAATGCATCATTTAATACTGGTGTAATGCATTCCATCCTCATAATGTGATCAATGCAACAACTCCATTCTCCATTTATTGGAGCACAATTGAGCCTTAATATCTTTGCGAAGTTTTCTAGGTTACTCACTGAATACTATGTTTAAAGTGTTGGAGGCATCGAATTAGTTGGAGATGTCGTCATTGTTGTGGAATGGGGCAATGTTTGTGGGAGCTAAGTGAAGTGACCTGGTGTGTGGAATTCGAGAAAATATCAATACATTGAATTTTCTATAATTACATCATTTTTTTTTAAGAATCTAGACTTTAATTCCTTGATAGAACATGTGTGCTTGGAAGAATGTTTGGTGGATCGAGTTTCTCTTCTTTTGAAACTTGGAAATTTTCATCAGGTATTTAGCGACCATGATGAGAGGACCATGATATAGGTGTTGATTCCACCCACATCTATAATTTTACTATGATATTCAAGAATTCAATTTTTGAATAAATTGTTAAGCGAAAGCCAAAATGTTAGGCAGAAGAGCCTCCGTCCTGTAAAACATTACTGAGGTTGTTGTAGGATTATTCATTTTTTATGAAGCTACAACACTCACATAACTACCCAGGTCTAGGAAAGTAATGATTGATTTTCTTGTTGCGCGTCTTTATCCATGATTTAGATCTTTCTACAACTAACAACGAGATAAACACATCACCATTTGGCCAAGATGCTCGCCAAGTTGGTCGAGAGAGCTAATTGTTCCATTTGTTTTATGTAGATTTAATTCAAGGTGCGATGGATAAAGGCAAGAAGATGGTAGCCACTAGAACCAGAAAAGAGAAGATGCATTGCGCCATGTAGTGACTATTTCAGTGTGGAATAGTTACTGTATTAATTGTCTACTGTTTTGCAGATTTAAACAAACAATGAACCAAACCAACACAGAGGTGGAGTGGCTGAAACAATCAAACATATAATTTTGTGAACACAAACCAAAACTGAATCAAGCCGAAAGTTAAAAAATGAGAATATTGCATGTGTGATATTGTTTCGGTATTGTTTCATCTTGGAAAAATGCAACTCTATCTTACATAGCACATTCTGAGTGAGGTAATCTAGTAATGCAAACCATATGTATTTTATGTTTTTGAGGAAATCAAATAAAAGAATTTTGAAAATTCTTCTTGTAAACATATTGAACTACAGGATGAAGGATGAAGGAAAAGAGATGGTTGCGACTCCAACTGAGGAGAAGCTTATAGGCGTGACACTACTTCAGCTGTTGTTTCAGCTTGGAGTTGCGCTATTTTAGCTTGGAGTTATAGCTATTATAATTTCAGCGAATGTTTTAGTTTAAAATGAAATTGCCACATGAATTTGTAGGCAAGTTTTATTTAACAAATTAAAAAAAAGTTTTATCAAATGGAGAAAATGAATTACAAATTAAAGATGAAATCGATTTTATGTTGCAAACATTAATTTATTATTTCCTAAAAAATTAAGAAAACATCCTACTTTATAATCCTCGTGATCGCATGAAGCGCGGAGGATAGCATACTTATTCTAAGTGAAAGCAAAGACTGAAAATAAAATCCTACTTACTCTATGCTAATTGGGAACTACAAAAAAGTTACGTGTAGTTAAATATCCAATGTAGCCATTCACGTAATAGCAATAAAAATATGTTCAATGTTATTTTTGCAAATAGAAGATGAGGATAAACAGAAATGTGTGAAAGTAGTTGCTGTGACTATGAATTAACTAGAAAAAAAAGAAAAACTAAATTGTTCTAACCTCGTACTCACTTTAAACCATCGTTCGATAGGGCTTTCGTAGGCATAGTTTTCACTCCTCATATCATGTTGCAACTCCTCATGGTCCTCCTCGATCTCCTGTTCACATATTTTTCTGTCATCAGATGTACATGATTCTTCGTATGTTGATTCTTTATTTTTTTCTAGAGGAGTAATTAAGCTCTCGGCTGCTGTCAAGATCTCTTCTTCGTGAGAAGAGGAGATCCCGACTTTTGCAAGGATTTGAGTGAGCTGTTCCAAGATTAAACTCATTGTTAAATCATTTTGAAAAAGGGATTATTACAACACCCAAATCTAAATGAAAATTTTAAATAAACACTCTTAGTGAAACAAATTAAAAAAAACACTCTGTACAAAAAAAACAATTGCTCTTCACAGTTGCGAAAAAACACACTTGCTGAAATTGAAATTCACACTTGCATAATTGAAACACTCTTCGTAGAAATTGAAATTCACTCATTGCAAAAATTGAAATTTTCACTCTAGTGTACGCTTGTAGAAAATTAATCAAACTAAACTTCAATCCATCGTGCTTTCCCAGCAACAGCGCCAAAATGTTAGGCAGAAATATTGTTGTTTAATTCCGTTGTAGTATTTGCCTAACTATTTAATTTGTCAATTCGAGGCTCATAGGATTACGAACCACATGCAAAGTATATGCAAGACTGAAGCAAAATTAAGCTAATCTAACCCCCCTTTGCTAGTTGCTAATTGCTAATCTAATCCCCCCTTAAGATGAAACACACAACTTATAATCTAATACTGGAATATGAAACACATGGCTCAAAGTAATTTGCATAAAAGAATGACAATATATGAAGAGGAACAAGACAACACATGTGAGATCACATTAACAACAAAGAAATCTTTATTTACATCACAAGAATCAATGACAAAGCATGAAAGAATTATGAACAAAAGCTAAGAATTCCCTTCTCCATATTACAAAGTCAAGACTAACTTATACAATATGAGACTAATCTTCTCCTAATCTACCGCCCCAAATGAAGAGAGAGCAATCTCTTTTATACATGAATTTCTTTGAGAAGGAGATAACCATCTCATAATGATAGATCCATTATTATCTCAAACATTCTCAACTAATTTACTATTGTTGGCAAGGGGTTTGGGGCGAGTGAGTTGCGTAGTGTCATGGCAGCTGCGCAAGCTCATGCGGTACCGCGCAAGGGAAGATCGGTGCAACAAGCAGGAAAATAACCTCTTTTTGAATATTTTATGTATATTTTGACCAAGTTTTGTTGCAATAGGTCAATAGTGGTTAGAAGTCAGTTAGTAGTGGATCCTTGATTTAAAGGCATAAGCATATTTATAGATCTATTTTGGGGCAATTGAGAGAGAGTCGTATGTGATGTATGTGATTGTATGCGCGATTGTATGGGATAAGATTTGGTGCAATCTATTTTATGGAGAATTTTTTGTCTTAACTGTGATTTTATCCGGGCTTCTTCCTGATGTATGTAGTCTTTGTTTTGGAGAAGAATTGTGTAATGTGGTACATTTGCACAAGATTAATATATGATGTGATGAGTATGGCTCAATTCTTGTCTATTGTTATAGATCTGTTATGATGATGCAACTCTGTTTTGTTACAATGGCATGATATAGATGCGATTCATTCTCTTCCTGCTATATCAATGTGATCTGTTGTTTTTAAGTTGATGCAATCTATGTTTTTGTAACTGTTTGATGTGCTATGATGCTCCATGAATAATGTTGTGATATTTTGATATTGTATGATGATCGCATAAGTTATGGTCTCCCTCCATCGGATCCACATATCCTCCTCTCCCACTATCAGAAACTCGATTCTGACAACTCTTCCTTAAATGCCTCAGGTGAGACCTCGTCTACTCCGCAGACATTGCTAGGCAGGGTAAAACCTGTCTGGGCCAGTGCTCAGAGAGATTTCACTGTAGGGCATCGACAGAGTGGGAACCCCTGTCGACGAAGCTTTGTTGGTGGGTTTCACCAACAAATGGTTCTGTTGTCGGGACCTAGTTGTAAATAAGAGGGGGATATGTTCTGGCATCTGACTCGATCAGAGATTGAGGGATGGTTTGATCTAAAATTGTGGGATTTTTCTGAAGCTGAAAACCAAAATCCTAAGTTGTCGAAGGGCCACTGGTTGGATAGATATATCCATGATGGTCCTCATGAATGGTTCTTTTGTGAATTCCCTATGCTCTTGCATGAATGGTTGGAAAATTTAGCTAAGCGAAAGACAAACTTTCAAGCATTAGAGGAAATTTGGGGTCTAAAATGGGCCTTATAAGAAAACGTGCCAAAATAAGTTTTTGTGAGTTGGAATTCAAGAACCAATAGAATTTCAATAAAAGAAGTCAACCATAATGGTTGAATTGACATATTTGTCATTAAAAAAAACTACTTTTTTTGCTCGTATTTTCGACATATCTCATTGTGTTTTTACTCAAATTTCGATCGGGAGAGCTTGTTGGATGCGGAATTTGATTCCGCATCCAACGAGATTTCCCGATCGAAATTTGAGTAAAAACACAGGGAGATATGTCGAAAATACGAACACAAAAAGTAGTTTTTTTCTTTCTTCCTCCAAAATTAATCAATATTATTTTATTATTTTGACTATTATTTTATTATTTTAACTATTATTTTATTCTTTTCCTTAGGAGGCCCATTTTAGACCCCAAAATTCCTCTAATGGAGGAGAGCAAACATCTTGGACCCCAGAATTGATCCAGGTGCTGTAAGAAACCAGCAACAAGGCATCACGGGTAGTTGAGGTATGGTTGGATAGAATCTTAGAAGGATACATCACTGAGTTTTTCATTGATACTAGTAAATATTTTAGCGAAGCGGAAAGGGAGTTTTTCAGTGGACCATGAGGAAGATTCTTGTTGTCACTGTAGTTGTCCATTAAGCAACTAGTATGTGAAAAAGGTATCCTAAAGATGGACCAAGAGTAGTGGAACTCTGGTGTGCGAGGGATGTAGGCACTACGATAGAAAGGGGGGGAATGCATAAGGAAATAAGGGGTATATGGGCATGAGTTATGGTGAGAATGTAAAGGTCTCCGAAGAAACAAGTGGTTTTATGAGGGGAGGAGAAAGGTTTCGAGAAAAGAGGCAGAGGACGGGAGAAGGTCCTGCTGAAGTCGAAGTGCGATACCGTGAAGAACAACCACACAAGACAAAGTGACCTTTTTGTCATGACAAGGACATATAGGACAAGGATACACCCAAAAGAACAACATGATCAAACCCCAGCAGTAACGTGCCTACTCCTCCACGCACTACTCCACCACAAGGAAGGAACATGCATTCTATGTCGACTTGCCCGACGTGTCAGCGACAATCTAGTAATAGAGCACTAGCAGGAGGATGAAGGTCTAGAATGGAAGGAGATGAAATGAAGTTGTCGATATTCAATGGAAATGGCATCGATGATCCAGAGCAGTACTGGTTCTTATGTGAAGTGATCTAGACTGTTCGACAAACTATCGATGATGATGTCAAGAAAAGTCAGCTAGCCACTACTCTGAGGGGTTGCGCATTGGAATGGTTTATGAGATTCACACGAGTGCCTCAAGGAGGTACTACAAAAACATTGGATGAGATCAGAATAGGGCTATTTGAGGAATTTAAGAAGCTGAAGTTCGAAGCTCAGTACATTACTGGATTAAAAGAGATCAAACAATTCCCCAATGAAACGATTTGGGATTTTGATAAGTGATTTAAGACATTGATGGCTCGGGTTAGTTTTCAAATGAGTGACGTTCAGCATAAAGAATGGTTTATCGCGGTGCTTGTCCCTCATATCTGACAACCATTAATGCAGCAAAAGATTGCGACGCAGAGCGAGGCTCTAGAGACTGCGATGAAATTGGAGGCTTCCATTAGAGGAAATTTCAACTCAAAATGGGCCTTTTAACTCTAATTCAAATTCCATGTCATCATGTGTTAGCCAATGAAATTGCTTTAAATTTGAAATACGGTATAGGTCTTAAACACCTTTTTAATATAAATTTGGGGATAGGTATCATAAAAAAAACTACTTTTTTTGTTTGTATTTTCGACATATCTCACCGTGTTTTTACTCAAATTTCGATCAAGAGAGTTCATTAGATGCGGAATTAAATTCCACATCCAAGGAGTACCCACTCGGCATAATTTTGATAGACCCCACTACGCCAAATACAAGAAATACTTGGAAAAAACATGATCATCATCACATTTTTTTAGGTATTTCGTGTTTTTGGGGTGGTGGGGTTCGTCAAAATTATACCGAGTGGGTACTCATTGGATGCGGAATTTAATTCTGCATCAAATGATCTCTCTCGATCGAAATTTATGTAAAAACATGGGGAGATATGTCAAAAATACAAACAAAAAGTAGCTTTTTCTTTTCTTCCTCCAAAATTAATAAATATTATTTTATTATTTTAACTATTATTTTATTAATTTTTTTTAGGAGGTCCATTTTGAGTTGAAATTTCCTCTAATGGCCAATAGGGAAACCGCCATTGGAATGAATCAGATTCAGGCACAGTTGGCCAATTTGATGTTGCAATTGCAAGACATCAAAAAGGCTAAGGAAGATCGTGATGATCTTTGTTAGAATATAATCCGTCAGGATTATTGTAAATAAATAATTAAATAGGAATTTGAATAGTTGCCCGGGAAGGTGAAAAGGCTGGTTCTCAACCGCCTCATTGTAATCTATAAATTAATGTTTTTAGTCGTGAATAGCAATTGGAATCGGGAGTTATTACCAACAATCTTTGGTGCACCCGTTGCCATGCAAGCGGACATACCAAGGATACCTGCCTGAAATTTCAGAATTATTTGCTATCAGGAGCCCCTAATCTATTGAGTGGTGCTGGTACAACATGGTGTCGCATTTTTTAGGTCTATGGGCATCAACATGAGAACTGTGATTACATGCAGAAGATGGTTACCAAAGCAGAAAGTTTGTACTATTCATTTTGTCGGTCAGTTGGACATGACGACAAAAACTGCCGTGCTTATGATTTGCTCCAGGAAAGGACATATGATTCATAATTTGTGAAAGGGGAGGACCCCCAGACAGTGCAAGGACATCCATAATTAGTACAACCAGCATCACAGATACCAAAAAACCACCACCTCTGTTGCATTTTGTCCCTGTGCAACAACAGCGACAGTTTATAGCACAACCGCAGTTCGCACCACAGCCACAAATGGTGGTACAACCACAGTATAACCAAGCACTGTGACTATAGTATAATCAACCACAATATGTTCAAGCCATGCAATATCTTTAGCTACAACCTAACCCACCATAGAAACAAATGGCTCAACCGTAGTATCAGCAAGGAGTAGTCTGAGGAGGATTCCAAGGAAGGTTAAGAGGTCAAGGAGGAGGATTTGGCCACGGAGGAGGACAAGGTCATGAATCAATCCAGTGCTACACCTATGGGGTATTTGGGTATTACCAAAGGGAGTTCCCTCATGCGCAATGCACATACTTTGCAGCCAATGATCATAATGTTGCGAGTTTCCCTTAGTTGATTACAAGATGGTAGGAAGGACAAATTGCTCAGTTACAGAATGCGCAGAATCAGAATTAGCCTGCAGTCCAAGTACAGAACCAGCCGATAATGTAGAACCAGGTCCCACCACAAACTCAGACTCAGAACCTACCTCAGACAAAAAACCATCTGATGAATAAACCATTGAATCAGAACCCTTCTTTAAACCAGGGATTGAGAATTGCCACTATTCAGGCTGAACCGTAGATGAAGGATGTTAACATCGGGATTGTCACTCGCGCTGGTACGACAACTAGAGATGATGGAACATGGCTACAAGTTCATCTTGCTGGTAAGAAGAAGGTCGCATTTGATATTGTGACAGAGAAATATACCTTCTTTGACACAAAGAACGAAATCGGGAGAAATACAGGTAAGTTACCAATTGTTGATATGCCATTTGCTTTCAATCCATCTGTAGAGGCAAGACCATAGCAGCAGCATGGTACCTGCACAAGTTCTTTGAATGTTGTCTATAACTGGAGAGGGACTTAGCAGCCCTTATCGAGCTTGAGATATTATTGCACCTCACAGATAAGACAGTGAAGGATTTCGCTGTGAATTCCTTGCAAAAAAGGAAGACCGGCAAGGAGATGAGGATGAATGTCCAGATTGGAGATTATGAGGTTGACTCAGTCATTTTGGACCTTGGATCAGATGTAAACATCCAACAAAACAAACTTGGAAATTTATGGGAAAGCCAACATTGGGATGGTCGTCGATACAACTGCATTTAGCAAACCATGCGAAGGTTCAGCCCATTGGTCGTGTTTCAAACTTGGTTGTCGACATTGAAGGTATGAAAACACGTGCTAATTTTGAGGTGATAGAAGTTGTAGGATATGGTGGTTCCTATCTTGTGTTGCTAGGAAATGGATGGGATAATGATAGCATGGCAGTTATCAACTTCAAAAAATGTGTTATGATATTTGAAAACCGGGATGTTAGGGTCATTGCTCCTATGGACCCTCAAGAAGGACGGTGATATATCGAACCTGTAAAGGATGAAGTCGAGAGAAGTTGGGATCATGCTTATAACATCTCTAAGGAATATATCCATCCTACTTTTGATGGCAAACTTGGATGGTGCAGCGTTAGTTCTGTGTCCTTTGAATTTGACGATGCTATATAAAATTGGCAGAATCGGTTGCATGAGGTATCATTCAGAAAGTGCGGGTTGATTACACAGTCTCTCCGACATGTTGCGACTGAGACTGTTGAGTTTCCCATTTATCAAGGACTTCCAAGACTATCTGAGTTCTTTTAAGAATTTGAAGAAAACGTGTTTGAACTGCAAAGGATACTGGCTCTTGATGTAGCACTAAAAGCTACTCCAGCTCGATGGTGGGTGACACACAAATGGAAAATCCATAACTGGGAGCAGTGCTACAGATTGATGATGGTCCAATTCGGTGATATAGAGGTTTATCATGCTGGGAGATATGATGGATGAAATGACCCCACCATTCATTTGATTGAGTGTCAAATATTATGGACATCGCGACCTAGAGATGAGTGGGTTCACGCTTTTGTTAATACTTTAGAAGAGATGCCAAGATCTTGGCATGTGGTAGCAGAATTGCGCAGAACCATTACCACTTGGGAGGAGTTGTCATTTTGCTTTGTACAAACATTTAGCTTCCAGGATGCAAACCCTGAGGTATGTAATGCTTTGCACATCATCCGCGATGTAGTACTAAAATTCATACCTATTGCATACCCCATTGATCCACATGCAAATTGCTCCATCCAATCCATGATGATGTGCTACAACTTGTTTGGGGAACCTGAATATGATGATGAGTTGTGGAATGTTAATATTCTAGAATCCGAAAAAAGCCGTGGTGTCATAGCTCCCGACATACCAATGGACTCAATGAATCAGCCACTGAGGATTCGAAAAGTTAATATTGGTTCGGCAGAGAATCTGAAATTTGCTAATGTTGGAGACTATTAAGGCAAAGAGACAATGGCCAAAATCATAGATCTACTGCATGAATTCCAGGACCTTTTCCCAACATGATTTTCAGAAATGAAGGGGATACTCAGCAAATTGGGGAAAATGAAGATTCAACTCAATCCAGATGCAAAACTAGTATGCCAGAGGCCATATAGATTGAACCCGTGGTACAAGGATCGCATGAAAGTTGAGATCGATAGGATGCTCGATGCTGGGATCATTGAACCTATAGAAGAATCAGAGTGGATAAGCTCGATGGTGGTCCAAGATAAGAAGACTGGTGAAATCCACATTTGTGTCTATTTGAGAAAGTTGAATGATGCGTGTGTACACGATCCATTCCTGACCCCTTTTATAGATGAAGTCCTGGAAGGTGTAGGCAGCCAGGAGATATATTCCTTCACAGATGGCTTTTCGGGATACCACCAGATCTAGATTACGAAGGAGGATCACCATAAGACTACATTTGTCACTGAGTGGGGCTATTTCCAATATACTATCATGCCATTTGGGCTGAATAATGCACCCGCTGTATTCTCCTGCGTAGTCACTGCTGTATTTAAAGATTTTATTCAAAAATTCCTACAGGTATATATGGATGACTAGACCGTCTATGGCCTAATTAAATACCATCTAGACAATCTGTGATTGATGTGGGAATGGTGTAGACAGCATCAGATTGCATTGAATTCAAAAAAATGTATTTTATGTGCACCCTTTGGCATGCTACTTGGGAACATCGTATGAAAAGAAGGTCTGTTGGTAGATCCAGTGAAGATTGTGTTGATCCTAAATTTACCACCACCGATGAATGTAAATATGCTCCGAGAAACACTAGGACATACGGGATATTATCACAAGTTTATCAAAGGAAACATTGCGATTACCGCTCCCATGGAAAAGATGTTAAATAAAGATGTTGTGTTTGAATGGACTTCGGAATGTCAAGGAAGCTTCGACACCCTGAAGACCAAGATGGCCTCTGCACCAATACTAGTTTTTCCTGATTGGAATAAAGAATTCCATCTGCATGTTGATGCTTCTTCTACTGTGATGGGGGTTGTTCTTGTGTAGCCAAGTGAAGGCGACTTGGATCATCCAATAGCATACGCCAGTTGTCACGTCCCCGTCCCTCAACCGGCGAAGAGGACGCGACGAACACATCAACAAATCAACCGGGAAAATAGCCCATGAACATAATCAAATGAAATCAATGCTGGAATTAAGCATACACAGATGCATTTATCTTCAATCATACAGCGGAAGCAAACATTTACATGCAACCAGCATTCAACATGTTCATTATTATTCATTTACATCAATATAATTGCAGAGATAGAAGAGCGGCACTTATCTGTTAGTGAAGAACTTGCCCGCAACCAGCTACATCACTACAACGTTCCACCCAACCATAGGCCAGCGTGCTCATCAATCTCTTAGCACACTGCCACCCCCGAGCTGGGCATGATTCCTCCAGAATAAGGGTCAATTGCAGGCTTACACATAGCCAAGGGGACACAAAACGTCCAAACCAGCATGGCTGGGTTTATCAGACCATCAACAGATCGGCTAAGACAGCACAGTCCAAGGGAAAACCACTGCATACCAGCAGCCCTAACAACCCTTCACAGGTTTGTGAAGAAGGCAAAACAACCAGGGACAGCCCCAAACAATGGATGACCATAGCTCAAGTCCCATGGACGACACGGAGTTGTTCTTGGCCCTAACGTGGCCAAAACAAATCAACCACTACATCCCAAACCAGGGAAAAAACAGCGGCCCAATTTCACAACAAAATTGACGGCAACTATGCACAGTCCTAGAACAGGGAGACCCAGCCAACATATTGGGAATCAACGGTGACCCAAAACGAATTTGAGCACCCCATCCCACAAAACGTGGGTGAAAACAACAGCAACCCAATACGTGGGTTAAAACCATGGCCAGCAAAATGTGGGGAAACAACAGCCCCAAACAAAACAGTGAGCACGGCTCTCACATGGAAAGAACGCCCCAACTAGTCTGTGCATGAGGAAAAACTTGCACCAACAGCAAAATACACGGGAAAGACATACCCGATTTCTGCGTGAGGATTCTAGCCTGCGCGTGAGCATGAACCGACCAATGCATGAGGTGAACAGACCAGGCGTGAGAACAACCGACCATGGAAAACAATGGGGAAAATCCCTGTAAGGGAAGAGTGCATGAGGGAGAAGAATGGCCAATCGTGGGTGGAGTGGGCAATTGGGTAAGGCTGACAGCCTCCCACAACCACCACCACTTCAGCAATAAATGCCCTCAGCCATAACTCCTCAACCACCAGCTGAGCATTAAGGAGGTTGACAAGGTTGGGTGAGACAAAAAAGGTGGCAAATCAACAAGGGTGATAAACATGGGTTTTTTCCCCATAAACCAAGGTTTGACATCCCCCACCCCTTATCCTTTGGAACCATGCCCTTTTCATTCAATGTTGCACTGCCATAGCTGGTTTGGTTTATTTTAATTGATGTGCGGGTTTACATGATGCCGAATTATAATGTGCCTTATAGCACAGCATACCATCGGCAATTATCCCTATTGCCGAAACATACACAGACAAATCGATGGTGGGGCTTTTGCCTTGAGCTCCTCACCATGATTAATTACATTATATACATCATGTAAACGGGGTCGAAACCGGGGACATTACACCAGTAGAAATTTATCATTTGCTGAATGAAATTATACCACGACTGAAAGGGAAGGCCTGGCGATGGTTTATGCTCTGCAAAATTTTGGGCACTATTTGTTTGGAGGACATTTCAAGATGTTCACTGATCATTCTGATTTACAATACCTAGTCAATAAGCCTATGTAGGGGGGCGAATCTGTAGGTTGTTGCTTTTGTTCCAAGAGTTAGATTTTGAAATAGTAGTAAAGCCAGGACAGTTTAATGCTGGCCCAGATCATCTGTCACGTGTTGTGAACGGTGAAGAACCAACCAATATTGATGATGGCTTTCCAGATGCACAATTGTTCCTAGTTGAAGTCGCAGATGATCACTATGCACCAATTATTCAATTTTTGTATACTAATGTCACCCCAGCAGACATGTCCATTATCCAAAAGAAGCAGCTCATCATAAAAGCCTCCAATTTTCAACTAATTACTAGACAGTTATATAAACTTGGACCTGATGAAATATTGTGACGGTGCATCTTACTGCATGAGCAGGGTCCCATTCTAGAAGAAGCACATGCAGGGATCATGGGAGGTCACTATGGGGGCCGTGCTACTGCATGAAAAATGTTGCATGTTGGACTATGGTGGCCCATGTTCCATAATGATGCCGCAGAATAGGCAAGGAGCTGTTATGTCTCCCAACGGGTTGGTAAACCATCGCGGAGGGATGAGATGCCGCTAGTGTCACAGGTGACTTTGCAACCATTTGATAAATGGGTTGTAGAATTTGTGGGTCCTATCAATCCATCGAGTAAGCACACTGGCACCCGCTATATTATTACTACAACTAACTACCTGAATCAGTGGGCAGAAGCTACACTAGTCGCTGATTGTACCACTGCGACAGCAACACAGTTTATTTTTGAGAACATTGTGACATGATTTGGGTGTCCTAGAATCTTGATGAGTGGCCAGGGTAGTCACTTTGTCAACCAGATGGTAAAAGAACTAACTGAGGAGCTACAGATACAACATAAGAGGAGTACACCATACCACCCATAGGCAAATGGTACTATTGAGGCCTTCAGCAAATTTTGGAGACAGTGCTGACCAAGGTATGTAACAATAACCGTGATGACTGGGATTTAAAAATTCCTACAGTTCTATGGGCCTATTTACTACTTGCAAATGGATAACAGGTCAGACACCATTTAAGTTGGTTTATGGGAAAGAGGAAGTCATGCCTATGGAGTATATTTTTCCCAGTTTGCGCATTGCAACAATGATGGGCATGGATTATGCAGAGGCATTAGAAGAATGTGCTGCACAATTGATTTAGCTTAAAGAAGATCGTTTCATCATAGGATTCCACCAACAAGTTGTAAAGGATCAACAGAAGGCATGGCATGATCTCCATATTAAGAATAAACAGTTTGCGCTAGGAGATCTGGTGTTGTTAAATGACAGTAAGTTCATTAAGTATCCAGGTAAGTTACAAATGCACTGGTTAGGTCAATATCTTGTTCAATCCATTACATAAGGCGGTGCAGTTTAGTTACAACAATTAGATGGCGCAATGTTTCCAAA
Source organism: Pseudotsuga menziesii (assembly GCA_001517045.1). Classification (NCBI taxonomy): domain Eukaryota; kingdom Viridiplantae; phylum Streptophyta; class Pinopsida; order Pinales; family Pinaceae; genus Pseudotsuga; species Pseudotsuga menziesii. The sequence continues at coordinate 104,547 of LPNX010187120.1, forward strand.
GCTCATTAATGAGAGTCACTTGAAGCCCTACAGTACAGGGCCGGCAATGCGCACCACATGAAGTATTGAGGAATTTAAAAAATTGAATATTTTAGTTCAGCAGAGCAATGTGAGCCCCGGGGGAGAGGCTGTGCAAGGTTAAAATTGTTTGTGGTATTCGGTTGACCAGTTGCGACAGTTGTAGGGCTGTGGGGTGGTCAAATCAAGTAATAAATGTAGGTAGTTAAACCAGTTGGCTGGTGGCACTTGTTGAAGTGACCCACATTAATGGGTGATCCGATTGTTAGAAGCATAAGATCACCGACGGATTTGGCGTTGTTAATACCCGATTTGGAAATAAGGGTGAAGTTAGATTTAGGTAATGATGGATTTGGATTGGAAGTGGCTATAAGACACCACGCAAGATGCATAGGATGGCATTATTCAGTTGTGAGAGTAGAAATAGAAGGTGAATTCTGTGCAGAGTTTTGAGTGAAGTGCAGTTCGATCTATTGAGTGTATTTTCAGGTTTTGAGGGGTAAGGGATGCTGAGCGACCTTGACGCAATAGAAATTTCTAGTGAGTATGAGTCCCCAATTCTACCCACGGCTATGGAAGAAGAAATCCTGAGTGTTCCAGTGGGTTCTTCGTCCATTCCTAAGCAGAATAGGCACACTTAGAGACCTAGTCCTATACCACCAGAGAAGAGGCAAAATAACACGTCTGCGAAAATGTGGGGAGAAGTCACTGCATAGACTGGGCCATCAATATCAGGAGTTGTTGAGTCCACGGCACCCCAGGGTGTCTTGGTGCATGATATTTTGGGATACGTCGCTCCTAAGCATCCAGGATCCAAACCATGGCAGCCATCGAAGAATCATAAGTACCTGCCCAAGTTGCCAGCGCTGTTGGAAGGGATGGCATGCTCAGTCGATATCATCCCTGCGTTGATCAAGCTCAAGTTCGATGATCATGATCTCCTCTTACTTAAATATGTCCGGGATGATCCATATGAATATTTCCATACGGCGCCTGGTGTCCCCATTCAACGAATTATAAAACCATGGGCCAGTGACTTAGACAAGTCTAGGTTATTGGGGCTCATCAATATGTGCCATTTTGGCTACTTGAATGAAGCACATGCATGTGTGAAGAAACTGTTGGCATGTTTCCATGGAGGGACGCTTTGGCTAAATAAGCCAATCCCTGTCATAGTCGACTTGATTGCAAGCATCGCTGGTTTGCCTAAAGCGGGGGAGGACTCGGCGTAATGTATCCATGGAAGAGATACGGATAAGAAACTTGTGAAGCAACTGAAGGATCTCTTTGGTTTACAATGGGATTTTCGTTCTTATCACATTAACAATATTAATTCCTAGACAGTGTGCATTGGCGCAAGAATTCTGTCCAACAAGGTTGTACTCGGAAATTGACCAGTCCAATGCAATTTCTGGTGTTGTCGCTTGTGCCCAGAAATGTGCTGAGAGGGTACAAATGAATTGGTCTTTATTTTTGTTGAATAAATAGCTCAAAGATGTGCTTGCTACTCAGACTGGGAGGCCCTTTTATTATAGTTGGTTGTTGATTCTTATCGCTCTCATTGCTTGGATGGAGCCTGAGGACTACCAACCAATGGCGGTTGAGGCAGTCAAGGTTTTATGCGGTTCCTACTATCATAACCTATGGTGGGTCGAAGAGCCCAGTCACCAAACAGACTGTGCCATTCATTTCTGGATCTATTGGGAAGCACTGCAGGCTTCCGCCGTTGCTATTCCTAGAGTTTCTCCCTACCCCACGACCAAGTATCGGCGGATCCTTCAATTTTCTATTGGACCCCACTCCATTCATATTTAGGACAGGAGGGGCCCTGATTAGCAGTGGCTACTATTTCCTTATAAAGTCACCACAGAAGATTTGGATACTATTGTGCAAGATTGGCCGGGGGACTGGCATGTCCTGGTGAGTCAGGAGGAGTTGTCTAAGGAGCTACCCCCAGAGGTCCCTGAAGACCTTGCCCTATAGGAATTGAGCACCCATGACTCCAGCAATGAGTCATCAACAGATCCTGAAGATGTAGCATAGCATATGCAGGAGGAGACTCACACCAAATGGCATCAGGAGTATGAGGCGAGCAGTGGTACCAAATCGGGGATGGAAGACCAGCTACAGCGGCTTATCAAAGTCATCATGGATTCATTAAATAATTTGGTGCGGTAAGAAATAGACTAGAGTCCATTTTTTATATTCTTTCCAAACAACCATCGGCAAGACCTCTGCTACAGGATAGCCCATCGATCAGCATTGATCCCCGGGCTAGGAACGTGCAAGTTCCCCTGACTGCGATCAACGCCAGCAATGAATAAGTTCACCAATAGTTGCACCCAATCCAGAGCGTGACTTTGGATCTAAACAAAATTTCTATGATAGAGTTGGTTGAGTTGCAGCATGGCGCCGCACTGGAGTTGGAGGAATGACAAAAATATTTGGTTGGGGGCTATGTCGAGTCCTGGAATACTGCTGAGAAGCTGCAAAAGGAAGCAGAGGAGTTGCACCAAGTCTGCATGCAGTTGACAGAGGAAAATTTACAAGAAATCAACTAGCTGAAGGTGACCCAGGCTGAGTTGCAGTGGAAGGATGCTAAAGAGATTACCGACCTCAAGAAGGCACAAGTCCTCCTGATTGTTGAACAGGCGCATGGTGTAGCGAAGTTGAGGAGGCTATTTCTTATTCCTGCTAGAACATTTTTAAAAACATCATAGGGCTCACCCCATTCGAAAAGGCCAAGTGATTGGGGAAAAATCTGGTTCAGCTTCAGGACAATAACTTGCTGCTCCAATCCCAGGTACAACCTACAATGCCGCCGAAGCAAGTTGCAGAGCACAAGACCTCCATTGAAGAAATTACCACTCAGTTTGGCACCATGGAGCAAGAGGCTAAAACTATTATGGAGGCGACCACGTAGTTTTGGCAAAGTATTCTTTAGGATGAGCAACTTGATCAACTGACTGCATAGGTGCAAGAAGAAAAGGGCCAACTGAAAACCCTGAAGACAACATTAAAGGCCATCCCGCTGATGGTGCAGATCACCCAGGCAACAGAACTGAAGGATCTACAGAAAAGAGTTTCCTGGGAACAAGAACACCAACAAAAGCATCAGGAGCAGCTTGACAAATTCCAAGAAATCGGTGGCCAGTTAGCTGTTAAGGCTGTCGCCACGCTCCAGGATGTTCAAGAGAATCAACAAATGGTTGACAGCAAGGCTAGTGAGGAGCACCCAATATAGCAAACTTTGACTAATTGTCAGAGTATCGCCAATAAATTCCAGCTATAGCAATTTGGATATTTTAAGGACAAGACTTCAGCACACACCCTATCAACTTGATGTTGCTCGAGGGCAAGCCACAAAACTGTGTTGGGGGCCTATTGGAAAGGGGTTTGGGGTGAGTGAGTTGTGCAAGCTCACACGGTACCATGCAAGGGAAGATCAGCATGATAAGCGAGAAAATAAACTTTTTGAATATTTTATGTATATTTTAACCAAGTTTTGTTGCAATAGGTCAATAGCGGTTAGAATTCAGTTAGTAGTGGACCCTTGATGTAAAGGCATATGCCTATTTATAGATCTATTTTCTGGCAATTGAGAGAGAGTCATACATGATGTATGTGATGTAGTGTGAGTGATTATATGTGATTGTATGGGATAAGATTTGGTGTGATCTGTTTTATGGAGAATTTTTTGTCTTAACTATGATTTTATCCGGGCTTCTTCCCGATGTATGCAATCTCCAGTTTTGGAGAAGAATTGTGTAATGCGGTACATTTGCGCAAGATTAATATATGCTGCGATGAGTATGGCTCAATTTTTGTCTATTGTTATAGATATGTTATGATGCTGCGAATCTGTTTTGTTACAATGGAATGATATAGATGTGATTCAGTCTCTTCCTGCTATATCAATGCGATCTATTGTTTTTAAGTTGATGCAATCTATGTTTTTGTAAATTTTTGATGCGCTATGATGTTCCATGAATAATGTTGTGATATTTTGATACTGTATGATGATCGCATAAGTTACGGTCTCCCTTTGTCGGATCCCCATATCCTCCTCTCCCACTGTCGAAAACTTGGTTATGACAGCTCTCTCTTGAACACCTCAGGTGAGACCTCATCTGCTCTGTAGATGTTGCTAGGTAGGGTAAAACCTGTCTGGGCTGATGCTCAGGGAGATTGCACTACACGGCATCGACAGAGTGGGAACCCCTGTCGATGAAGCTTTGTTGGTGGGTTTCTCTAACAACTATTATTACAAGATATGATCCCTTCAAATCCTTCACATGTTTCTTACAAATTCTCCACATGTCTCTCATAAATGCTAGATAGGATATGTCAACCAAATCTCCATGATCTTCTCCTTGGAATATTCTTTGAATAACTATCTCCTTGAAATGGTGGAGGAGATATTCGAGAAGTCTTTTCTTTGAATTAATCCTTCACATATTCCTAGACATTACAAAGCTCATCCATACTTGAGATATTAGTGAGAAACATGTTAATTTCTAATATTTAATCATAAATTCCTTTTTAATACTAAAATGAATAAAGTGGAAAATAATAAGGTGAAACCCAAATATATGTATGGAAAGGATATAATGAAAGGTTAATGGGGCAATGAAATGTGAGGAATAGCGAGAGGTAAAGTGGATGAAAATATGACACTTCTAAGTCTCAACAATAAGGAAAGGTTGGTCTCCCTTGAATCTAGCAGAAGAAAGATTCTGGAGGAAAGAGAGGAAACATGGAGGCTAAAGAGCAGAGCTATTTGGATGACAAGTGGAGATGATAACACAAAAAAATAGGCTTTTTCCAAAGGAAGGAACCAAAAGAATACTATATGGGAGCTAAGAAATTCAAACAATGAACAGGTCTTCACCTTTGAAGGAATGGAAGAGATTGGTAAATATTATTTCAAAAACTTGTTCAAAGTAGACCAACAGGCTACAATTGCAGAAGTCATCCAAACCTCATTTTTCTTCCTTGAAAGGATCTTGAAAGAGGGTAATGTAGAGTTTATGGAAGAAGTATCAAAAGATGAGCTGAAAAAAATTATGCGTAGCTTTTAGAAGGACAAAATATCAGGCCCGGATGGATGGACCTTTGAATTATTTCTAGCAGCCTATGATACAATTGGCCCTAACCTTCTTCATCTGGTTGAAGAACCCTGGGTAAATGGGCATGTTCACCCTCCACTCAACACAACCTTCCTAGCTCTTATACCCAAAAAAGACAACCTAGTGAACTTGGAAGATTTGAATCATGTTTCCCTCTTCAATATCACTTACAAAGTGATAGAAAAAGTGATTTCACAACGTCTAAAGAAGGTTCTCTCAAAAATCATCTCAAATGAGCAATTTTGTTTTCTAGAAAATAGGTAAATCCATGAAGCAATCGGAGTGGCTCAGGAAGGGATTCATATCATAAAGCTCAGAAAGTCAAAAGGAGCAATTCTTAAGATTGATATCTCTAAAGCCTTTAATAGATTAAGTTGGATATACCTGGGATTCAACTACTCCATTGTAAAATGGATTTTTTATTGCATCTACATTGCATCTTTTGCAGTTCTCATCAATGGCTAAGCTTCACCTTTTTTGCTTTCAAGGAGAGGTCTCAGACAAGGTTTCCCTCTCTCCCCTATTTTATTCCTACTGGTAGTAGAAGGTTGAAGTAGGGCTATATTGGATTCAAAGAGAATAGGTTAGTTTGAAGGGATCAAAATAGCCACAAACCTTAATATCACTCAACTCTTGGTTCTAGATGATATTCTCCTCTTCTGTAATGGCTCAATCTGAGAAGCAAAAAAGATCTTAGCAATTCTACAGACCTTCCGCAAAGCTACTGGCATGATGCTAAGTGATCATAAATCCACTATTACCACCTTCAATATGGAAGAGGGCACGGTAAGTAGACTCCTGGAACTCTTCCCAGTCATTGTCACCATTTTAGATGATGGACTGAAATACCTGGGCTTTAGGCTAAAACCAAATTGCTACAAGAAAGAATACTAAAATTGGATGCTAGTAAAATTGAAACGAAGGGTAAATGTTTGCTGCAACAGATGGCTCTCGAGAGCGGGAAGGTTAATTATGGTAAAATATGTCCTTGAAGTCATTCTTGTTTATTGGATGTCTTTAGCATGGATCCCAAAGTCCATCTTGGAAAAGTCTCAAAAAATATGCTCAAAATTTCGATGGACAGGAAAGAAAGAACAAAAATTCCTTCCCTGGGTAAAATGGGATCAAATTGCTAGACCCAAATCTTTGGGAGGGTGGGGGCTAAAAAAAACTGCATTGTTTGCTAAAGCTCTGGAAGCTAAAGCAGGATGGAGGATTATCACAATGAAAAATTTTGTGGACGAAGGTGGTATATCAAAAATACATAAACCCAGTACCCCTATTGGATTGGATCAGGAACTCAGTCTTCACCTCTCCTATGTCTGGCTTAATTATTTGGAAGGAAATATGCAATTCCTTCTCACTCATCCACAGTGGCCTATCCTAGAAGGTTGGAAATGGGACAAGAGTAATAATAGGAGAAGATACCTGGCCTAGTAGACAACATAACCACCTTCATCCTCACAAGCTCATTCAATTCCTTCAGCATAAAGGCCACTTCCACTTAAATCAGATCGATGGCCCTGCTTCTACAAACCTATGGCAACAAGTGTGGCTAGGTTGCAGGGAAATTGAGATCCCTTCCCAATGGAATCAAACCTGGAATAGGTTTATTTCATCCCTTCTACAATCTCACATCAGACTCATAGACAAAGAGGATAAACTTGTTTGGGAACATGCTGCTCATGGAAGCTACACCCCAAAAACTGGGTACTAGTAGCTCTATCTCACCACTTTCCAAACTGAACTGAAATGGTGGCAACCAAGAATTTGGAAACTTAAGTGCCCACTGAAGGAAAAAGTGCTCATGTGGTGCACCCTTGAAAACAAAATTCCAACTTGGGATAGAATGAAGAAAATATCTTTGGAAGGACCGGGTTGGTGTACCCTCTCCAAAAATAATGAGGAATATTTAAACCATCTCTTCCTCATATTCTCCTTTACATCCCAGGTCTATTTACACTCGCAAGCTATGTTGAACCAAATATTCAGCTGGACTAGTCAGTCCTTTGAAGATGCATGGAAAACTTGGTCCACATCTCGACAGCTAGCTCATATAAAAGCTCTACCCCTAGTTCATTCTTGGGGCATCTGGATAGCTATAAATAAGGAAATTTTCCAATACATAGCATCTTCACCTGAAGCAATAGAAAAACATGGTCTTGACATCCTCTCTTACTTTCCTCATACAAAGGGTGCACCAATGGTAAAAATAGTCACAAAGGACCAGATCGACCCTTCTATTCCTTGGGAATTTTTTATGGAGCCTCACAAAATCATACATGCATGGGTGGTGCCACTCTTTTCTTAAACCAAAACCATCACTTTCATATTCAAATGGGTCTTGGATCAGGCACAAATAACTATGCATAGCTCATGGCTCTAAAACTCCTTCTCGACTTCGCCCTGGAAAAAGGTTGCAAAAAAATTCAAATGTTTGGAGATTCACTTATAATTATCAATTGGGTGAACAAAGTTCAGCATTTTTGGAATATTTCTCTCATTTCACTTTATGAAGAGGTAAACAGACTCTGGACAAATTTTGAACACATTTAATGTTGCCATGTTTACAGGGAATGGAACTCAGTTGTAGACTACCTATCTAAAGAAGGGGTGACGATGGAACATGGTACTTGGAAATTTTTTGAAAGTAGGGAAGAGGAAGTGTATGAGTTTTTTCATAGGCCATTCATAGAAGCACTTTCTACAGACACCACCAATTGAACAATGGACTTCTTCAACGTTTTTGCAACCTACCTGTCTTCCAGTCACAATGCAACGTCACAAGTAGTTTTTGTCACACACTCAAATCTTTGTTAGGAACAAGGGGAGTTATATCCTTGACATATTTTCAACTCAGTATCGACCCATGACAATTAAATGACCCAAGCCTATGGTATGAATATTTTTGGAGACATTTTCTGATTTTTTTTTTGGATGTTAGCAGCGGTATGCACGACATACTAACTATGTAAAGAATATTATTTTGAATTAATATAAATACAAGTTTTTTTCTTTTGGAAAAAAATGTTTAGCAACTCTAATATGCTAGTAGCATATACATTCTACCTTGTCTTCCATTTAAGAGTCACAAAATATTTTATGACCCTGTAAATCATACTCAGGGAAACAAATAGAGTTACAAATTAAGAGGAAGTTGTTTTGATAACCTATTGGAAAGAAATATTATGGTTTTCTATTCTTGCTGCTTGTATTTATTCTCTCAGGATATCTTCTAAATACCATAGATGGGAGCATCTCTTTCTTGGAATATGCCAGTTGTTTTTATAAGTGTGATTATTCTACTAAATGTTGGGAATGATGTAGATCATGCAAGTTCTATATTGTTAGCTTTGAAATATAAGTTGTACATTTCACTGGGAATTGTGATTGGGGATTCAACATAGATAACAATATTTGTGATTCCCTTTTGTGTGGTGGTTGGCTAGATTATGGGAAATTCCATCGATTTAAACTTTCAACTTGTTGTGACAACTATAATATTTATTATAGTCATCATGGTAGCATTTATGGTACAAGACAATTGGTGTACTAATAAATATTCTATGAACGGGTTTGAATATGAACAACAACATAAGTAATAGTAGAATAGTAATCAAATCATCTTAAAGGAATATACCAGTTAAGAGAAAAAACACTCAACCAAAAAAAATGACATTGATCCCTTAAATGGACAAGGAGATAAATTTCATAGCATGGGAAATAAATTTACTTGACTTCCATCAATTTTGAAGTAATGTTGTCTTGAATGCTAGAATGGGGAATATTTATGACTGTAAGAAAAATACTGGGTCTATAGTGGATTAAAAGAGAAAATGTATGAATCAAGAAGATGGTGGATCCTAATTGATTAGGTACACTCAAATTCATTTTGATATCATTAAAATAAACACAATGTTTGGCAGAGGGTCAAATGATAAAGATATGGTCAATATCCCTTGAAATATTTGTGTCTACAAATCAAAGCTTTTGTGGATTGAAATTAGTGTTAAGTGTGTACACATTACAACCCTCCATTAGTTCAAAATGTAGTATAATGTGAAAATCCTATTGGATCTCTTGAATATAGAGAAAATAAACAAGTTTGGACACCATTGGTTATTATATCCTTTTTTTCCATCCTAAGAGCTTAGAGGAGACATATCTCATATATTATGGTCAAACACTACATTTCTAACCCTTGAAATTGGTTATATTAGTAAAAATGATACATATCACTTGTTACACCAGTATAGAAAGGGATAAAGTCACTTATTATTCCATTATGGGGAATGATAGCCTCTATAAGCCTCACGTTTTCCTTATTTGCTGAGGAAATTCTAGAAATGCATTAGAGACACATGTGGTAACCTAAGCACTCTCAATTCTATCTAAATGTGAGAGGACCTAGGAATATAGATTCATTTCATTCTCTTCTTTCATTCACCTATATAATGGATCCATTTCAAGGGAGAAAGGGAGGAAAAATTTAGAGTGCCCTTACTCTGCTAAAATTATAGAGAGACTCTTTGCACAGTATTGTCATGCTATTGGGATTATTTTGTATCCTATAACCATTGTGAGCATATTGGTTGAGTTAAGGAAGGATTGTATTAGGTAGATTGGAGGATATTTACATCATTACTCAAGGTATTATATGATGTATGTATCTTGTTTTGTTCTTATATAGACATATGCTCTTTCCCCCCCTCCACATCATGATGTTTATGGATGATTATACATGTTTATGTTTCATATATATATGATATGTTTGATGTATATGGTTAATTCAAGTGTAAAAAGGTTCAAATACATCGTACAGAGGGGAGACCTAAACCTATATGCAAGTTTCTAAAAATGCTTAACTGGGTTGAGCAATGTGTAAAGAACGATCTCTAAGAAACCATGAATTCAACTTAAAATATTATAGCCAAGAAACAACAATATTGTGATCATATAATCTAAAACGAAAGATATGATATGGGTTACTTTGGTAGGGATATTTTCAACTTCAATGTCTTCAACAATATCCATTACCAAGGAATATTCTACCAGTGAAGAATCAAGAGTACCAATAGGAATGGACATATAAATGTTAATATCAAACTCATCAGGAATATTGAATCTAATAGAAGTAATGAATCTATGGGAAAAGACTCATCATCACAAAAGTTGAATAATATACTAAAATAATCATACACATTAGGAAAATCAACTTGAATATCAATGGAAGAGTCCAAAGACTGAAAAATGTGATCATCTGAAAATCCACAAATAATGAGATCAAAATAAAAAGGAAAATTGGTATCGGATTTTATTGCAACTGGGTCCAATCTAGGGAAATGATATTTGGAAAGGACATAAATATTTGAAGGAATGTTAGAATCTATCATATCCTCTAGGAGAGATTCGTCTTATGGGAATATGTCATCCTAGAGAGAACATATGTCAAAACATTCACTTGGACCAACATGGTAGATTTCAAGCTCATTTTCCCCCTTTGGATGAATCACCTTATCAACTATCAGAACCAAGTTCCAATAAGGTGAGCATGAATGTAGAGGATTCTTCTCAGTAGCAGTTGGAAACAAGGGATACGATGCCACATAATTTCGCCCATGGAAGGGAAGTGTCTACCCAAATTCTAGGAGCAGACAAAGGGAATGCTTGGTCTAAATTCAAGTAATGAGGAGGATCAACATATGCAGTTTGATCATTAGTGACAATACTTCAATTGTGAGGAAAATGCATCACACAAAAGAGCATAGAAAATACAACATTAATAGCATATACATAATCATGCCAAAGGAGAGTATTAAATTCCAATGGACCTTCTATAACCATAAAATAAACTAATACGAACTTTCCACCTAACATAATAGGATATTGAAGGAGAAACCCCAGAGACTCACTAGGTATTCTATCAAAATATTTTGGTTGAATAGCAGTTGTCACAGGGTTGGGAGAATCCAAGCATCTCTAAGAATATGTGGATAAAATATTGACAAAAGATTCTTCATCTATCAAAAACTCTTTGGTTTTTAACTTGAACCCTTATTTGGAAGGTTTCATATGAAGTAAGGTGAGGACTAGCTAGAGTATTCCAATTGAAGGAAGCAATCCTAGAGATTGGTGGGGGATCATTCAAATTTAATGGACTCCCCCCTTTTCCAAAAAAATATAAACTAATAGTGATGAAAACTTGAGTGGTAGTCGCATAACTCTCCAAAGGAAGAGTGGGGTTAGCTGAAGTTTACATCAATTTAACCTCTTGAATATTGTTACTCTCCAATGGAAGAGTGATTTCGATCAAATATTGCATCGGTTTGATCACTTCATCAACCAAAACATGAATGCGATGTTGGGAAATTATAGGGTTTTTAGGAGAAAATGAGCCTTGAGACATGGAGCACACTATTTATACCTTTGGAATGGAAAGGCAGAGATGAGTAAGGTGATATCCCTTGCAAATATTATAAGACAACTTAGGCCTGTTGTTAGATTTTTATCATTTAAGATATCATTAACATAGGATCTTAATTGAGAGAATAACAAGCACAATAATCAAACACATAAGATAATGAACACAAAGATTTTCCTTGGGGAAACCATAAAGGAAAAAACCCTACAACTTCCTCAGAGATAAAATCAACACCAAATAGCAAAGCCCCAAAAACAGTAAGATGATATCCCGACAATAGTAGCCTCTTTCTCTCTAGCCCCAACAACTTCTTCTTCCTCAACTATGCACTACAACTGAGTGTGATTGAGTGTGTGATAAATAGAGAGGCTCATTCTCTATTTATACTAATTCCCGACTTGACAATGACTAACTAGGACCAACTTCTCTAGGAGAGTCTAATAACCCTATTGCCCCAAACTGCAGGGACTTTAACCCTTGAATAATAGGAGGGTTACCCACAATGACTTAACATGACTTGTTTACATTATAGAACCTCCCGATAGGAACATTGGGGCATGAAATGACTCAAATACATTATAGACGCTTCCAGAAATAAACATCAAGGTATAAGACATAAGATATACAAGTGAATACATTATGAAGTTACAGATACATCAACACTCCCTCTTAACTAGGAAGGTATTCTTTAGACACAATTTTTAGCACAAGTCTTCTTCTCTATATCAACTAGATCATCTCATCATCTTCATCTTCAAGTTGTCTTCATCTTCAAGTCTTCTTCATCTTCAAGTCTTCTTCGTCTTCTTCATCTTCTTCTAAGTCATCTTCTTCTTCAAGTCTTCTTCATCACGGGATCTGGATCATCATGATTGTTGGTTCATCACTGTTGGATCATCATCACATCTAGATCATCACTTGATCTGGATCATCATCATCACTGCTATCTCATAATGGTGCTATCTCCTAATTCTTCTTGTCACATGAAGTTATACAGAGCCAACCCTTTTTCATATTGGTTGTAGGCCTACCCTTCATGTAGGTCTTTAGCACTTATATATGACCCTAAGTCAGAATGACCCGCCCAGCTCTTACAGCTGACCTCATCTTTCCAGAAAGGCATGCGCACTTATATATGACCCTAAGTCAGAATGACCCGCCCAGCTCTTACAGCTGACCTCATCTTTCCAGAAAGGCATGCCCAGCACTCACATCTGACCTCATCTTGTCAGAAAGGCCCAACACTCACGTCTGACCATGTGTAAACACAACGTGCTAGAATGGCTCAGCACTTACATCCAACCTCATATTGTTGGAAAGGCTCTGCACTTACATCTGAACTCATATTGTGAGAAAGGATCTGCACTTACATCCGACCTCATATTGTTAGAAAGGATCTTCACTTACATTCAACCATGTTCAAAAACATCGCATCGAAAGGGCTCTCAGTCCCAGACTAAGGATTCCTGGTAACTGACCATGTGCCTACATTCTCCCAGAGAATGGCATCAGCCCTTATATCTGATCAAGTGGGAACACATCCATCAATCACGTCATTAGAATGGCCATGCACTCACATCTGCTCATGTAAGACTACATCCCACAGTCATATCAGAATGGCCCTTAGTCCTTACATCTGACCATGGAAGGAACCTAATCCTCTCACCATGTCAAAATGGCTCTAGGTCTCATCATTTCCCCTTGGAGGGAACCTCGATCTGGACAACACCAAGATTCTTTTTGAAGTACTCAAAATTCACTCTGTCCAATGGCTTCATCAACACATCAGCTATCTGTTCATCAGTCACAACATACTAGAGCTTTACTTCTCCTCTCTGCACCATATCCCTGATATAGTGATACTTGATCTTGATATGCTTCAACTTGTCATGGAACACTGGGTTCTCTGACAACTTCACACAACTCTGGTTGTCACAATATATACAAGTAGCATCCAACTGGAGATCAAATAAATTAGACAGTAGCTTTCTCAGCCACACTACCTTGCAACTAGCTGAACAAGTTGTGACATATTCTGCTTTAGCTGTACTCAATGCCACAGAGGACTGCTTCCTACTAAACCAAGAGATCACACATGATCCCATACTAAAGCAACATATTGAAGTGCTCTTCCTATCGATGGAACTACCTTCCCAATTTGAATCAACATAACCCACCAGGTTAATCTTCTGTTTTGCCTCATACTTTAGCCCATATTCAACTGTACCCTTCAGGTACCTTAGAATATGCTTTGTAGCAATCAAGTGAACATGTATCAGATCTGTAAGGAACTAGCTCAAGGTATTCATAGCAAAGAAAATATCTGGTCTTGTGTTCATCAGGTACATCAAGGACCCAATCATCTAACAATACATCATAGCATCAACTGCTTCTGATGAAGCATCACTCAATAGATTCAAGTTCAATGCCATAGGTGTGGTTATGGCCTTATAGTCCATCATCCCAAATCTCTTCAGAATATCTATTGCATACTTCCCTTATCCAAGGAATATTCCTTCCATATTCTTCCACACCTCCATGCCTAAGAAATAGTGTATCATACCCAAGTCTTTCATTTCAAACTTAGCAGCAAATTTCCTCTTTGTATCAGCAATCAACCCATCCATACATGTTAGAAACAGATCATCCACATACAGTAGGAGTATCATTGGATTTCCATATTCAACCTTGTAGTAAAGGTTGGAATTTGCTTTACTCTTGGTAAAGCCCAAATTGGATAGAAATCCATCAATTATGTCGTACCATGTCCTGGGTGCCTGTTTCAAACCGTACAGGGATTTCTTCAATCTACACACATGAGACTCCCTATCATGTGTCTCAAAACCAAGTGGTTGCTCCACATGCACTTCCTCTTCTACTACACCATTCAAGAAAGCAGTCTTGACATCCATCTGGTGTATCTTCCATTTCATTACTATAGCCAGAGCAAGTATTGATCCGATGGAAGTGTATCTGGCTGCAAGTGCAAAAGTTTCTTCATAATCTATTCCTTCTTTCTGGGAGAAACCACAAGCCACAAATCTTGCTTTATATTTCTCTATGTTTCCATCTGCATCATGCTTGATCTTGTAGATCCATTTGGAAGTTACAATGGAATTTCCTTCTGGTCTTGGTACAACATCCCAAACATCATTCTTCATGATCAATTGATACTCTTCAATCATAGCCTCCTTCCATTCTTTCCTTTCTATCACTTCTTCATAGTTGGAAGTTTCTTTATCAATAATGTCACATAGTATGGCTACATGACTAGAGCAAGACCTAGTTCTCTTTCTTCCTCTTTGTGTCTCTTCTGAAGCTCCATATATTTCTACACCTTGGATAATTTCACGTACCCAAGCAGGTGTTGGGGCGTGGACCTTGAAGGTCCTTAATTTTGGCAACTCCGTGGTTTTGGTGCGAATCTTGTAAGTGGAGTTGCGACTCAAAATAGTCTTATGGGTGTCGGGGTTGGGTCAAACCCCCTCTTTTTGTAATTAACCCATGGTTTGAACGCATGGTTTTTAAGCCCATGGTTTAAACATATGGTATTGTAATAGTGCACTTGTATAAATAGGCACTCATGTAAAGGAGTTAGGGTTGTTGTTGTTGTGTTCATTGTTATGATGATGATAATTTGATGCGAAGCTAAGGCCTGTTTTAGGGTTTAAGGTTAAGTCCTAGCTGTGTGCATGGACGACCTCTGCAGCTGAGTGCGCAAAGGGTTTTGTAAGAAAGAACTTCTGCCCTAAACTTCTTCCTAGTTGATCGTGTCTACATTGGCTGATTCGACGCTGTGGGAGTCTCTTCACGAGGTGCAAATGCAGGTCGAGTGCTCATAATATTTTGCAGACCCCTCTCTCTGAATTCGCTCAACAATTCCTGGACTTCACGATCAAATGACATGGACTGAACTGTAAAACTCAAGGAAATGCGTAATGTGAACTTCGCAGGCCTGGGTGTCTTCTTATAGAATCCAAGGACCAAATCTGCCATAACTGTGCATTGAAGACACCAAATCTGATAGAGTAGCTATAGATCTTGTCCAAACGGCGCTATATTCCTTAAAATATCATCATTACAGGCAGTTAATGTAGTTAACGTACCTACGCCGCCAAATCTATTTTTTTTTAATGGTCGCATTTTGAGGTTCGACACACTTTTCCTCTTCGACACAGCCAGTAACTTTGGATGCACCACAAATAAGGACCTTTGACACAGTATATACCTTCGACACATCATGGCACCCATTTCGACAGAGCTTTGAGCTTCGACCCTCGACAGTATTTCTTCGCAGTGTCCTTCTAATTTAGGAATATTAATGTTGCGCGGGTCTTCATCTTCATCAATGGCGAGGTTATAACATTCTACTGCATTAGCTTCTTGTTCCTTCCAATCAGATTGGTACTCGGCTATTTCTTTATCATCAAACACCTTAGTATGGATCAACCTAATAGCTGCATCCAAAACAGGGAAATCCTCATTAATAGAAAATGTAAGCACAAAACTATCAACAAGGTTATCCCAACTTACAGTACCATGGCGAAGCTCAACCTCCGCATACCAATTATTTGCTACAGGTTCCAGAGTGTGTATAAACCTATGCACCCATTCTTCACAAGTTACATGCTTCCATGCTTCATAACAATGTTTCAAATGTTCCTGAGGGCTAGTCTTACCATTAAATCTGCTTCGCACCTCCTGAGGTTGATCCATGAATCTCAGGTGAAGAAAATTTTGACAAGCTCTCCAACTACGGATATGCTTTTTGTGACCATTCCAGCATCAACAGTAACTACATCTTTTTGTGACCATAACATCCTTTTTGCAGAGTTGTATGAAGCTATTAAGAAATCAAAATTCTTTGAATGAGTTACAGAAAGTTATTCAGTCTTGCAAACCTCAGTGAAGCTCTGATAGAGGAAAACATGTTAATAGAGTTAGAAGGACTGGAAGAGAAATGAGATTGCATGCTCAAATAGGAGATTATGATATGACTGATATTATTTTAGATCTAGGATCAGAAGTGAATGTCCTAACTAGACAGATATGGGAACAAATGGGAATACCTACGCTTGAATGGTCCCCTATACAGCTGAGACTAGCCAACCAACAGAAGATTGTGCCCTTGGGAAGATTCCCTAGTGTACTAGTGGACATTGATGGAGTCGGTACCTTAGAAGATTTTGAATTCATTGAAATAATCGATGATAGCAACCCCTATCCAGCATTGCTAGGAATTGAATGGGCAATAGAGAATGATGCAGTAATCAACCTGAAGAACAGACAGATGACTTTTGAAGGAAAAGGCTTGAGAGTCATAGTTCCATTGGACCCTTCTCAAGGAGAAAGGTATACAGAGCCAGTCAGACATGAAGATCAGGATGTTTTAGATCATATTTACAACATCATAGCCAAAGAAGAAGACTATGTTAACCCTGCTACTGAAGGCATAATGGATTGGCAGTGTGACAGTTCTTGCATGACTAATTTAGACGAAGGCCTAGAGAATTGGTAGAGTAGACTTTATGAACTACATGGACACCGATGTGCAAGAATTACTAAGTCTATCAGATGGGTTGGCTCACAGACAAACATCTTCCCTACTTTTGATGGTTTGACAGACCTTGAAGATTTTATTGCACAATTCTCAGAACAAGTACCAGGTTCACAGAAAATGGAGACCCTAGCTTCAACATTCAGAGCCGCAGCTGCCAGATGGTGGAATGGTCACAAAAAGCATATCCGTAGTTGGAGAGCTTGTCAAAAGTTTCTTCGCCTAAGATTCATGGATCAACCTCAGGAGGTGCGAAGCAGATTTAATGGTAAGACTAGCCCTCAGGAACATTTGAAGCAGTGTTATGAATCATGGAAGCATGTACCTTGTGAAGAATGGGTACATAGGTTTATACACACTCTGGAACCTGTAGCAAATAACTGGTATGCGGAGGTTGAGCTTCGCCATGGTACTGTAAGTTGGGATAACCTTGTTGATAGTTTTGTGCTTACATTTTCTATTAATGAGGATTGCCCTGTTTTGGACGCAGCTATTAGGTTGATCCATACTAAAGTGTTTGATGATAAAGAAATAGTCGAGTACCAATCTGATTGGAAGGAACAAGAATCTAATGTAGTAGAATGTTATAACCTAGCCATTGATGAAGACGAAGACTCGTGCAACATTAATATTCCTAAATCAGAAGGACACTGCGAAGAAATACTGTCGAGGGTCGAAGCTCGAAGCTCTGTCGAAATGGGTACCATGATGTGTCGAAGGTATATACTGTGTCAAAGGTCCTTATTTGTGGTGCAACCAAAGTTACTGGCTTTTCCGAAGAGGAAAAGTGTGTCGAACCTCAAAATGCGACCGTTGAAAAAAATCAGATTTGGCGGCGCCGGTACGTTAATTGCATTAACTGCCTATAATGATGAGATTTTAAGGAATCTAGCACTGTTTGGACAAGATCTATAGCTACTCTGTCAGATTTGGTGTCTTCAATGCACAGTTATGGCAGATTTGGTCATTGGATTCTATAAGAAGACACCTAGGCTTGCGAAGTTCGCATTATGCATTTCCTTGAGTTTTACAGTTTAGTCCATGTCATCTGATCGTGAAGTCCAGGAATTGTTGAGCTAATTCAGAGAGAGGGGTCTAGAAAATATTATGAGCACTCCACCTGCATCTGCACCTCACTAAGAGACTCCCATAGTGCTGAATCAGCCAATGCAAACATGATCAACCAGGAAGAAGTTTAGGGTAGAAGTTCGTTATAAGCGGAACGAAGAAAGGAACCAGCCATCAGGAAAGACACCAGTCGATCCCATGATGAATCCTCCTGGAGAATTTGAAGACCTTGGTGAGGATGAGAACGTTGCAATGCAGCACCCACCATATCTTCCACCTGTGCAACCAGGAGTTCAACCACCACGGTGCATAGCTAAGTTCACATTACGTACCCCGTCGCTGCCACAGGGTGTGCAGCTGGTTGGAACAATGATAGGGAAAATCGACCGGCTTAAGTATGCAGACCACGATGCGAATGATCGTGGGAAGTTTCCACAGTTCACAGCAAGGAAATACTTGCATTCTATCCACTATGCGGAGACCAGTATGACGCACGACGCTACTGGAAGTGAAACAGTGGGCTGCTGGCTTGGAGCAAGCCGACTTGTTGAAGATGTTGAATGTTCCCCACTTCGGTTGCAGTACGCAGGTGACCATAGTGGTCAAGAAGATATTGGCATTGGTGCATGATGGGCACCTATGGACAGGAAACCAGCGTGTTCCTATTGATGGAGAACTGATCCATAAGATCATAGGCTTGCCGAAGGAAGGGCCTGATCCTAGCATTGAGTTCGTGGGAAAACACGAAGATACAAAGTTGGTGCAGAGCATGAAGAAATGCTTCGGGTTGACAAAGGGAAAGCAAGGGTATCAAACCTCGACTATCCTCCATCAAAACATTCGCTTCACCGTAGAGTTACTAGCATGCAAGCTAATGCGGAAGTGTAGACCGAATGAAGTATCTGCCCCGATTGTTAGTATTGCTGCGAACTGTGCCGAAGGCTACAGTTACAATTGGGTAGCGTACATTGCTAAGGAGTTCCTCGAAGATGTCTGTGATGCACAGGAGAAAGGTAGACCCTTTCATTACTCATGGTTGTTAGTGCTTATTGCACTGGTAGGATGGAAAGAACCTACCGAGGCACAGTTTGTTGATGTGCCTCCACACTTGCCTAGCGTAGCAAGGTACGCATCTCTGTGGGTGTCACAGGATAAAACCTTCCAGCAGATGACGAACTATGTGTTCGCCTTTTATTCGATGAGTATCTCATATGAGATCTTGAAGACACCGTGGCTTAGTAATGAGCTATTTTCTTATTATGCGGGAGTGGCCAACTTCAGGGATGACATGCATCATGTCTTCATCCAGGCCTGCGTAGATAGCAAGCACAAATGGTCAAAGTTTCCATACATGGTGAACGAGGAATACATCCTCGCAGTAGTCAAGCAGTGGCCGACTGAATGGATGAAGGACATAGGAACAAAGCCGAGCATACCAATCCCCCTAGTGACAGATATGGGCGCAGGTCCTAGTCAGGCGCCGCAAACTGACCCTCCAGCAGAAAGTGAAGAACCAAATGAGTCGGAGCAGAGCGGAGATGACCAGGGTGGAGATGATGGAGGTGAAGAAGAAGAAGAAGAATCGGTCAAGACAATCTTCAACCCCAATTTCCCAGATAAGCGCAAGTCTCTAGAAGCAGAGGAAGTGACAAAGCCTTCATCGAGAAAGAAAAATAAGGCATCAAAGGGAAAAAACATCGTCGAAGAGCCTGCTTTGACGATGGAAGATCTTGATCAGGCGCTGACAAGGTCCACAAAATCACTAACCAACAAGTGGTTAGAATTCGCAGCTACACATCTTGATGCACTCTCGGGCGTAGCGCAGCGAATTACAGAACTCAAGGCGTTAGCAGAAAGATCAGCGACTGGCGCTGCAGCAAGTAGTGCCCCAGCAAGCACGTAGCCAGATACGAGGCAATGGCCAGCCATAAATAACAGAGGACAAGTCCCAAGTGTGGCCCTCATAATAACTAACTCAGCATCTCGATCGCATATGAGTATGACTATTGAGATAGACTATGCCAAGTTGTCTATGTCGGAGCTGCATTTGTGTCAGCTCGCAATTATGAATGAGATCCGAGAGCGCGACAGCTACTCACACAGACAGTTGGAAAAGTCCATGAAGCAGAGTGAGAGCATCGCAATGTAGTTGGATGAAGCCGAACAGAACAAGAGGGAAGCAGAAAGCAAGCAGGCTTCACTAGCGCAAGCATTGGACGAGGCGTGTCGAAGTCTCCCTGACTTCGACATAGAGGCTGCAAAAGAACCAAAGTAGAGGCTCACCAAGGTGAAAGACTATGCACAACAGTCTCAAAGTCTGATAAAAAATATGAAAGCAGAGCATGAGGCTCATATTGCGGAGCTTCAACTTTGCATCATTCCTGAGAGTCCACCAGAGGTTAGGGAACAGCTCCACAGGGATATTCAGGCCTCAGCAACGAAGATCTCAGATCTAGTGAGCAGCGCAGCAAAGCGGCTAGATGAAAGTGTCAAGGCCTAGGAAAACTTACAAGACAACCCAGAAGTGGAAAAGCTACAGGAAACAATCAAGCAACGACAGGTAGAGTTGGATGCAGTCAAAGTGGAAATCAAGACACTGTCTCCTATGCAGAAGATGCTTAAGGTGAAGAAGAGCAATGAGCTCCAGCAATAAATTGAGTCTTACAAAAGGAAAGAAGTGTTGTTAGTGAGCTCTGTGCAGCCTCTCATTACTAAGGCCTTGGAGTTGAGCACTGCTACAGATAGCCAGCTCAAAGTTTTGAAGGAATATGATGCCTTCACACAGGAAAAGGCTAGCGAAGCATCTTCAGCAACATTGCAGGAGATCATGGAGAAGGAGCAAGTAGCCAAAGATATCATGTGCAGCCTCAACAAGCAGTTCACTATATTTTCCAATAAGATCCTCCCCCCAGAAAAGCAGCAGAGTGCCCCAAAACGGAACACCGGTGAGTCTTAGGGGCCTGTTGGGGCGAGGACCTTGAAGGTCCTTAATTTTGGCAACTCCGCGGTTTTGGTGCAAAGCTTGTAAGAAGAGTTGTGACTCAAAATAGTCTTAGGGGTGTCGGGGTTGGGTCGAACCCCCTCTTTTTGTAATTAACCCATTGTTTGAACGCATTGTTTTTAAGCCCATGGTTTAAACACATGGTATTGTAATAGTGCACTTGTATAAATAGGCACTCATGTAAAGTAGTTAGGGTTGTTGTTGTTGTTGTCGTTGTTATGATGATGATAATTTGATGCGAAGCTAAGGCCTATTTTAGGGTTTAAGGTTAAGTCCCAGCTGTGTGCGTAGACGACCTCTGCAACTGAGTGCGCAGAGGGTTTTGTAAGAAAGGATCTGCAGCTAAGTGTGTAGATAGGAGAAAGACATCTGCAGCTGAGTGCGCAGATAGGAGAAAAATATCTACAGCTAAGTGCGTAGTTTTGGGATTATTGAGAAGACCTGTAGATGAGCGCGTAGGGATCTATAGCTGAGTGCACAGATCAGAACTGTTTTTTGTAAAGAGTTGAATAAAACACAGTTCTGTGGATGTAGCCCCTACACTGGGGGTGAACCACATGTATCTTGTGTTGTGGTGGTTCCTTTTTGTTCTCTGCTGTTTTGTTTTATGCATCTGATAAGTAGGTGAATGATAAGGAAGATATATTGTTAAGTATTAACTTCGCTGTGAATTCCCAGTTAAGAGTTAAGCAAGTAATTATCTTTTTATCTAACTGTGAAGCTAATTAAGTGACTGTCGAAGCTCTGTGTTATATGTTTAATATTTGTTAAGGCTAAAGGTACAGTAATATCCCTCTTTTTCCTGCAGAAACCTGATTCTGTGGCACCCCATAGCTGTTTCGGGTGAGACTGCAACCTGTTCGCAGGTTGTTGCCGAAAGGGCCAACACTGTGGGTCTTTTTGTTGGTTAAGATATTAGTATAAGAACCCGGGTCTGCCCTGCAGCCAACAGCAGGTTTCCTCTTATGAGGATTCTTCTCCTAAGGTGGATCTATAGGTTCTTGAGGTTCTTCTAATTCTCGATCTTCTTCTTGAATTTCTTCGTTCATGGTTGTATCATGAATTCTGGGTGCTCTTGTTGCTTCAGGTTCTTCATCCGGTCTCTTCTTGGATTTGATGTAGGATTAATCTTTGTCAAATGTTACATCTCTGCTAATGTCAATCTTCTTGAACTCTGGGAAGTATATTCTGTATTCTTTTGAGCTTTCAGAGTATCCCACAAATAAACCCTTCTTTCCTGAAGGATCTAACGTTGTCCTCTTTTCTTTCAGAATGTGTATGTATATAGGACAGCCAAATATTCTGAGATGGCTGACTTCTGGTTTCTTACCAGAGAAGACTTCTTCAGGAGTCTTATTCTCGAGTACTTTGTGTGGAGTATGGTTCTGTACATACACCACTGTTCTGGCATCTTTTGCCCATATATGCATGGGAAGATCTTGATCATGAAGCATGGATCTTGCTACTTCCATGATCGTTCTATTCTTTCTTTCTGCAATCCCATTCTGTTGTGGATTATATGGAGTGGATAACTCCCTCTTAATCCCTGAGTCTTTGCATAGCTCTTCGATCAAGGCTTTGAATTCCTTGAACTTGCTGAATACTTCAACTTTGTTCTTCATAAATTATATCCATGCCTTTCTAGAAAAAATCATCAATAAAAGAAACATAGTATACATACCCACTTAGTGAACTGGATGACATTGGACCGCATATATCGGAGTGGATGATTTCCAAGATTCCTTTTTCCTTGCTCTCGCTACTTGGAAATTTCTTCTTTGTGTTCTTCCCTTTCGCACATCCTTTGCATACACCTTCATGTTTTGTCTTCATTTCTGGGAGACCTTCAACAGCTTTGCTTGCAAGTGGTAGTGCTCTATAATGCACATGTGTAAGCCTTCTATGCCAAAGCTCATTTAGTTCTACTGAGTCATGAACCAAAGCTTGTTCTGGTTGGCCCTTCAATTTGTATAGTCCTCCTTCTTGTTCCCCAATCACTACTGCATCATTGAAAGACTTTCCCTTTGGCCACGTGAGGACTTGTCCATCTACAAATGCAACCCTCATTCCTTTTTCATCCAATGCAGATATGGAGAGGAGGTTCTTCTTTAGTCCAGGTACAAACAATACATCTTTCATCTTGATAGATTTTCCAGAGTCTAGCTTGTATGAGGATTCACCACTACCTTTTATTGGATACTGGTAGTCATCTCCGAGTTTCACCTTGTGAGGTGATTCATGTTCAGATAGTTTCACAAAGGATTCCTTGAATCTTGTCATATGTTTGGAAGCAGCATTGTCTATAAGCCAATCATTGCTGCCATGTGTGATAGTTCCCGTGAGAGCAGAAATCAGAACATATTCTTCATCACTTGAAGAATCATCACAATCTTGTTTGTTTCTCTTTATGGAAGGTTCATCATCCTCTACAACATGAGGATGATGTCTTCTCTTGTTTCCCTTCTTCTTGTGAGAGCTACTTTTGTTTCTAGGACAATCTCTAGCAAATTGTCCTCTTTCATCACATGTATAGCAAATGAAATTAGACTTATCTCTAGGCTTTCTAAAGTTATTCCTTTGATGAGAGTACTTACCTCTGTGGTGGCTAGATCTGGTTTTCTTGGATTGTATTGTGAGAGCTTGATCTTCACTTCCCATCTTTTCTTCTTGAGCTACTATCCGAGCTTCTTCTTGAGAGCATTCTTCCCATAGTCGGTTGAACTTGAGTAACTTCTTTCTAGAACAGATCCCTTGAATGAAGGAGTTCCATGTCCTAGGGAGACCATTCAAGGTGGTCATTACAATATATGAATTATCCACTTCATCTATTGCTTCAAGTTGTTCTTTGATCTGGGAGACCATTGTGAAGTATGACTGTATGGTCTCCGCATTCTGGATCTTCACATTCTTCAATTGGTTCCTCAAGGTCATCTTCTGGTTTATGTTCTTTCCTTCAAAAAATTTGGTTAGGGCATCAAACATATCTTTAGGTTTCTATAGGGAGGACATCTATGGTATGAGGTGATCCTTGATTGAACCAGCAATAATCCTCTTAGCCATAACCAACTTCTTCTTGTGTAAGGCCTTAGCCTCATCTCCCTCTGGAACTGGAATCTCCTCATTGGTGTAGGAGTCCAACTCATTTTCTTCCAGGACTAGGAAGATCCTATACTTCCATGCTCAGAAGTTATCAACTCCCTCAAGATTTTCATCAAGCTTGGTATGATGAGACATCTTAACTGAGAACCTCAAATGGAAATACAAAAGATTTAGATCTTACTAGGTTACGATGTCGGATCTAGATCTGTTGCTGAATTTCTGTAGTGTTGGTGTAGGAGCATATTAGGGTTTGACTTTCCTCGAGTTATATCCAACCAAATGCTTTTATCTTATTCTCTAAACTTCTATTTTGAGGAGGAGATCAATCCAGGCCTGGGCTCACTCAAAATTTCCACTTCTATGGAAAGCCCTAATTTCCAGCACCAGTGTCGAGTCAAAAACTGAAAATGCTCAGAATCAAATTCTACTTCGATAGAAAAATGCGCCCTGGGGAGGAGAGTCAGTCCAACCTTCTTTTGCTAAAAATATGTGGAGAGAGATCCAAAAAGTAGGAATCCCTAGTTTTCGCAGCTACACAGTGTTTTCTTCTCAGGTTAGTTTTGATACCATGTTATATTTTTATCATTTAAGCTAGCATTAAATTAGGATCTTAACTGAGAGAATAACAAGCACAGCAATAAAACACATAAGACAATGAAGACAAAGATTTTCCTTAGGGAAACCATAAAGGAGAAAACCCCACAACTTCCTCAGAGATAGAATCAGCACCAAATAGCAAAGCCCCAAAAACAGTAAGATGATATCTCGACAGTAGTAGCCTCTTTCTCTCTATCCCCAGCAACTTCTTCTTCCTCAGCTATGCACTACAATTGAGTGCGAGTGAGTGTGTGATAAATAGAGAGGCTCATTCTATATTTATACTAATTCTTGACTTGACAATGACTCACTAGGACCGACTTCTCTAGGAGAGTCTAATAACCCTAGTGCCCCAAAACTACGGGGACTTTAACCCTTGAATAATAGGAGGGTTATCCACAATGACTTGAAATGACTTGTTTACATTATATAACCTCTCGATAGGAACATCGGGGCATGACATGACTCAAATACATTATAGACACTTACCGGAATAAACATCGGCATACAAGACATAAGATATACAAGTGAATACAATCCGAAGTTACAAATACATGAACACCTATGTCATATTCATCTAGGTTTCTCAACAGTATTAATAATTCCAACATGACTTGTGATGGTTGCTTTTTCCTCCCCATCATGACTTGCAATGACTAGTTGCTTTCCCCAAGCATAAATTCAAACTATTCGTTGCTTATCTCAATTTTAATTATCAGTGACCGGTGGCTTATTTCTAGTATGACTTGTAGTGAATGGTGAATTTCCCCTATCATGACTTGCATTAGCTGAGAAATTTCCCCCAGCATGACTTGCAATAGTTAGAATAATTCCCCCTTGTATTCACATCTTCTTCTTTTTCTTCCTCCTTCCTTTTTCTCCTTTTAGATTGTTGATTACTAGTATCTAGGCTTTCACCACATTATATAGAAGGAGGTGGAAAAGATGTCACTATAAAAGAAGAAAATGGTTTTTGATGCTCTTGACATACAATTACTTCTTAAGTAGCATCAATAGAATTTAGAAAATTTGAAGTGGAAAACAACCAAACCAACAGCCCCGGGGTGAATCCAGGAAGATCCAAGGTGGCCATCAAGGGAGCACCAAAGTCTCCAAAAATGAAAAATCACAAGGATCATCCCCTTTCAGAAGGGTCCCTTGGTTGGTATCCTTGGGAAATTTATCCATATACTTGTTATACACCAGAATGGCACCTCTCCGTCTGAGTGCCGACTTTCCTTATGTCGGCATGCAAAAGGACACTTATGGATTGAGGTTTGCCTAGAATACTATAGCTTGGCTTATTATGGAATACATTTCTTCCTTTATCTCTGCCTGTGACCACTTTCCCATTGTTTCATGAAAGTCATTGAAAGTCACTGAAAAAACACCTATATTGGAGGACCCATATCTTGAGTTCTGTAACTCCGTTTGACCTCATTTCTACGCCGTTGAAAAGATATTTCAGTTAGATAAAACTTTCTAGAAGACACCAAAGTCTGAAAATGCCCAGAAATACCTTAAAAATGTGTTTTTTGTGTATGCGCGACTCTCCTTATGTGCAACCCGCGCATATGCGCGACTCTTGTGTTTTGCAAGTCGCGCATGCATATATTCGCGGGTTGCTCTTGTGTAAACTTGCGTATCATGCGCGGGTTGCTCTCCTTCATAGTCGCGCATCTGTTTCTCAACATTAAAACATTAAAACACGCCTTTTGAGTTAGTTTGGGTAGTTTTCCAACTGACTCCTTCAGTTGTAACCACTTTGGCTTCGCCCCTAACTCTTCTTCATCATATAAATAGAGGTAGGGAGGTTCATGAAAGGGGACTTGGGATTTTATGCATTGTTATGCTGGAGGAATCGGGACTCTCTTTGCCCACACCTTTTCCCTAGAGGTCTTTCCCTTGTGTTGCAGAGCTTGGAGGCTGAGTTCTTTGGAGAAGAGAAGCAGCAGATCCAGATCAAGGTTTCGTGAGGTGCCAACTT
>LPNX010187139.1:1026-109753 GCA_001517045.1 Pseudotsuga menziesii
ATACCTGAGTTGTTTTCATATCTTGAAGGAGGAAATGTTGAAAGTTGACCAGATAAAGGGATTTGACCCGTGAGATTATTGTTGGAAACATCGAGGTCTGCCATCAAAGATAGCCCAGATAAGGATGGAGGTATAAATCCTTGCAATTTGTTATGAGACAAATCTAAAATGCCCACCTGCTTATCACCTCCCAAGCTGGATGGAATATTACCAGTGAGATTATTATGCCCAAGATTCAATATATGTAAGTAATACATAGAACCAATTCCTTCAGGAATGGATCCTGAAAGCAAATTGTATGAGAGATCGAGAAAAATCAGAGTCCCGTTATCTTTAAACTGATACATTGTAGTTCCCTTATAGACTCAGGTGGATTGACAAGAATGCAACGAGGGAACTCTAGAAATCTGTTCAGGACGAATCCCTGCGAATTCTACAAGACCCCCAGCCCCTCTGCAAGCAGTTCCCGCTTCGTTCCTCACAAAGGCATACATTTTACCTGACACGGTTCCGGCCAAGATTTTTCTAGAGTGCTTTGATAGCTCAGCAGGAATACCCCCTTCGAGGTTATTGCTGTTCAAATCTAGCCATACCAAGCTCTTACAGTCCCCAAGCTCTGGAGGAATGGTGCCAGATAAAGAATTATTTCTCAGCTGTAATATCGCAAGCTTATCAAGGTTACCAATCCAGGATGGGATAGTGCCTGTCAAAATATTGCTTGAAAGAGAAAGCCATACAAGATTGGTGCAATTTTTTAGACTAGCGGGGATAGAACCTGTGATGAAATTATTGTCAAGGATCAGATTCTCTAGGCTCTGGCTATTTGAAAGCTCATCTGGAATTACCCCCTCAAGCTGGTTCATCCACATTACCAAATGTCTTTAGCACTCGTTGCTGGTTGCTGGTTGCATAAGCTGGCAACGGCTGCAACTATTTTTTTTTTTTTAAATTTCACCCACCATGGATATAGCGACGGCTGCAATTATTTTTTTTTTTTTAAATTTCACCCACCGTGGATATAGCGACGGCAGTCCGTGGATATAGCGACGGACGTCCGTGGATATAGCGACGGCTGCAATTATTTTTTTTTTTTTAAATTTCACCCACCGTGGATATAGCGACGGCAGTCCGTGGATATAGCGACGGACGTCCGTGGATATAGCGACGGCAGTGCGTGGCTACAGCGACGGCTTGGATTTTCGTGGTTTAAAAACCTTTATACAAAGCGTGGCTATAGCGACGGAAAGGGTCGTCTCTCTTGCGACGCAAATTAGGGGTCGTCGCTATTGCGACGAAATAGTTGCCACGGAACAAAAAACACTTAGACGTGGCAATATCCACGCTTTTCCGTGGATATTGCCACGTTTTTCCGTGGCAAAATTGATCGCTTGTATTAGTGAATGATTTCCACGGAGGGGCGTGTGGTGGTCATTTATCTGGGCTTTCTACAGCTCAAAAGATTTTGATAGTGAGTTATTTCCGGCCGTCGATCTTTAAATATTGTGTTGATGCGGTCAAGAGGTGCCACCCTTGCCAGGTGTTCGCACGTAATATGCGCTCGAAACCTGCCCCGTTACATCCCATTATCACCGCCGGTCCCTTCACCAAGTGGGGGATCGATTTTATGGATTGCAACCCAGCTTCAACTGGGGGGCACCATCATATTATAGTGGCTGTGGATTACTTCAGGAAATGGGCTGAGGCTATGCCTACAGTAAAATCCGACAGTGAGACAGCCACTCATTTTGTATTCAACCAAATTATTACTCGGTTCGGGATTCCAAAAGAGCTTGTCACTGACCATGGCTCGCACTTTCAGAACCGTATGATGGAAGAGTTGGCATCCAAGTTAGGGTATAAGCAAGAGCATTCCTCTTCGTACTATCGTCAAGTGAATGGACAGGTGGAAGCAGTGAATAAATCACTTAATTCCATTCTCCAACGAACCATTGCACGAAGCAAGACGAATTGGCATATTATGTTATATCCTACTTTGTGGGCATATCGAACCGCTGTTAAGATTGCCACTGGTTTTTCTCCATATCAATTAGTACATGGAGTGGATTCATTATTACCGGTTGAATGCGAAATTCCTTCGTTGAAGCTAGTTGTGGAACTCTTACCAGACACTTCACCTTTGGAGGAGCATTTGGTTCACCTTGAGCAACTTGATGAGCAGCGTTGGGATGCCTTGGTGGCTCTAGAGGTTAATAAGCGTTGCGTTAAGGCTCAGTATGATAAGTCTGTCCGTCTGAGAGTGTTTAGTGAAGGAGACTTGGTCCTCTTGTGGGATCAACCGAAAGAACCCTTGGGGGCAGGGAAATTTAACCCTATGTGGTGTGGTCCTTACGTGGTCAAGCGTGTCTTAGAGAAGGGTGCCTACGAGTTGGTGGATTACGAAGGGAAAGCTTTGGTGGAGCCTAGAAATGGGCTCTATCTTAAAAAATACTATGCATGATCTTTAACCAAGGCTATTTGTTGTATATTATTGTACATCTTTTTTGCATAGTTAGGTCCCTTTTATCGTGATCAGGTTTGTGATTAGTTTCTGTTTCTTTTGGCAGATGTCAATGGAATCTTCCACTTACATAGGATTCACGGATGGTGCAAGCCGTCACACTCAACACTCAGCCTCTACTGCTTGGGTGATTTATACTCCTATGGGTCAAGTACTATCTTCAGGAGGTGTATGTCTACGGCCATCTTCCAACAATGTTGCAGAATATAGCGTCGTCATTGAGCTTCTTCGGGATGCCATTTTACATGGTGTTCTCTCTCTTGAGGTACGTCTTGATTCGGAGTTAGTAGTGTCACAGCTCAATGGTTTGTACCATGTTAGAGATCTAACATTATTGAGAAGATTCTTGCATGTGAGATTGTTAGAACAACAATTTGGCAATATAACATATATACACATTCCAAGAAATAATAATCAAGTTGCTAACTCATATGCTAACTACGTGTTAGATTGGCATTTGTTTCATTCACAATAAATTAATCATAAACACATTTACAGATGTAAATAAATAAATCGATCACCATAAAAAAAAATTATATACATCAAAAATGTGGTAATACATAGTGTCATATACAAAATTGGGGCTTTCAAAGCCGCCATCATATAATACACGGTAGTACAAAACATCTACACTCCCAGGTATCTAGTCATGTGGAGGAGGAATAGGGTTGTGATCATGATATATCACTATGGCTCTAGCTAGCCACCGAAATAAATGCACCCATGCGCGTGGCACACCCACCACCTGTCGTTGCATGGCCTCTGGAAAGTCATCAACTTGCGCCATGGGAACTCTATGAGTCAGTCTCACAAAGTTGGTATGGATGCTCTGGAGCGTCCGCTCCACATCCACACTCGTGATCTCATCTCCTCTTCCCCTCCGTCTATGATGGGGGAAGCCCTCTAGTCACCGTGGTCCCACATCTACACATGAATGGTAGATGTCACTATGTATTGTCACCCAAAAACATGTCTTTTTGATTTCACATAATCAAGAAAATACAAAAAAATTAAATAACTCAATTATTTTTAAAAGAATAGGGGTTGAGATTCAATACCTATGTCTCCATATGCCGAGCCTGGTGGCAATGGCATGTCCGAATCACCCCGGAATTCTATCCATGCATAAGGATAGTCGTCTATGGAAACTATCTGTCGTCGCCACCATGGAAAAAAGTCAGCTGGGTAAGGTTTGGCCACCCTACCACCCTCCAGTCTCCGCATAGCGTCTGCCCAACGTCGTTGGGCCGGATCTCGAACCCCGTGGAGAGGAACATCCACTCTAGGGCTCAATCCTGGAACACGCTCGAAGAAAAACATGCTCAGAATGCTGTTGAACCCGAAGTTCCATACCCTTCCAACCTTACACTCACTGAGCTGGTGTTTCATGTTGCTTAGTAGTGTCGTACTCCAGTCATATATAGTGGGTCTCATACACTCCACCGCGTAGAACATCAGTGGCCGCGAGGCATGATGGAGTGAGGCTAAGCCTGCTATCCTGCCCAGCGTCAGTAATATGGCCTTTAGGCCTAGCACCTCTATAACGTTGGTGGGGATTTGACTCCCCACCTTCTCCGTATCTGGGTAGCAGTACACAGCTATGTACTCATCTATAGTGAGACCCCCTCCTGGCCCACCTTGGAAATGACGGTTCACCACCTCCCCTCGTCTAGATAGACTTGTGATAAAGTATATATCCTCCACCTCTATGGTGATGGACATCACGTCAATACGGAAAGACTCCAAGTCTGGATCCCAATAGTCTACCAGCATCTGTAGCAGCCCTATTTTGGCCCTCAAACCACCTAAGCACCAGAACTTGTAGAGTCCGCATGCACATAATGTTTGCTGAGCCATTAAGTCAGCCCTGACTGCTTCCTCTACATCACTGTGCTCACGCTCTCGCCATTCTAGCACCGTCCTACAAGAAAAATTTAAGATTTTCCCATTATATTCTTGTACAAACTCATGCGCAGCCTCATATGCGACTGTTTTGCAAACAACCACGTATGAACGCGGGTTTCATCCCCCTTTCCACGTATAGTCAGCCCTATACGCGGAAAAAGACTCGATAACCGCGTGGGCCGCAGTGCGCATGCTAGGATGACCTTTACAACCTCATTTGACCATGGAAATTGACAAATTTTGTATTGAAATGCAAGCTAAGAGTATGAGTAAATACCTGGAAGAAACGGTTGTGAATTCCACCGGCTGGATCTCCTGGAATTCGCAGTTGAAAATCTGAGCTCAAACGGGTAAAAGTTTTAAATGAATTATATTTTTTACTATTTATAGAAAAAATTTCAAATATTTGAAATTTTTTACCCCCCTTCCTATAGTTTTGACATTTTCTAACCATTTTGGACCGTTTCTGACATAATGTGTGATGTAGAACACCTTTTTCAGTGCTGTTTCAGCCATTGGATTGACCCGTTCATACAGATCTCAGGTATCATGTCTAAACTGGCATATAGGTTAGGCCCACCACTGTTTGCATTTTGCATGACCTTATGACCATATCATCATATCCTTAGGTACGAACCCACTATGTTATGTCACGGAACCTTTTGCTGCTTTAGAAGTGGCATGATATGAGTGGTAGAGCTTCACCTTACATGGGTACCCTAGTTAGCGCCTTATTTGCATTTGGTGCCCATGCCGATGTTTTCTCCTTTAGGGTGTGGGAGTCCATTGTATAGTACTACCATGACATTTCACAAGAGCCTCATACTCCTCTTGATCTTATGCTGGCCTATTTCCCTCAGAACTCCCCTTGTATCAAGCTGTGAATGCATTATCATGAGCTTTGCCTGCCTTGTTGAGCTTTATGCCAGCTTCCCTGACATTGTGTTTCAGCCATATAGCCTGAGCTTATCTCATGTCTAGCCATGCAGAGCCATTTTTATATCCTTCGCAGCTTGTTTCCCTTTTACCGGGAGGGGATTTTCCCCCGAGTGTCGATATCCTACACATGTATCCTTGCATTGAGCATAGGTATGTTCCACTGCTTGGAACTAGTTTGTTTTCCTCTATGACACTCGTCTCCTCCTAGTTTGTAACTATAAAGCTAGTTTATTCTTTTTTCAAGCTTTCCAAATAACTGAAAAAGTCCAAAAAAAAATCAAAAAATCAAAAAACCAGACAAGGAAAGATATTATCTTTGGCAGCTGTCGAGTCATGTCGCCTTCGAACAGAGCACTGTATATCACATCCATTGGTTGGGTTATAGTTTGACTTAGGAGTTGTACTCGTTATCTGAGTTTGTCTCCACCGACTGGTTAAGCTTCCAGTCCCTATGGACCCTCTGTTGATGCCTCCTGTGTCACAGAGATGTCCCAATTTGTATATCGAGTCTATGCTACCTTTATTCAGTCACCATATGCCGTTATGCTCTTGTTCGAAGGTATTTGAAACCTGAGTCGGCCATTCCTCAGTTATCTTGACTTTGCATGTCGGCCATTCCCAATACAATTACTAGTTCGTGCACCTTATGATCGAGTCCTTCCACATTATACAGCTTTGTTGAGTACCTCATTTTAGATGATGGGGGATGCCTTAATGCCCTCCTTCCAGTGGATTTCATCCCATCGACTTCAGATCATTTATTCTGGGATCGGAATCTAGAGTCATTTTTGAGTGCCTTGAGACTTGCAGTCATCAGTGGCAGGTTCTCTCGCCATCGACAGTTTTATGGGAATACATCAATGTCCCCTGATCGATGGACTCTCTCAAGTGTTCAACCTCAACACATATATTCACACTTGTTAGTTTGCACTCTAGTACCTTGATTCCCATTTTCATTATCAGTGGGCGATCTCGCATCTGTTAACGGTATACATCAATGACCGGTAATCAGACGATGGACTACTATGTTCGACCTCGACACCTCTATTCGCATAGTAGAACATGTACTCGTAGCAATTTGTGTAGAAGACTTTCCAGCTGGGCAGCATCTCTTATATTCTACCTCTTTGATCGTGCCAGTGTTCATGAGATTTCAGCTCTCGTGACTTGATTCCAGTATATGTCAGACATTTCCAGCCACTATGGAGATCTTGATCTATTATACATCTTTAGCCATTTTGGAGATCATGGTCCTTTGTATATCTTCATCATGGAGATTCTGATCTATGTATATTGTACGTGGTGATGACCACATATGTGATATCATGTATCATGCCTATTCATGGCCATTGTACTCTTATGTATCTGGGACTGCTATATGTATTTGTAGTTGTATGCAGAGTTGTATTATTGCACTATGCTGATTGGGTGGATGGTCTTCCATTTGGGATTCTTCATCACTCCACTTCTGGGATGGACTTGTAATGTATTTCAGCCATCGCATAACCCCTCTGATCTCATACATTAGGGGGCATCTGTTATAGTGGATTTCACCACTCCAGGTGAATCACACATTGTATGGCCTTCCCCTGTCCCGCTGCAGACTCCTTGGACCCCATGGACCATTTTTTTTCCTTTGATGTTTCCATGATCATCCCTACAAACATAAGAAAAATGATACACGCGGCTTTTAACCCGATAGTCGCATACATACACGGGTTTGACACCTATAACCGCATATATGGGGATGTGTTCCTAATCCAAATCCTTTTGGAGCTTTCCTTGACATGGATCCGACCCATTAGACTTCTGGCCTTCCACATGCCTTGATATTGAACGGATTCGACCTTTCATTACCCATATGAAAAACTATATAAGGAACCCCTTGGTACATTGAAGGCATAAGAGAGAATTGAGAGCATCAAAACTATAGTCCATTGTTGGCGGAACTTATGCTTGATTCTGCATCCCTTTGTCCCTTGGAGCACTTTTTTGTTCTTCCCAAGCTTGCCTTTTGTTAGTGAGCTTGCTATCTAAGTGATGGAGGATTGAAGTGGTGGAGGCCCAAGTGGGGGATTCAGTTTCTCCGTTTCGCAGACGTGTCGTCAGAGGTTGTCTCTTTCTTGTAATCTCTGATTTATATTAATAAGAACTATCTTTTCCTATCCAGTAATGTGTATTTGAATGAATATTGTATCCATTGGAATATGTCAAATGCTTTTACATTATTGATTATATATGCTAGAATAGATCTAACACCATGATATATAGAATGCTTGTATTGTTTACTTGTTGTTGAGAAGTACTATATCAATTCAAGCTGGAGTTGGAAAGCTCAACGGGGATCTACTTCAACCGTCCGGAATAAGGTACGAGGTTTGATCCTTTAGTGTTAGAAATTTTATTTCTATTGCATATTGCAAGAGATTGATTTTTGGAGTCAAGCTGTCTGTTGTGGTACCCCAAGCCATAGGAATTTCTCTCCGTAACAGTAAGAAATTCAAGATCAAGCTTTCATATCAAGACAAAAATTCTTCTTGAAAAAAAAAACTTGTGAAAATATTTATGCAACCTGCATCTCTGTGGTGCAGTGAAGCAGTGTGATGGCCCTTATGTGCACTAGTATCCTAGGACTGTGCATGTGAACATTTCCATATTCTTCCAATCCGATGATAGATAGGAGAAGGAATGTTTCCTTTATCTCTTCTTTCTATAGGAAGAGTGACATGATCAAATTCATTCTACAGTGAGAAGAATTATTGATCGGTCCTTACCATCTTGTAGCATCTCTCTGGGAGATTTTGGCACTTCTTTGAAGGAAGTGAATTTGCTTGACATGGTGCAACGTTCTCTTTTTGAAATTGGTGTCTTTTTTTCCTCGTTTCATATGGCTCTCAAGTCATGTTCCCATATGCCTCAATAACCTTTTGTTCCCATTTAGGACTAGGATTGGGAGTAGGGACTGGATTTGGATCTGGATCACTGTGAACTTTATCTTCAATTTCATTTATGATTCAACTGGATCTTCTACTTCATATTCTAAATCTGAAACATTAATGAAAAAATTATCATATGTAAAAGGTGTAGGTAGAATGATTTTACCTGCCCTTTCAAATGGTAGTTGAGACTGTATTGGATTTGAGTATGGCAGAAAGTGTGATAATTCATATGCCTTGGAGGCATGGTTTGTAACATCTTTCACTATAATCTTCCCATTTTAGATATATGAGATCTCCACTAATTCAGGGACGAGTCAGGACCAAATACTACTCACTTTGGTGGGCCAATATGTGTCATATGGTATACAGATAACAAATATGCAACTAAGGAGGGAACATAGAGTACATATTTGAACACTCCATGCTTTAACTTGATTAAACCCTTTCCTTCAGATTGAATTTGAGTGTCATCACTCATGTGAATACTCATACAATCAGTAAGTTGTAATGAAGATAATGATTCTCTAGATGCAACCATATGATTGGAGGCTCCTAAATCAATGAGGAAGGCATGTGATTTTGAACAACAGGCCTTCAGTGCATGGCATCTCTTATCATGATCTCCAGTCTTGTCTCTAGTGTCATCCTTCCTTGTGCCTTCAGGGAGGGAAATATTGTGTTTCTCAAGTGGTTTTGTCATATGTTCTATGGTATTCTTCATACAATATTTATCTATATGTTTTCCTTTCTTACAGTAGGATCACTTTCCCTTCTCAAATCTTTGATGTTTGTCCTTCTTAGAGCCTGAGGCTTCATCTGATGGATCAAACTCATCTTTAGGTTCAAAGTCAATGTTTCTTTTCTCTTTAACTTTATGTTTCCTTCTTGCTTGTGCACTCCTTATCTCACCATCTAAGAGATATTGATTTGGAGAGTCTTTGAGAGCTCCCATCTGTATCAGCTTGTCTTGTTCTTAAACTAGAGACTCTATGAAGGCATCAAGGGATGGAATTCACCAATTAGGAATAGTCAGTCTCCCATAGTGAAAGGTAGATACAAACACTAAGAATTCTTAGAAAATTTTTCTCAGTATGGAGAGAACCAATTGCTCATCCTTCTTCTCAATCCTACATTGCACGCATTGCATGACCAATGATTTGAATTTTGATAAAAAAAAATGTTGTATAGTTTCAAATTTACTGGGTTGTAGTGTTATTAGCTCATTCTCCAAGATATGGCCCCTCAACTCATCCTATTTTCCAAAAAAAGGATTTGGGATTATCCCATACTTATTTTGGAGTCTTGATTCCATCAAGATGGAACAACAGCTACCTGGATATGTGGATGCACATGTAGCCAAAAGCTTCAACAAGATTATTTAGATGCTTTGATTTTCCAATATAATGTTGGGGTTCAGCCTCTATTCCCATGGTCATCATGTACAATCCTTTGTTACTCAATGAAACCTGCATATCTGTCCTCCAATTACGGTAATTGAGGGGTGTAAGGATTCTGGGATTCAAAGCTATTGAATTCTCCATTTCACATCTATATTGAGCAACAGTTCTTCAAAAATTATTTGAATGTACCTACAAAAACACTACAAAACAACTCAACTCGAATTAATTTAGCTCAAACACTCTTCACTTCGACATGTGCACTTTCTCTGAGTACATCACACATGGATAGACTTCTCTAGAAAAAATCCAGATGGAGCAATGCAATAATTCCAGGAATTATGTTGAAACTCAATGGCTTCTTTGCATCAATGGAATTTTTTGATGTTCGAGGCAGGCATGGATACCCGCTCTGATACCATGTTAAATTTAATGAAGCATGGGATCATCATCCTACATGAATTCAAATGAGAAGAGAAGGTTGCAGAAGAGAGAGAATAATTTAGCATAGACTGATCAATTACTCATGGAAAAATTGTACACACATAGAGAAAAAATTGGAATAATATGATTATATTCATGAATCAATAATTAATATGTAATGTTGGCAATATGGATTATAGTTTTCATTGATGTAAAAATAACTCCAGTGATGACAAAGTAATAACCAAGGACATAATGGCAGAGTGAACTTAGTGAAAGACAAAGAAAAGACAAAAGGTGAACTCAGTATAAGTCAAAGGAAAGACAAAGGTAGTGATGACATGGCATTAATAATGAAATGGCATATATGATGACATAGAATAACATAATTGATGGAAAATTGGTAAGATACATTGCCTATGATGACAAAGTGGATGATGTGACATCATTCTCGAGAAATATGGCAATTGGTGAAAATTAGGAAATTGACTAAGGATGGATAAATAGTCAAAACTGGTCTAAGAGGGTCTAAGAGAATGACCGCCCTAAATCATGGGTTAGAGTAAATTCCCACAACACGTAGGGGTATTGTAGAATTGTGTTTTCTCTACCTGACCATGTCTTCATTTTCTCTTGGAAGTAGATGAGGGAGAAGTTATGGACCTACCAAAACAGTGTTTTAGGCAGATTGGATTAGACTAACAAATTGGTCTAAGTGTCATAACAAAAGTATGGAATACTATTTTCAAATGTCCTCCATAATATGTGTGTGTCAGTAAGATATAAATATGACATTATCCTGCTCCCTATGAACCAACTATCCATCCATGAATTTATATTCTCATTTGGTTCTTACACGACTGAGATATCAATCTGCCAAAACAAGAGAAAAATGTTAGTTTGCATGTTGAGTGTTAAAGAAAAGAAATCGTGTTGATCCGCAAAGTCATGGTGAGATCTGCATTCTATATAAAATCAATGGTTAGGAAGTATCCTACATGTGATCCGACATTTAAGGATCAATTTCGCAAAGGATAGGTGGAAAAGGTGAGGTTCCGTGAAATAATATAGATCGACGGTCGATATTAGACCCGCGGAAGATCTAAGGTCGAGAAGAGTTCCGCAAGTGTACGAAGATATAGGGTTGAGGAGCATTCTGCAATAGATCTATGGTTGTAGGATGGTTCCACAAAAGAAGGAGTGCGAAAGAAGAAACCCGAATTTGATCAAGAGATCAATGGTCATGGTTGAATCTACAATCATTAGATTGGCGATCAGGAGTGCAGCCGAAGTAGATCGACGGTTCAAAATAAGCATTAGATAAATTCATTGCAAAATTAGAAGTGCGGGTGTGAAACTGCAGAAATAAAAAGGTCGAAGTCATGAAAAATTGAGTTTCCAACTTCCGCATTCTGCAGTGCGCAAAGGCCAATGCGGAACTGCGGAAAGCAGAGAGTCGAAATCGTGAAAAGTTGAGTTTTTGAATTCCGCATTCTTCCCTGCGAAAAAGGCAAGTGCAGAAAGAAAATGGTGAAAGGACTATTGCGGGAGCAAAAAGGTAGAAACAAAAGTTTCTGAAAAACTAGAAAGTTATGTTTCCGTAGTGCGGAAAGGAGTTTGCAGAAAGGCTAGTCCGGAAAGCGGAAAGGTAGAAAGAAAAAAGACGAAGTCTTAGAAAAGTTTTGTTTTTTTTTCCGCAATCCGCATGTAGAAAGGAGCTTGCGGAAAGGAAAGTCCAGAAAGTGGAAGGAGGAAAGACCAGTGCAGAAAGTTGAAGTGTGGAACAATAAAATTGTGGAAAACTAACGACTGTGGAAGGAAGCTTGCTGAAGCAAGAAAACCATGAAATCCAGGCTGCGGAAGGAGGTTCCGAGAACGTTTTAAAAGATGATTAAAAGGATTTTTTGATGAACTGTCCATCTGGTCATGACCTCATCTAGTATTTACATGTAGTTAATATTTCCTGCAATATTTAAAGATGATTCCCACAAGTATGAAGAGAATGTACACCATTGTTGGAAGAATATCATATAGGTTTAAATTCGAAAAGAATTAAATGTCAATAAATAGAATTATGAAGAGCATGGTTAACAAAGTTAACAACGGTTATGACTAACAAAAGGCACATAAACAGAGTTAGAGTATTGTAAGGACGTGACTGTTTGAAAAGGTATGTTGTTGTATTGGTGTTTAAGAGGAATATATCAACAGAATATTGAAGACGAAGTGAATATTCTCTATGGGTCTATGTGGGTGAATAATGAATATCTAAAGAAGAAGACTGGGAGTCAGAGAATGCAAAGTGTATCTCTGCAATCCAGACCTTTGTAGCAGCAAGACATAGACCAAAGTAGAGTAACAAGAGACAGAGTTTTTAAGAATATCTGGAAGGATGATAAAAATACATTCAAGAGTGGAAGGGTGGTGCTAGGGTAGGCTACATGCCTTCAAGGAGGTATTAGCCTCCTTTCAGTAGTGGCTGGAGAATCAGGGTATTGGTGTATCCTTATTTGTAGGTGCACGCAGAAATCAAGGTATTGGTGTATCCTTGTATATAGGTGCAGGAAGAAACCAGGGTGTGGGTGCATCCTTCAGTAGTGGTTGAGAAACTTGGGGATTTTGGTCTCCAACAAGTGGGTTCTTGCAAATAACTATTGCATATTGTAAAAACAAAGTTTTGTAGATAATAAAAATGTGTTGGTGGTTTACTTTATTAGGGTTCCATGATAAAATCTGTGTTCTGTGTATCTTGTTGATTCAATGTTTTTATTAAAGTTTAATAAGTAGTTTAAATGGTGAAAATTCAACAATATTTATTCACCCCCCCCTCTGAGTATTGACCATCTATCAACATGTAATACAATGTTTATACATATAGGAGAATTCGAATTCCTAATATAGGATTCGAATCTATCAACTTGGAATGACTCCGGAGCTAACTCAATGTAGGAAAATCACCACTATAGCTCACTAATGTAACTTTAGATCACTAAAATAGTTCACACTCAGTTAACTGATGAGGGTAGGTGAGAAAATGTGCCCTACTTCCCTTGAATCATGGAAATTGGCACTAGAGACACTAGGAGTGATCTAACTAATGGGTATCGGAGCATAACTGGACTTAACTGAATACCTACTAGAGTCAACTACTGGAGATAGCTGGTGGCACTCAGAGTGGGTTCCTACATTATAGGGATTTTTCCCTGGGGTACCTAAACTCATGCAATCAGGTGCAGTAAGTGGCATATTTCCCCCATGTGTGTCCCCCATGCACTATTGGAGTGATGAATACCTCCTAAGATAGGAAAATAGAAAATTAGACTATGTGGTCAAAGGTAAGATTAATAATAATCCCAACAGTTTGAGCCATGGTGCATAAAACAAATTACTTATGTGAGTTATGGAACAATAGGATGGGGTACCTAAATCACTGAGTGTTGAATATTCTAAGGGGGGTTGTCACAGGTATTCTAGATTTCAACATTGAGCAAGAGGGTGCATGAAAATGGTGCACACTTGGAAAATATGCCAAGGTTGCGTTCCGAACCAGTGAACATAGGTATAAGGGGATCTTAGATCGAGTGCATTCATATGTGTGTGGATAGATGTTAGTATCATCAATCATATGAAGCATGTACTATGTTTCCTTCATTGATAACTTATATTGCAAAACCTATGCCTAATTCCTAAAGAACAAGGATGCCATCTTTAGTGGGTTTTAGGAGTTCAAAGCTCAAGTGGAGAACTAGACATGGAAGAAGATCAAAATTTTGAGATCAGACAATGGGGGTAAGCATGCCTCCAATGATTTCAAGGAATTTTACAAGGATGTAGGAATAAAGAGGGAGTTTGTTTTGTACAACCCACAATAGAATGGGGTTGCAAAGAAAAAAAAATTGATGCTAAGGCCAGATACATGACAAGAATTTGTTGATTTTTCTATGGACACAAGCATGCAATGCAATAGCCTACATCCATAATAGGTGTCTTCATAAGAATATGGGGGAGAAGATACCAGAAAAGGAATTCGCCAGTGTGAAGTTAGAGGTGAGTCATTTATGCATATTTGTTTTATCCAATGTACATCCATATACCAATGGAGAAGAGGGAACTTCCCAATAGGAAATGTTTGTTTGTTGGATAGAGTGAGACTTCAAAGGCCTACAAGAGCTACATTCCAGTAGAGATAAAGATAATTGTAAGTAAGGAAGCAAGGTTTGAGGAATAATTTTCATCCAAGAATTCTAGTGAGCCAATATCAGTGATAGAGGATGAGG
Source organism: Pseudotsuga menziesii (assembly GCA_001517045.1). Taxonomy (NCBI): domain Eukaryota; kingdom Viridiplantae; phylum Streptophyta; class Pinopsida; order Pinales; family Pinaceae; genus Pseudotsuga; species Pseudotsuga menziesii. The sequence goes on from LPNX010187139.1 coordinate 15,425, forward strand.
AATAGGAATCTATGAAGGTTGAGGCAAGGTCACCGTACTTTCCGATCATGGAATAATTCTTCAGATGCATAGGAACCACCAATTACTTCCATTTATGTTAGGACACCTTGATGATAAATGTAGACATTGGTGGATGCTCAAGATCATGTTGAGACTCTTACAAGTTCATTCAGGGAGAACAGACCTTTGAATAAATTTTCAAACTACATGATGTTGATGAGAAACATCATAGATTTTGATCCTTCTAGTTTTAAGAAGGAAAGAGACTAGCAGGTTTGGAGGGATTCCATGGTTGAGGAGTACACCTCCATTATAGATATATATGTTTGGGACATTATGCCTAGACGAGAGGGAAAATTAGCAGTGACTTCCAGATAGCTCTTCAAGATTAAGCATGCAACATATGGAAGCATAGAGAAGTACAAAGTGAAGTTTGTGGAAATAGGGTTATCCCAGAAAGAGGGAGTAGACTACGAAGAGACTTTTTCTCTAGTCACTAGGTACACTGGCATTAGAGTAGTGAGGTAATTAGTCTTCATTATGGGATGGAGAATACATGAAATGGATGTGAAGACAACTTTACTCAATGGGAGAATTGAGGAAAAATTGTATTGAGCATTTTTTGGGATTTGAGATTAATGGGAGGGAGTCCCATGTGTGCAAGATTAAAAAATAATACCTTGTATGGACTCAAGAAGGCACTAGGATCATGGTATTCCAATATTAATGGACACCTGCATGGGTTTCACCAAAAGTGAAATAGATCCTAACTTGCTTTTCATACTTGTTGAGGTTGATTTGCTCATTTTGGTAGTATATGTAGATGATATGTTTCTTACAAGCTCATATAATCTCATGACAAGGTGCAAGGAAGATATGTAAATTTAGTTTAAGATGAAGGACATTATCTTGTGCATTACTTCTTTGGGTTGGAGGTTTGGCAAATCCCAAAGGAGATTTTCCTTGGGAAAAGTAAGTATGCAATCAAGATCCTAAAGATATTTTGGATGGAGGACTGTTGCAAACCCATGGCCATGCCTATGATCACTAATTTAAAGAAGGTAATTACTTCATATTCAATTATGGTGTCCCACACTATACAAGAAAATTATAGGTTCCTTATGGTATTTGGTCAACACTATGCCATATATATGACTTGTAGTGAACACCTTGAGCAAATTCATGGTGGAGTCGAGGAATGAGCATTGGGTTGTAGAAAAAAATTTGCTTGTATATAGGAACAATGGAGTATAATATAACATATCTTGGATATGGTGAGGTGAAGTTTCATAGGTATACATACTCATATTAGGCAGGTAGTGCATCAGATAAGAAAAGTACCTTAAGGTGTTGCTTCAACTTAGGACCAACGATAGTGTTTTAGTTCAACCAGAAGCAGTATTCCATAGTACTCAACTTAGTTGAGGTAGAGTATATGGAAATTAGTACAACAAGTTGTAAATCCATCTAGTTTCTTAAGTTTCTTACAAGTCTATTTGATCAGGAGTTGGATCCCATGGTGATTTACTATGAAAATAAAAGTTCTATCAAACTCTTTTAGAATCCATTTTTTATGATGGATCCAAACACATTGAGATCATTTATCACTTCATTCAATACAAGATTTATAAGGGAGTAGTGAAGCTCCAGTATGTACCCACAGATCAGCAAGTCACTAATATTTTGACCAAGCCCTTAGAAAAATGGAAATTTGAAGCATTCAAAAACAAACTTGGATTGGTGCAGAATTCCATCCTCGCTAAGATGGATTTTTGATGTTTGTAGTTCGGATAGGAACTTTTGAATAGGTTGAGTGTCAAACATGTAGGAAGTTGTCCAAGTTAAATATATTTTATAATTCATTTTATTAATAAAGTGAAATTCTTACATTTACTTGTTAAGTCTAATAAAGTATATTTTTAATACATCAGTGATTTAGACTTATAATATCAACCTTACATCTCACTGATAAATTAGGGTTTCAAATAAAATATAAAGGCAAGTCAAGGTAAAGGGTTAAAAAAATTCATTCTTTACTCAAAAAAAACTGGTCAAAAGGTGAAGAAAGTCATTCAAGGAGCAAAATTAGAGCACCATAGAGGATCATGATTCAACAACCAAATATTTTCTGCAAGCAAGAAACAACGAAAGAGGATTCGTATAATAGATCCATACAATCGTAAGGATCTATACGAAACTCCATATAGTCATACACATAAGTATGTATAGGCATACGAAATAGGTACATACAGTCATACTGACTGGTGTACAGTGGAGTAGTAAGTAGAGGTTTATTTTCTTGATTTCTAGTGAGAGGATTTCCTCAATAAGTGTGCATATTGTTTGCTTTGATTGAGTTTACCATACATTTGTTGATTTTTTAATGGTTATATCAGATCTTAAAACATTTAGCATCATAACGATATAACCATAATCCAAAAGATCACTGAAAGATAGACAAGCACAACCATACAAAAAAGAACACAAAGATTTATCCTGGAAAAACCCAGCAAAAGCTTCCTCAATATAGATGCCCCAAAAAGATAAAAGGTAAAACCCAAAAGGCTGATCAAAGATTGATCCTCCTCCTTCTTCAGCTACTTCTCTCTCCTTCACTAAAGCGCTACACAAGTGAGTGTGTGTGTTCCAAATGAGGAGCACCACACCTCTATTTATATTCATACGTTCACTTTAATAATTAATTCCAACTTTTAGGCTCGAGTTAATCATGTAGGCTCGAGTTAAACATGTAGGCTCAAGTAACCACAACTGGGGTGCTAATGAACCACCTTTAAAATTTGAGGGGACTACCTCGTGACTCTTATTAGTTATTCCTATTAGAAGCATCAGAGTATAAAGAAATACAATTGGTTCTCCCAGTAGGACCATCGGGAACCACAAAAAGTACATATAGAATATTCTTCGAAGTTACAATATTTCAACACTCCCCCTTAACTAGAAGGGTATTCTACAACATCAACAACAAAAATAGTAGAAGAGAGATAGAGGACATCATCAACATCATCAGGGTAACACATCTATAAATCATTGGAAGCTTTTCAACATCATGTAGTCTTCATCTTCAATCTTCAGTATTCAACAATATCAACACTTTGATCGCTTCAATCAGCAAAAACTTTGACCGCTTCGATTAGCAACAACATCTTCAGCTCTTTGACCTTTCTATCAGCAACAACATCTTCAGCTCTTTGACTTTTTGATCAGCAACAACATCTTCAGCTCTTTGACCTTTCTATTCGCAACATCATCATCATCACATTCTGATCTTTCGATCAGTACGTCATCATCATCAACAACCTGTAATCCACAACACGAAGACGAAAGTCTTCGGATCACTTTTGGACCTAAGTCCAAGGATGATACAATCCTACCACATTCTTGACAACCAAAGTCACCGAATTGATTACGGGATAATCAGTCCCTATCACTTTAGGACTAGGTCCAAGGATGATGCAATCCTACCACATTCTTGGGGACCGAAGCCACCGGATTGATTACGGGATAATCAGACCCTATCACTTTAGGACTAGGTCCAAGGATGATGTAATCCTACCACACTCTCGGGGACCGAAGCCTCCAGATACCTTTCTAAACCAAAGTTCAAGTATGATGCAATCCTACCACACTCTCGGGGACCGAAGCCTCCAGATACCTTTCTGAACCGAAGTTCAAGTATGATGCAATCCTACCACACTCTCGGGGACCGAAGCCTTTGGATACCTTTATGAACCGAAGTTCAAGGATGATGCAATCCCACTACATTATCTAGGACCGAAGTCACCAGATCTATTCTGGACAGATGTCCCAGGATGATACAATCCCTCTTCATTCTCGAGGACCGAGGTCACCGGATCACTTTAGGGAAGTTCCCAGGGATGATACAATCCCACTGCAACATCTCTACTCCCCCTTTCGAGGAAGGTCTTTCCGAACAACACCAAGCTTGTCTCGAAAGTTTTCGAACTTTACTCAGGACAGAGGCTTTGTTAGCACATCAGCAACTAAACCATCATCATCTACATCTTCAGTATGTGAATACTGAACTATTACCATCTGCATATCCAGTATGTGAATACTAAAAGCATCATCATCTCTATATTCAGTATAGAAATATGGAATCACCATAATCTACATCTACATTATGTAAATACTGAAACATCATCTATATCTTCAGTATGGGAATACTGAAACATCATCATATGCATCTTATCTCGTATGTATAAATACTGGATTTCTATGTGTTACGACGGAACACAGGGTTCTCTATCATCACAACTATGGTTATCACATAGAATCATTGTAGTATCCATCTTCAGGTCAAAGAGACCTGATATTAGCTTCTGAAGCCACATCTTCAGGTCAAAGAGACCTGATATTAGCTTCTGAACTTTACTCAGGACAGAGGCTTTGTTAGCACATCAGCAACTAAACCATCATCATCTACATCTTCAGTATGTGAATACTGAACTATTACCATCTGCATATCCAGTATGTGAATACTAAAAGCATCATCATCTCTATATTCAGTATAGAAATATGGAATCACCATAATCTACATCTACATTATGTAAATACTGAAACATCATCTATATCTTCAGTATGGGAATACTGAAACATCATCATATGCATCTTATCTCGTATGTATAAATACTGGATTTCTATGTGTTACGACGGAACACAGGGTTCTCTATCATCACAACTATGGTTATCACATAGAATCATTGTAGTATCCATCTTCAGGTCAAAGAGACCTGATATTAGCTTCTGAAGCCACATGGCTTCACAACTTAGCAGAGCAATCTGCTATGTATTCTGCTTCAGCCGTGCTAAGAGAAACACTGGACTGTTTTTTGCTAAACCGTGAACTCATAGCAGACCCCAAACAAATGCATCTACCTGATGTGATTTTCCTGTCTGAGATACTTCCAGCCCAATATGCATCTATATAGCCATATAATCTGTAATAATGGTTTCCATCATAGTATAGCTCAAAGTATATAGTCCCTTTTATATATCTCATCACATGCTTTGCAGCTATAAGGTGAACATGTCTAGGTTGAACTAGATACTGACTCAAGGTGTTCACAGCAAAATAAATGCTTGGTCTGGTATTTGTTAGATACATTAACGACCCAAAAATATGTCTGTATTGAGTCACATCCACTAACTTTGATGAGTCATCAGCTAACAAATTCAAGTTGGAATCCATGGGTGTGGCCATGTCTTTGCATTCCAACATATCAAATCTTTTCAATATCTCTACTGCATACTTTCCCTAGTTGAGAAATATTCCTTCATACTTCCAGGCCTAGGAAATAAAGCATTAGACCAAGGTCTTTCATCTAAGATTCTTCAGCGAGCTTCTTCTTGCATTCTAGAATCTGTTTCTCATTCCCTGTCAGGAATAATTCATCCTCATATAGTAATAGTATGACATGTTCATCTTCTATAACCTTGAAGTAAAGGTTAGGATCGACTTTCGTCAGGAAACTATCTATCCTTCCATACCAAGCTCTAGGAGCTTGCTTCAGGCCATAGAGGGCCTTCTTCAACTTCCATACATGAGTTTGAGTACTATATCCCAAACATAATTCTAGTATTCTTTCATCATAACATCTTCCATGGGTTCATCTTATCAGGTCATCAACATATCCTAGTCTTCTGCATTCAACCTTGAAGGTTGGAACCCACTTTACTCTTGGTAAAGTCTTGATCCGAAGTTGTCCATCATGTTGTACCATGTTTAACTTAGATATCTTATGTAGTCACTCCCCCTGAAGTGGAGTATCATCTTCCCTCTTCATTCTGTACAGGTGGTTCTATGCTTGATATATACTTCTAGTAGGTCTGGTCAATAGAGTATGTCATGTCATAGTCTATTCTTTCTGAGGCAAATCACGAACCTTGCTTTGAATGCTTTTTCTTGTAGATCCTTATGGAAGATACTACGTACTTCCCTTTATGTCTCAAAAACATATCGTATACATCATTCCCCGTGATCAACTGTTACTCTTTGATCATAGCTTCTTTCATAGCTGGAAAGGTTAGCATCAATGATGTCACCTAACTATGTTACACAACTAGAGTGTGTCCGAGACCTCTTAATTTGGATTGGAATTCTCACCATTCTTTTCTTCATCTTGAGTTATATCTCGTACCCATGGTGGTCTTCATGCTTCAAGGTGGATCTACCATTCTATGAAGCTCTTTCTTTCGTCATGGTGTCTCTGACATTGGGAGCTTTAGATTCATGTTTATTGGAGTGAATCTTGAATTGTCATCACTTGTTCTTCGGAACAAGTCTCATCCTTCTTTTCTTGTAAGCGGTTGTACATGACCCTTTCTACAATTCAAATGCACCAGTTGCATGGTTATAACTATTTCATAAAACATATGCATAACGAAAAATTCGTATGCATCATGCAACTATTTAGCCAATACAACATTCATCCATATCTCACTGAAACTTTCTAGATGCCTTCCATCTCTACCATGACATCATTGAGATTGTGCACTAATCCAATATGTCAGCAAATAGGTTTCATTCTATATAAGTAGCAATGGAGAGTTGTATAGCACCATGAGCTACTTACCCATCACATTCATATTAGTAGTATACTGTCATTAATGCAAACAATCTATCATGCATAACACATCAACTGAATATAATCAAATGCATAACAAAACAATATCATTAAATGACAATTGAATACTTATCTTTTATTCGTTTCGTGGGTAGAATCCTTCTTGATCCTTCTACTTCATCATCTTCTTCATTCATGACATCATCATTTCTTATCCAAATGCTAAGATAGATAAGGGGTTCTTCAAGAATTGAGTTCTTCGTATTCCTCATCGCTTGAGGTATCTTCTTTGGATGGTGAGAGCTTGATCTTGAGCTGCTCCCATCTTCTCTTCTCTTATTATGAGTTGAGCTTTTCTTCTTCCCAGAGTCTGTTGAAGGTAATCACTTCCTTCTAGCACACATTCCTTGAATTAATGAATCCCATGATCCTTGGAGACCATTCAAGGTGGCTATCACCACTTCTGCATTCTCCACTTCTTCTTCTACCGCTTCAAGTTGTTCTGCATTCTGGATCTTCACATTCTTCAACTATTTTCTCAAAGCCATCTTATGATTTATGTTTTTATCTTCAAATAGCTTGATTAAGGAATAAAACATCATCAGTGTCTTTAGGGAAGACACTTGTTGTACAAGTTGATCCATGATTGAGTCAATAATGATCTTCTTGGCCTCGATCAAGTTCTTCTTGTGTAAGTCTTCGAGCTTCATCTCGCTCTGGAACTGGAACCTCTCTACTTATGTAGGTGTCCAATTCATTTATTCAGAGAGATCATATACTTCCAGGCTTAGAATTTGTCAACTTCACCAAGCTTGTCATCAAGCCAATGTGATAGATCACTTTGAAATAAGAACCTCAAATGAAAATAGCGAAATATTAGATCTTACCGATTTGAGGTGTCCGTCCTAGTTCTGGAGCTGGCTAATCTAGGGTTTTTCAGAGAAACCCTAATTTTCAAAACTTGGAATCTTTTAGATCTTATTATATAGAAATATATATCTCTTCAATTTGAGCTTTCCAATGTACTCACTTTCTGAAAACAGTGGAAGGAAGCTCCCGGAACAGGAAGCCCTAGTTTACCAATTTCTTATGCAGAAATTCCTAATACTGTTTCTGAAATATCTCTGAAATTACTACTCCTCTATGTCTAAAAATTCGCACTGAGGTATATTTTCCTGTCCCTGTTCCAAAACCATAGTTTTCATCAGAATTGGTTTCACCAATTGGGACTTATGATCACTTTCCCAAGGTGACCTGTTACAGGACTATTCAGAACAACGAAGTTGTATGGACTACCACGTGTCACTGTTTCATCTTCTGGGTCTAAACCTCAGACCACAGAAATTAAAGTCTATTCCCTTTCTGTAGCTTCTTCATAAATTTCATTTGGACCCTTGTATCTCAAGATATATTAGTTCTCCACAGGTGTCTTGTTTAGGGATGAATCCTAGAAGAGGCTGGAACACTAACTTGGAGTGATCATATCTCCCAGAATATAGCGAATATGAGGCTGAATTTTGGACACAGTGTACATCAGAATGTTATATTATACCTATGAAATTTTTAGATCCTGAGCCTTTGCCAATCCAATATATAGCGAATGTACCAAAACTTATCAGTTTTAGTATTTAGGGCTTTTTTCCAGCTCGGGGTCAAACTAGGGTTTGACTTTCCTGGAGTTTCACCAAACCAAAAATCTTGAACCAAGTCTATAAACTTCGATTTTGATGAGGAGAGAAATCCTATGTCAGGATCACTCAAAAATTCCTCTTTTATAGCAAGCCCTAATTTCCCGCACCGAAAACTAAAAATGCTCGGAATCGAATTTCGCTTCGACAAAAAGATGCGCCCTTGAATGGAGAGTTAGCCTAGCCTTCTTTTGCTGATCGATTGTGGAGAGAGACCCAAAAATTAAGAATCCCTAGCTTCTGTAGCTGCACAATTTCTTCTTTTAGAATGGCTCTGATACCATGTTGAATTTTTAATGGTTATATCAGATCTTAAAACATTTAGCATCATAACAGTATAACCATAATCCAAAAGATCACTAAAAGATAGACGAGCACAATCATACAAAAAATAACACAAAGATTTATCTTGGGAAAAACCTAAAGGGAAAAACCCAGCAAAAGCTTCCTCAATATAGATTCCCCAAAAAGATAAAAGGTAAAACCCAAAAGGATGATCAAAGACTGATCCTCCTCCTTCTTCAGCTACTTCTCTCTCCTTCACTAATGAGCTACACAAGTGAGTGTGTGTGTTCCAAATGAGGAGCGCCACACCTCTATTTATATTCATCTGTTCACTTTAATAATTAATTCTGACATGTAGGCTCGATTTAATCATGTAGGCAAGAGTTAAACATGTAGGATCAAGTAACCACAACTGGGGTGCTGATGACCCATCTTTACAATTTGAGGGGACTACCTCATGACTCTTAATAGTTATTTCGATTAGAAGCATCGGAGTATAAATAAATACAATTGGTTCTCCCAGTAGGACCATCGGGGACCACAAAAAGTACATATAGAATATTCTTTGAAGTTACAATATTTCAACAACATTTGCATGTTTTGTCCATCTTGGAGGTTTCCTTGTAATCTTTGATTTATTAATGAAAAATTGATTTGAAGGAGTAAATTGTGTGTTAATTGTGTTTATGATTCCATTTTTCATTTTCCATCTATATGTGTGAATACTGCTATGTGAATAATTTCATTTCTACAAATTAAATATCAGTTTATTAATTTGAGAACATAAGGACAACATTTACCTATGGTTAAGAAAATTTACATTTGTCACTACATTCTATCATAATTTTGAGGCTTAACTCAAGAATAGTATTTCTTATCCCTCAATAACATGAAATAGCAAGGCATGATGGAATATTACTCAAGGGGATTTTACCACACCAATGGAAAATATATGATCTAGGCGTGTGGTTGTTATGTATATCAATTGCTGGAAATATTCCATTAGAGGTTATGTCAAGTTCATGGGGACAACTATTCTAGAGGTTTCCATTCAACAAGAAAGAGCATATTCTAAGGTTGTCAAAATCCATCATACAATATGTCCACCCTCCAAAACTAATCCAATGACAAATGGAGAACAAAAGGGTATTGAAAATTCAATCCCATCCCTTATCACTACTATTGAATAATCCAAAGGAAGAATAGTATCTCCTACCACCATTGATAATTTGCACTCAAGCAGAATTTGTTTTCGTTTTAAAAAGATATGGTCTAAGGGACACGCATGTAAGATCTTCAAAAATATCCAATGATTAAGTTAGTAGAATAAGATAGTGAATAGATAATTGGAATTGACCAAGAAGAGAAAACATAAATAGAGGTAAAAAAATTCCATGCAAAATACCAACAACAATTACAAATCCCAATTGTCTACCTTGTAACCACAATTGGAATCACCCAAAATCTTGAACCTTTAGGATAAAGAGTAGAGTGAACGGAAGAATGATGATTTCCTTCATTAAGTCTAGAAACAATAATATGTTTAAAGGCTCAAAGTTGGTGAAATCTATGGGTCTAAATATTGCTCCATTAAAAAAATTTGCAAGTGTCAATGGCCAATGATACTATGATAGAATGTAAGAAAATGGTCAAAGTGTTAAAACTGCAGCTCGACAATCATCAATTGGGTTCCAATATATAAGTTGTATCCATAGCAAGGTGGGTATAGAAATGGAGGCAGAATGGGTGAAGAATTTGATCGAATTCTAGATGAATATGTCAATTGTACATGAAACTTGAAGCAAGTGAAAATGAATTGATTTCATCTCACAAAATGGGTAAATATCTCGCAAAAGGTGAATTATGTTATATTATTCTTTGAAACTTTATTAAGGGGATACATATCAAGGTGAAAGCATATAACCCAAAAAGAGAGAATGAATCACAACAATTGATTGAAAAATGTTTCGACATTTATCAAAACTATCACATGGGATTACAACAAAAAGAGGACAATAACTCATCATTGAGTTGGAACCAAGGTTCAAGCCAATCATTATCCCCTCTTACAGGTGTCCTAAGTTATTTAAAGATAAAATTGAAAAACTATTTCAACAATTATTGGATATGGGGCATATAGTGCCTAGTAAAATTACTTTTGCATCTACAATGGTGTTGATAAGGAAGAAGGATGTTTCCTTATGTATGTGCATTAACTATAGGAAATTAAAAAAGAGGACCATCAAAAATAGATTCCATATCTTGCATATAGATGAATTGTTACCAGAGTTACATGGGGCAGTGTAATGCCCCGTATGTCAAGCCCCCAGACATATGTGATATGTTGTAATTGTTTATTATTGTGGCTCTAGGTGTCAGGACAAGGGTCTTTAAGGACCAAAGGACATTAGTAGTATTTTTGTAAATAATTAATTAATAAAAACAACTAGCACAATAGGGACCACTAAAAGAGTATGGGAGGTCATGGATTCAACATGTGAGGGGATTGGGGACTAGGATTTTTGGCTCTCCATAACAACAATTTGTATTTCCTATTTTTTTGGTTGTTTTAGCTTATGTTGGTATTCTTTAGCCTATTTCATGATTTAGTGGGCCTCCTTGGTGATTGGGTGGATTCCACTTGTCGAATGTGCCCCTTTGGTGGTTTTGTTACTCCTTTTTGGAGGATACACTTGGTTTTGTAACCCCCCACTTGCACAAGTGGGACCTCACTGGCTATCTTTATCCTTGACACATCAAAAGTTATGTAACTCCTATTTTTCTATTTTTAGTCTTAACGCATCAAAAGTTGTGTAACTCCTCTTTTTATATTCCAGGAAGATGCCTTCACTTATGTAAATCTTCACCTCACTAATTGGAATTTCTCTTCATGTATGAAGTGTCCCCACATGAATTCAAGTTGGTTTGTATGGTTTGGAGTCATCCTATTGGAAATTTGAATTGCCTTGGTGGAATTCGAATGGATATTTATGGTTGAGTAACCTCCTTCATGTAACTCAAGTTGGCTTACCTTGGTTTGAATTTCCTTCTTTGATCTATAAATCCTTATTTTTTCTCCTTGGGAAGGGGTTGGTTGTTTGTTTGGTTGATGTTCATTACATTCTTGCTAAGAGCTTGGTAAGCTTTTGATCTTGGAATGCCATGTATTCTATTCTATGTATGTGAACTGTGTGATTGAAGGCACTGTGAGATTGTGTTGTGTTTGATGTAATATTGAGAAACTATGGTGTAGTTCCTCTGTGTCCACTGCTTGTATCTATTGTGGACCTACACATAATACTGATGGTGAATGGCGATGTCCTGAGGGACCGGGGTGGAGAATGGATTACCATTGCACCTGGTAGTGGGGTGGAGAAGAATGTAGGTGGTGAGTAATAGAGTTTTGGCTTCTCAAATTGATATTTTGACCTATTCTTGATTTCACCTTTACTTGTGGATATGTGGCCTTAGCTTGGGGGTGGCATGCCAAAGTGAGATCTGGCTTGGCAATGCCTAAGGTTGGGTGGAACGCGGTTTGGTTGATGCCAATTGCACATTAATAATATAAGTGACCTATTTTATGTAAATTCATATTTTTATATGTTGTTTCCATTGTTTCCATATTTGAACTATTTATTGTTGATGTGCATGGTAGATGTATCAATGGTTGGATACAGATCTGATGGTTTAACTGCTTGGAAATTGGTGTATTTTCCTTGATTTTAAGATATGATCTTGATGGAATATTGAAATATGTTTACTAATGTGTTATTTTATGTATAGTATGTTTATTCATGTGTTATTTTCTATATCTTACTCTATGAATTATGCGACTATGGGTGATCAGATATGTAGATGAATTTACAGATGAAAATGCTTTGTTTTCATAACAGTGGTTGAAGAGTTATGCTTGAAAACTTGATAGTACTGACTGATATGAGTGATATGTGGGTTATGTATGATGTATCGATGTAGCTTAACCAACAAGTGTTCCATCCATGTTTGATCATATTTTTTATATATTCTATATATGAAATTACTGAGTTTTGACTGCTATAATGGGTTTTCCTACTAGAAAAATGGATTGAATTGATATGTTTTATGTATATATGATAATATAATGTTGCATGGATGTACATGAACATTCTAGTGCACCCTTTGTGGCTATATATTTCCCCTTATTTCTGGTATTTATTTTTATTTGGGACTCGCAGTGGGTTTTGCAGGGAATCAGATGCTTACCGGATTGATCTGGTTGTGAAATTGATAGCAATTTGTAGATATGATATTATGTATGAATTAATGGCTGTATATGGTATATTTGTATATGTAATTTTTCATTATATAATGGTTGCATATGTTAGCTTTATATCTAATCTAATGAGCAATTCAAAACTGTTAAAGAAAGTGTCGTAGTTTGGATTTACGCTTTACAAAAGAATATGTAAATATGATTTATAAGAGTTATTGGGATGATTATGGTAACTTGTGAATTTTTTAATAATTCTTATTTCCAATTTAAATAAGTATGCAAATCGGGTTTAATTTTCATGCTTGCATGGTCTTGCATCTGCATAAGCTTCTGGGGGTTCTTATAATTGCTTTTAAAGTGTTGCAATTTATTTTAATGGATAATTTTTTGTTTTATTTGACTTGATTGATTCATGGCCTAGACTTATAAACCTTATCCAATTTTTCTTTGACTCGATTCATATTTCCCCCAGGTCATTTGTTGCCTTTGGCCTTCATTTTTGCGTGGGGTACACTGCAGGAAATTGTATTTGTTATAAACATTTAGCTGAGATTTAGATATCAACAAATAAGTGTGAGGGAATGTGACCAATTTAAAAGAACCTTTAGAATTTATCATGGCCACTACAATTTTTTAGGGACGCCTTTTGGGATAACCAATACATCCACCACATTTCAAACTATAAAACATTGAATTGTCTATCCATATTTGTAGAAGTTTGTTTAGTTTTTTTATGATATCCTTGTGTATAGCACAACCATGGGATATAATTTGACGCACTTGAGAAATATTTTAGAACTATTGAGGGAAAATTATCTATTTAGAAAGGAATGCAAGCATGAATTTAAGGTTTTTAACATCTCACAACACCCCTCATTGATCTTATCAAGGAGGAACAATTAAAATGAATAAATGCAATGGAGGATACTTTCCAACAAATGAAAAAAGATAATGACTTCCATCCTAGTAATTGTGCTTATAGGTTTTTGTAACCATTTGTAGTGTAATGTGATGCATCAGGAAATGGCATAGGCATGCCAATTGCTTCTGAATGCATAAAATAAATGAGAGGAAAAAACTTGTTGAAAAATGCAGTTGGATCAAGAGATTTTTCCAAAGGTTAGGTGTGAGCATGTGAGAAGAAGTTAGAGACAATTTCTTAGTTACCTCTTAGTAAAAGTGGGAAATAATACCATCTTTTAATTTCACTTAATAAATAAAAAGTGAAAGTCTTAATTCCTTTGATCTCTTAGTATTATAAATCTTAATAAAATATTCTAGAGATTCTAGGATATTAGTGAGTTATATTTGATATAATCTCAGCCATACTCATCATTGTTGAGATAAGGTAGTTTCTAGGATTAAGGATATTAGTTGATATTGGTTTCTATAATCAAGGAAGTTGGTTGTTGAAATCAAGGAGTTGATTGCTATAATCAAGGAATTTTGTTGATAGAATTTGGGAGATTATTTATCTATCTCAAAGCATAAATAAGATGTTATGGGAGAAATTGTATAAGGAACACACCAATGAAGTTGTGTAAGTAATACACTAAGGAATTTGTGTACACACATAAGTGAATCTAAGGAGAAGAAAACATAGATAGAATAAATAGGATTGAACATCAAGGTGGAAGACTGTAAGAATAGTATTGTACAATGTCGTATAGGGTACAATAGTTTCTTAGATTTATGTGTATTTGTATTGTTTCTTTTCAATGGGTTGAAACCTCAAGTTGAGGTGTCTTTGTAAGTTTTTGAATGAATAAAAGCATATTTGGAGGACAAAATTACTTAAGGATCATGTTTATGATTTTTTTGTTCATTTTCAGCTATATGTGTGATTTTTGCATGCTCAAAAATATGTATTTATGTTGTTAAATGTTAAGATTTCATATGCTAGACTAGATATCATTAGTGTTCAATTAAAATTCATAGAATTAGCATATGCAGAATCACTGAAAGAAACACAATCACAAGGTAGACACAGTATGTATCTTAGGAAACCCTCAAGGGGAAGAAAACCTAGCAAAACTTCCTATGTATAATATGTATAAGACAAAACCCAAAAACGGGTATTCTTATCCTTGTTGATCGGTATCTCTCTCTCTCCTATGTGCTACATAAGTAAGTGAGTCTATGTTCAAATAAGAATCATAGATATCCTATTTATACACATTCAGCAAACTGACATTTACCCTAAACAAGTCGGCCCTACTAAATTGGCTGGGCCGAATTCACCTAGGAAAACTCAAAACAATATTTTATATTATTCATTAGGGTACTAATGAATCGAATTATAATGGAGGTTTTATCTCATGACTCTATGATGACCAATTACAATAGTAACACCCCAACGGAGGAATAATAACATCGATCTCCCTTGGGTTCCATCAGTAAAATACATTTAGAATATCCTTTGAAGTTACAATATTTCAACACTTCCCATTAACGAGAAGATTATTCTACTGACAACATCATCATATACTATAGGAGAACATAGAGATAATATATTCAGCACTATCGAGGTAATACATCTATACGTCATAGTAAGTTTTCTCAATCAGTAACGGGAACAGTTACTCTTCAATGTATTCATCTTCTGCATCACATGATCACTTGATCCTTTTGCAGCAATGCTTCGACCTTTCGATCCTTCGTAGCTGCACTTCGATATTCTGATCCTTTGTAGTAGCACTTCGATCTTCAATCCTTTGCAGCACTTTATATCTTCTCTATCCTTCATAGCAGCACTTAGATCTTCTTGATTCTTCAAGGCGGCAACACTTCGATCATTTCGATCCTTTGCAGCAGCACTTCGCTCTTGTTGATCATTTGAAGCTGCACTTCAATATTCTTGATCCTTTGCTGCCATGCTACCTGCAATACACATGATTTCTTTGTGGGATTATCAATCCTATCTCTTTAGGACATAATTCCAAGGATGATGCAATCCTCCATACTCCTAGTCCATGATATCGAACAATTGAATCATCTTCAACTAAATGTAGATCTCAATCGCACCTAGATGCAATCCCTATCTTCCATGAGGAATCATCATAGACCATCCATAACACTAAGGTTAGGACCACTCTCAAGTGAGTGTTATACTACAATATCTAAACTCACGTGTAGGCATACTCTTCCATGCAAGAGTATTGTCTCATGGAAGAGTATTTTTTGTAGAGAAGATCTTGACCGCATACAAAATGTCAACCCTCATCGTATAACATCCTTACCACTGAGGTTAGGACCAATCCCAAGTAAGTTTTATACTATGACATCCGTGAGGAGTCATCATAGAGAATCCATACCACTAAGGTTAGGACCACTCACAAGCGAATGTGTTATCAACCCAAATGGCACTTCTCCATCTGAGTGTCGACATTCTTTATGTTGGTACACAAAAGGACATATTAGGATTGAAGTTTTCCAAAACACTATAGATGGGCATGACTTGGGATGCATTTACCCTTAAACCAGCTTGCTATATAATTTTTCGAAGTGTTGAGTTGGATACGCGACTATCTCCATTGCAACTCACGTACTATACGCGACTATCTCCATTGCAACTCACGTACTATATGCGACTATCTGAATTGCAACCCACGTACATCAGCGTACGCGGGTTTCCTTTGAGCAACTCGTGTGTCATACATGGGTTGCCTATATCAATAGTCGCGTACACCTTAGTTTGACCTTAAAAAATATAAAACGTGATTAATTGAGATTAGTTTGGCCCTAACCATTAACTATCCCAATTATTTTAACCACCCCAACCTTCAAAATCACTCTATTTCCCAAAGTATAAATAAAGGCCTTGGGGAGGGTATTAATGAATCACGATTGGGGAGCAAAGTTATCCTGGTGGTATATCTTTAGAAGTATTGGAGCAGCAGAATTCAAAGTCCTTTGGTTACAGAGAAGTCCTTGTCTCAAAAGCTGGGTTGTACTCTTATCTCATTCACCAATTCTTAATAAAGATAATTCTTCTTCCAACATTGTGTTGAGTATATTTCATGTATCGTGGTTAATGAATGTATTTGATTATATATTCGATATATTGTTTATCTAATCTGTTATATATACATGCATGAGTAATTACTTGGAGAATTTGCTCTTTACAGGTGAAAGAGGTGCATCCCTAGAAGCTTTGGAGAGAAGAGGAGTGGGAGAAGATCAAGCTTGGATCAACCATCGGTAATCGGGTAAGTCAAGACTTTCTTCCTATTCCCTTTCTATTCTCTAGTAAAGCTAATTGTCTGCAAGGTTAGTAGTAAGTTGGTAACCCCAGACCCTAGGTTACAAGGGTTTTTAATACTGAACAACAAAACTGGAGACTCTGCTAGGAAGTCCATCCTGCTGTGGGTTAGTCCTGTAGATACTTGCCCAGTCTTTGCTCTAATTCAGTGTATGGTTTTATATCTTGGCTTTGATTTGCAGTAGTGTTTTAGAGACCTATATTATTTTTTCTTTTTTGAAATTTTTTTGTTGTGTACGCGGGTTGTTGTGCTACACAGTCACGTACAACAACTTCTATACGTGGGTTGCTATACTAGATAGTCGCGTACAGTACGCAGGTTGTTCTATTAGACAGTCGTGTACATCTTTTAGCAGCAGATTTTTAGGTAGGGTTGCTTGTCCCTGTCTTATTTGGATTTTTCTCTACTTTGGGGTCTTCTAGTGCTGGAATCTTGCTGTAGGTCTAAAAGTCATGTACACCTTACTTTGTGCTTTTCAGTAAGCCCTTGAGTTTTTGTTATTTGAGTCTTCTTTCATTTAGCAATTTGAAGTGGATTATCCTATTTGGGTGATAGGTTCAGTGTTGTGTATCTGAATCAGTGATCAGTATTTTAGATACCTTGTACTCTATACTACTTTCAAGTAGTTTTAGTTTGTCACTTACCCTTTAGTGTTTTCAGTGGATTTCATTCATTGTTTCTTCCCAAGCTAGGTGTTTTCCAAGTGTCCTCCTTAGGTGGTTGAATTTGGTTCTTACAAGTCTGCTATACTTCATATTGCTTGCTTTATGGTCTGATTATTCAAGCATACTCATGAATTTTTGCATTTAGGTGCATAATAATTTTTGAAGAGTTTGAAAAGTGAAGAAAAAACATTGGAAACATTTGCATTTTAATTGCATATCGTAGTTTTGTTTTCAGTATTTTCGAATAAAATCTCAAAAATTACAAAAAATAAGTCTTAGTCTTCTCATACTTAGTTGTAATTTCATTAGTTCATATCTACAAAAAGAAAAAAGAAAAATTGATTTAAGTAGTTATAATTTGTTTTGGAATTCATTTTATGCACCTTTTTACTTTTCTTATCGAGTCTATAATATCATAGTCATTCACACCACTTACTCTTTGACTAAGAACAGCCCTTAAAATGAACGCTATAATTTAAAATTTATTAGTATGTTTTGTTTTATAGGGTCATACACCTACTAGATTAGGCTAGACTTGTGGGATAGGAAGTGTAAACTCCCCACAAGTACTTAAATTCAGATGTAGTTGGCCAATCAATAGGTAAATCCTTCTCTGTGTTGGTAGTATCTGGGAAGCTCCTCTCAAACAGGAGTTAAGCACGAGGACATGTGGAGGCTTGGACTGAGGAGATAACCCTCTGATTCCTTGTCAAAACGTAGACCAAGGTTTTCTTGCATTTGGGGATTCTATCCTAGACAGAGTTTCAGGATTTGCTACCCTGCCCATGAGTATGAATCAGGATTGTGATTGTCCTCCTAGACTATTGATATAGTTAAGGTAGCCTTTAGTCTCTTTGAAATCTAGGGTTTATACATAGGTATACCGGAAGGCTATTTCTAGTTCACCTTGGACGGGCTTGGAAGGTAACCCTTTTTGAAAGTGTAGGAGGGCGATGGGTGATTCCTCTGCTTGTGCCTAAGAACCTCTTCAAGGACACCAAGAAACTATCTCTCAGCTTTCTTTGGGAAATCATATCTTATATCCCTTGTGATTGTTGAGACTTTAGGAAATTTTGTAGTGATTTCTCTGTGGTTTGTCTGTGTTTTATCCAACCTTAGGGTGTAAAGAGTCAAATTTACAATCGTGGAGGACCAATCTATCAGAAGGTCACGAAGGTTGCAAAACCTTCCTCTCCTTATCACATTGGAACCTCCACCTCCCCCTCAAAGGCGGAGATTAGACACAGACGGTTCTTTTGAATCGATAGGAGTTAGTGAAGTTTCGGGTGAACCAGAACTTAGGGAAAACTGTTTTAATTTAAATACACTTGAGATAGAAGACTTGTAGGCTGACGAGTTTGCAAGGAACTTTAATTCACCTCTAACTGACTTAAATAATCATGTGATCATTCAGGTTCATCCTTTCAATTCACCTATGATTGGTGTCCCTCTAGGAAGACTGATGTCTACTACAGGAGAAATTTCTTCTACTTCCACCTCAGCCGCTCCGGTTGAGGGGGTACCACCTCCCCTAGTAGGTGCCCCTAGAACAAGCATACCTACTACACCTTTAACTCCAGCTAACCGGGTGGTTCAACCACCAGCTCCCACAATTTTAGCAGGTACTTCTAGTGTACTTACTTCGCACACAGTGCTCAGAGTGGTCCTATAGGATCCTCGGCATTTGTCCAAGGTTTTCCTTGTAATGGGGGGCACATTTCCCCATCCACTCCATATGTAGGTCCAACACCCACATATGTAGGGGCGCAGTTTGGAAACCCTAATCCTTATGGTCAAGGTTTTCAAACTCTGGTTTCAGCTCCTTTCACGAGCTCTCCTTTCTCGCTTTTCAGCGGAGGAATACCTGCTCCTATGTTCCAAACCCCAGTTTCGGCTGGGGAATCTAGAACCTCATACACTGCACCGCACATAAATAATCCACTGGATTATGGATGGAATCTTTTCCAAATCATCCCAACCACTTCGCAACCGGCAGCAGGGGGCAACCCCTCCTTCACATATGGGAACATGGGGGCAATTCCCTCTAATCCCCAAGCTGGTACTTTTAATGCTCCGGTTAGACCCAAGCTCCCTTTCCGGGAAACGTTAAATTTTCCAAATTTGTCGAAACTAATGAATGACCCGGTAAAACATAACTCCTCCTGGCCACCCGTTCCTACCAAGCTACCCTCAGATATTCCAAAATTCAAAGGCAAATTTGGTGATGATCCAGGAGCTCATGTCACCCCTTTCCATTTGTGGTGCTCTTCCAACTCACTGAATGACGGTACAGTTCGGTTGAGGCTATTCCAAAGAATTCTAACCAATACTGCAACAAAATGGTATATTGAACTACCTTCTGCTACGTTTGACAGTTTTTGGGACTTAGCTAATGTATTCCTTAGTCACTTCCAACTTCTTGTCCGATATGATTTCAGGACAGACTTGTTGTCTACCTTTCGGTAGGACAAGGCCACTCATATTTCGAATCACATCCAAGAGTGGAGAATATAGAAAAGCCTTATCAAATCCATTATTCCTCATGATTTTTTATTAGAATGGTTCCTTAAATCCCTATTGTCGTATATATATAAGGATGTATCTACTTCGGGAGTGACCAATGAGGAAGAGGCTATCCTCAGGGACCAACAGCTAGATTTGATATATTCTCAGTCTGGGATTTTATATGATATCATCCCTGATGCATCGAGGCCAATGCACAATGTAGAGAAACCTAAGCATGGACCCCATGCCGATGGTATGGTTGGTTCTGTGAAATCTCCCACTGTAGAGTCTTTGGCTAAACAACTCCATGAGTTGTCTGTCAAACATTCTACGGTGGAGCCAGCAAAGGATGCCCCCTCACCCTAGAATGCAAATATTTTTGCACAATCCTCTCGGAAGGGAATTCAGCAGCCCGATGGGAAAAAGAAGAAAGGAAAAAAAGGTGAGGGAAACCAAAACAAGCAAAAACCCACAAACAATGTTGATGGGAGCAAAAAAGAAAATAAGAAGGTGAAATTCCCATGTAAGTTGTGCCATGAAGATCACCTGACTCATCTATGTCCCCTTATAGAACAAGCTCAGAAGCTATTAAAAGGACAACAACCGGCTATCATGAAGGATCCTTTTCCCCAAGGAAAGAATTATGCTTCAGCTTCAAATGCAACAGGGGGCACCCCAAATGCTCCTGACCCTAATTATATCAACATGGTTCGATCCCGGACTTTACTCCAGACTAGGAACAAGAACTATGAAACAGAGGCTTCGAAGAAGGGTGAGTCGATAGGTGAAACTTCCAACGCTCTCACGATTGAGAAACCTGCCGAACCTATGCCCAAGATACCGAAAGGTGTCTTCAAGAAAACCTTGCACAATCCCAATGCTAGGGCTGCAGCAAACGAATCTGTAGTTGAAGATTTATCCTAGAATCCTTGTGCGATGTCAGTTGTAGAGGTGTTACAGATTTTTCCCGCCCAACGAGATGCACTCTTAGCAGCCTTAGCTAGTATGGACTCATCGAGCCTCATGGCGAAGTTCAATTTGTCTGATGTAAAAATTCGCCTTCCATATCATGTAGCATTATCGATAGATGTCACCCATGGCGGAAACACCATTGGAAGGGAATTTGTTGACGAGGGTGCTTCTACATGTGTCATGTATCTATCTTACTGAAAAGATCTTGGATCTCCAGAGATGGTTCCATCGAACACCCTACTTACTGCTTTCGACGAAAGGTCATTTCGTCCACATGCTATCCTACCGGCTTTCAAAATTAAGTTGGCAGGGAAAGCAGTGTCTGTTTAGGTAGAGGTGATTGATGCACCTTTGGATTATAACTTTCTCTTGGGGAGACGTTAGACTTACGCCATGTCAGCTATTGCATCGACCGTATTTTGGGTAGTAGTGTTTCCACATGAAGGGAAGTTGGTTACTGTAGACCAACTCAGTTTTACTCGAAAAGGCCACATGGAAACTAATGATTCCACTATACCATTGGTTTATCAGGTTAAACCTGCTTCAGAGAGCTTAGGGGATGGAATGTACGCATCATTGATGGGCACATTCGATATTCCAACTCCAATCACTTATCTAGGTTCTACTAGTGTAGGGAAGTCTATAGCAACGATTGTTGATAGAGCAGATCCTTGGGTTCTTCCTTCCCACCAAGAACCTGAAGTTCCCTTATCGGAAACGAAGGTAGCTTATCAAGCTATCATTCATACCACTATTGATCCCATTTCAGTCCCTCTCACAGTCTCAGAGGAACTGGAAGAAGCCTATCTGCCCACTTGGGCAGTGAAGTCTTTGCATTCTAGAGATTGCTTAGATATGGTTTTGCCTTCGGATGAAGCCATTCTGGAAGCCATGTGCGGACAAGATAAGATCTGCAAGGATCTTCACCATCAATCCTATTTTCTTTCATAGTTAAGCAAGATCGAGAACCAGGAGTTCCATATGAGATTGGTAGGTGATGTTGATACACCTATTAACCCCTTACCAAAGGAAGGAATATTTTCTAAGTGGAATATGGAAAACATTTCCGCTATGATTCCCATCAACATCTCTACAAACCCAAACGTTGTGGAAAATGTACACATCGACGCGAACTGCTATCCGGAGCAGATTGCGATCTATACAGCCTTGCTTAAGGAATTTCACGACTTATTTCCCTGATCATATGAGGATATGCCAGGCATAGATCCAGCAATAGTTGAGCATGAAATCTGAACTTACCCTAATGATAGACCCATTTGACAAAAGTTGAGACCTGTCAATCCGCATAAAGTGGCAGCGGTTAAGGCTGAAGTTGAGAAACTACTGAAAGTCGGTTTCATTTACCCGATAGCTTTGACAGAATGGGTATCCAACCCTGTTCCTATTGAAAAAAGGCAAGGGACTATACGCATTTGTACTGACTTTCAGGATCTAAACAAAGACTGTCCCAAGGGAAACTACCCCACACCATTCATAGATCAAATTATTGATGCCTATGCGGGAAGTGAAGTCTTTTCGTTTATGGATGGTTTCTCTGGGTATAATCAAATCCAAATTAAACCGAAAGACCAACATAAAACAACTTTTATTTGTCCTTAGGGTACCTTCATGTACAAGAAAATGCCCTTTGTATTGAAAAATGTAGGGGCAACCTTTCAGCGGGCAATGAATTTTTCCTTTCATGACATTAAAGCCATTGTCGAACCCTACCTTGATGATCTGCCAACACATTCTCATAAGAGGATCGATCACCCAGATCACATGCATTTGATTTTTGAACGATGCAGATACTACAAAATTCACTTGAATCCCCACAAGTGTGTTTTCTGTGTCGATTCACGGATACTGCTCGGATTCATTGTTTCCAATAAAGGCATTCAGGTGGATCCTTTGAAAGTTGAGGCCATCATAAATATGCCTCCTCCTCGTTCTATCAGGCGGCTTCAAATCCTGTAAGGAAATTCCAACTTCCTTCGATGTTTTATTGTAAATTATGCCAATATTAATAAAGGTTTCATGCTCCTATTGAAACAGGACACCCCATTTGTATGGGATGAAATCGCACAACTTACATTCGAGGCATTAAAGAAAGCTTTGTTGTCGGCACCGTTATTGCGCCCTCCAGATTACTCTCGTGATTTTATATTGTATCTGGCTACATCTGAGTCGACCATAGGGGTAGTACTAATCTAGGAGGACGATAAGCTCCAAGAGCATGTCGTCTACTATCTCAGTTGTGCTTTAGTTGGCCCTGAACTTAGGTATTCCCACGTCGAGAACTTCACCTTGGAATTTGTGTATGTTGTTCAAAGGTTGCATCACTACATCTTACTGAGGACCACAATGGTAGTGGCGGATGTTAATCCTTTCCAATATGTTTTGTCCCGACTGATAGTTGGAGGAAAATTCAATAAATGGATAGTCATTCTTCAGGAGTTTGACTTAGATTTCCAATCCTCCAAATCCAATAAATCCTTAGTTTTTGTTGAGCTCATTGCAGAATTTCTGGTAGAGGAAGATGTATCCATTGAAGAAGAATCATTCCCAGATGAGAATATCTTTTTGATTTCCACCTCTGAAACCTGGTACAAAGATATACTTGTCTATCTCCAGACTTTGAAGTACCCTGTAGCCTTCCCACGAGAAGAACAGCGCAAACTACGCGTACATGCCAAAAACTACCTCATTATTGGAGATACTTTATATCGTAGGGGGGTAGATTTCATTTTGCATCGATGTCTTACCCACGAAGAAGCAGAGACTGTACTAAATGATTCCCATCGTGGAGGATGTGGGGGTCATTTATCTGGGTTAGAAACGGCCCAGAATATCTTACGCGTCGGTTATTTATGGCCCATGATCTTTAAAGATTGTGTGGAAGCCCTGAAGCGCTATCATCCTTGTCAGCTTTACACCAAAAAGATGTGGTCGCATCCTGCTCCATTATTTCCTGTCATCTCAGTGGGCCCCTTCAAAAAGTGGGGGATAAATTACGTGACGTGCAACCCAGTCTGGGCTGAGGGGCACAAACATATCATTTTCGCTATAGATTATTTCACGAAGTGGGCAGAGGCAATGCCCACCTATAAAGATGACAGGGAAACTGTAGCTTTTTTTGTTTTCAACCAAATTATCACACGATTCGGTATCCCTAAAGAGATTGTCACTAACCATGGCAGTCACTTCCAAAATAGTATGATGATTGAATTGACCACTATGCTAGGGTTTAGACAAGAGCATTCATCTTCTTTCTATCCTTAAGCTAATGGTCAAGTCGAGGCTGTAAATAAAACCTTGAATACTATTCTCAAGCTCACTATTAATGCAGCCCATTCCAATTGGCACATCATGCTGTATCCTACACTTTGGGCATATTGGACCAATGTGAAAACTGCTACAGGGTTCTCTCCTTTCCAACTCATTCACAGAGTGGAAGCAGTCACCCCGGTCGAATGCAAAATCACGTCCTTAAAGATTGCTATTCATGTGTTACCTAATACAACTGACTTGAAGAACATTTATTACATTTAGAACATCTAGATGAGAATCGTAGAGATGCGCTGAAAGCAAACGAGGCTCATAAAAATAGGGTAAAAAACCAATATGATAAATCGGTCAAACCTCGGATTTTTTCTGAAGGGGAGCTTGTCTTGCTCTGGGATTAGGACAAAGAATCCCTAGGGGCAGGAAAATTCAGGTCTATGTGGTTAGGACCTTATTTCATGTCAAAAGTGTTGAAGAAAGGTGCATATGAATTAACATATTTTGAGGGGAATAAGCTGCCCGAGCCTAGAAATGGGCTCTACTTGAAAAAATACTATGCTTAGGCTTAGCGCTTTTTCCTATATTTTTATTGTATATATCTTATGTACAATAGTTCGTCGGTTTGTGTTTTTATACCATCTGTTGGTTGTTACAGATGTCTTCCGAGTAGTTGTTAGGTTTCGTAGATGGTGCTAGTCGCCACACTTGTAACCTGGCTTCAACCGCATGGGTCATCTACTCACCCTCCGGATAGCTAGTTGCCTCTGGAGGCGCTTGCCTAGGTCTTGCTACCAATAATGTGGCCGAATGCAGGGTTTTCATTGATCTTTTATGGGATGATTTGTCACGTGGTATCACTTAGCTGGAAGTCCGACTTGACTCTCAACTGGTGGTTTCCTGGCTAAATCGATCTTATCAGGTGTGGAACCCTATTTTACTACGTCAGTTTATGCAAGTTAGGTTATTGGAAAGAAATTTCAAGTTTATTACATTCAATCATGTTCCAAGAAATCAAAATTCATTAACTAATGTGTATGCTAATTATATCTTGGATTGGCACTTAACACATTTTGAATAAAAATATACAATAGACATATTACAAAACACATGTAAATTAAACCGGCAATATATGTGTGTGTGTGTGTGTGAATATATGTCTGTATAGATAGGTCGAGTTTATGATCCTCGGATCCAATCATAACTATATAATATACAAAAAATGGATCGAAGTCCATAAAATGCTCCTAGGTCTAAGCTTGACCACCCTGGTCATCATGTCTGCCCTAGTCACTTGGACCACCCTGGTCCCCCTGATCATCCTGATCACCCTGCTCTCGGGATTCTTCATCTTCCTCAGCTACAACAGCCTTAACGGCGTCGATGTACACAAGTACTGCTCTAGCTACCCGCCTCATAAGGCGTATCCAGACAAGTGGTATACCAACCACTAGCTCCTACATAGCGGTAGGGATATGCTCAATATGTAAAGTAAGTACTCTTTGGGTAAGCTTGTATAGATTTCCCTCAAGAACTCTAATCAAACCATGGTCTTCTCCTGCCACAAAACACACATACATACGTGGATTCCCAGCAGGGCGGACTGGTCCAATATATGTATTTTAACATTTTAAAGGATTAAAAATTGTTATACATATGTATATATCTTTATGACTAAAATTCATAAAAATTTAAAAACTTGAAAACAAAAATACCTGACGCTCCCCATGCTCCTCCAGGAGGGAGGACAAGGTCGGTGTCACCTTGAAAATCTATTCCAACATATGGAAATGGTTCCAGTGTTGGTACCTATTGCTCCCACCATAAGTAGAAGTCGTCACCTTATACACTCTGAACCCATCCACCACCTCCCTGGTGGAGGAATATTTCTCCCCACCTACTTGGTCTAGGATGACAAGGAGAACAAACTGGTAGTGGTACTACAGGACTCAAACCAGGCACCCTCTCAAAGAAAAAGGCCACCGATATGCTAGAATAACTGAAGTTTTTTCCTCGACCTCTTTTACAGTTATAGAGCCGCTTCCTCATTATCGGGATTACTCCCGAACACCAGTCATACAGGGCTCCCTATAGACAGTCCACTGCCAGTCTCATTTGGTTTCGAGTTGCAAGGTGAAGTGATGATGACCCTGCAACCCTCACTATAGTACTCGCTAACACCTGTAATGGAAAGCTGCGAATATGAACAATAGGGATGCAATTACCCCTCTTTTGAGTACCAGGTGCACAGTATATATCTATGTAGTTCTGCACACTTAGAAGGTCACCGCCTCTACCGGTACCTTCCAAGTTAACCGGAGCTCCCCGTCGTGACAAACCGGAGATAAAGTAGACATCTTTCAAGGTAATCTCTAGAAATTCACCTCGTAGGTCAAACATACCAATATCATGATCCCAATGGTTTATCATAAACTCTAGTAGGTGGACATTGGATCGCATAGGTGATGTACAAAAGAATTTAAGCAACCCACTTTTCCACAAAGCATTTACCGTGGGGGCATCCCATAGATATTCTTGGTCCATGTCTTCATCCTCCCTCTCCCTCCATTCAAGCACCATGTTTCAATCTGATAATAAGCCATTTATCAAACATTAAATTCATATAAAAAAATTGCTTTTTTGGCCCTACATATCTTTTTCCTACCTCGCGCAGTGTACGCAACTTGCCTTCAGGCAACCCGCATACAAAACGCGTGTATGCAACTATTGATATACCATACCCACGTACACAGCATGGCTGCTTTGAGGACGGTGGAAAACATCAAATTTTAGCCAAAAATTGAAATTTGCTTGGATTAAATGAAAGAGCATGGAGTGTAGTTTTACCTGGCACTTGCGGTTTCGATAATTGTCCATCGAGTTGTTCGCAACGAGAAATCAAAGGCAAAGATAAAACTTGTCTATTTTGGGTAAAAAGTCAAATGGTGAGTTTTTTATTTCTATTTTGAACTATTTATAGAAATATTATTTTAAAAGTGGGTTTTTACCTATAGTTCATATTTTTTATAAAAATCAAACTAATACCATGTCTTTTTATTCAATGTGACAAGTCTAAGGTCATTTAAAGTTGCCATTTTGATCATATAGGATAGGATTTCGGTCATTCACATGCATTTTTGCATTCACACCTAATCCATCTTAATCCTAGAATTACCACTTTGACCATGGACTATGGTATTTTAACCATTACTACCTTGTTTATGCCATTGTTCTTCCGTGGATAGGATTTTCCTCACATGAGTATCCTCGATTAGAACCCACTTATTGTCTTTTGATACTCATGCTGCATTTGTCATAGGTTCAGGGGAGTCTCCTTAGCTATTTTTCATGCCAAATTGAGCCTCATTTTGGTCTCTTTTTACAAGCTATCCTTTTATAAGACTCCCCACCCTTATGGAGTTTCTTTAGGCCTAGGTCTAACTCCTCAAAATAGACTTGACTGCTGAGTTAACTTGTCCATTCAAGATCATTAAGAATATGTGAATGGGCATCCACATTGGTGGTAGGTTATCTCTTTCTCAGACCATGTGGAGTAATACGAGAAAGGATCACTCTCTTTTCTACAGAATTGAGAAGAGTATTCTCAGGTATAGATTTATCATTTTTCAGACCTGAGGGACTAAATTTATGGAAAAGGAACACCTGGTATGAGCTTAGTTTTCTTTTTTTCGTGCTCTGGACCTAAACATGAAAAAGATTTTGAGTGTACTTTATGTTTTTGTCATGCTCATTAAACACCAAGAACAAAACATCGAGTTTATTGTTGTAAGCCCCATTCCTCGTACTCAAATGGATCTTTTCGAGTGATCTTGCTTTCCTTCACACTCGTAAAACTCAAGATATATGCTGCTCTCAAAGGAGCGTTGGTTAGGTGGTAATTTAACATTTTTCAGACCTCCTTGACTAAGTACAAAAAAGGTTCACCTTTTCTTCTATGGAAGTTAAGAGAGTTCTTTTGTGGTATGTTTTACACTTTTTTTGGCCTCAGGAGACTAAATTAGATGAAAAATAAAACCCCTGGAGTCTTCTTCGGAGTTTTTAGACTCTCTAAACACGAAAACACCAAGTGAGCATGTACTAGTTCGGGCTCATAAAATCCACGAATCAGTGACACTATCATGCATTATTCCCTCTTCTCTTCAAGCTTGTCAAAAAATGAAGACAGACTTGAGTTGACTTTCCTGGACTCATTAAACTTTAACAGGAAAGATAAGGAAGAAGTTTTCTTTTGATTCTCAGTCGGTGGCAGCATTTCTTCCTTGAACATAGCACTCTCTATTTTTTTCGATACTCATGTCTCAATGTTTACTTTCAGTTTTGCTATAACTTTGAGTTTCTTACTCCTCCTCTTGTCTGTTATACCTGGGGAATTTGATCTTGTCTCCTACATGACTAATAAGTCTAGTTGTATTATCTGCAAAGTTAAAAGCTACCTTGGGTCATCTCTATGTCGTGCTCACTGTTCAAGGATTTAGCCCTGCATCTGATCTGTATCTTGATTCCATCATTGTCCTATCTGTTATTACTTGTGTATCCCTTCCTTTATCCAGTTTCTAGTCACTCTTGTGATCCATTGGAGGATCTATTGCCTTCCTCATCACAGTATGGTTTCTCATCAGCACCTCCCGGTGACGAAGACCTAGATTTTTTGATGATAGTACCTTAGGATTCACTTTCATTATTGGTGAATTCCTTTGCTTTAGTTGTCAATTATCACCTATTGGTTGACAATCTATTGAATCCTATCCATGTTCGACTTCAACAAAATCTATTCACATGGCCTAGATTATACTGGTTCTTTTGTATTTTTTACGAAGACCTTAGGTTCATATCTATGGCCTAAGTTGCGCAAGATTATGTTGTGTTCACTTACACAGTTTCCAGATCTTTGAAGACTCATCATTATTGTATATTGTGTCTTTCATCCACCTTTGTAATATACATGGTCTTCAACCCGTATCATATGATGTACTCAAATATTGTAAAGGATCTAGTGTTCCAGTATATTAAACATGGTGTCCTCATATATGACTTTGTATATGACATTACTATGTATTTGTTTCAGGCACTTCCTCTATTCCATTGGACCTTTGAGTTCTCAAAGATAATGATTATAATGTATTTCGGCCATCGTTTCCCTCTGACCTCACACATTAGGGGGCATCTGTTATCAACCCAAATGGCACTTCTCCTTTTGAGTGCCGACATTCTTTATGTTGGTACACAAAAGGACATATTAGGATTGAAGTTTGCTAAAACACTATAGATGGGCATGACTTGGGATGCATTTACCCGTAAACCATCTTGCTATATAATTTGTCTAAGTGTTGAGTTGAGTATGTGACTATCTCCATTGCAACTCATGTACTGTACGCAACTATCTGCATTGCAACCCGCGTACATCAGCGTACGCGGGTTTCCTTTTAGCAACCTGCGTGTCATACACGGGTTGG
Source organism: Pseudotsuga menziesii (assembly GCA_001517045.1). Classification (NCBI taxonomy): domain Eukaryota; kingdom Viridiplantae; phylum Streptophyta; class Pinopsida; order Pinales; family Pinaceae; genus Pseudotsuga; species Pseudotsuga menziesii. Next base: position 45,415 of record LPNX010187139.1, read on the forward strand.
CTATATCAATAGTCGTGTACACCTTAGTTCGACCTTAAAAAATATAAAACATGATTAATTGAGATTAGTTGGGCCCTAACCATAACTATCCCAATTTTTTCAACCACCCCAACCTTCGAAATCACTCGGTTTCCCAAAGTATAAATAGAGGCCTTGGGGAGGGTATTAATGAATCAAGATTGGAGAGAAAAGTTATGCTGGTGGTATATCTTCATAAGTCTTGGAGCAGTAGAACTAAGACTCCTTTGGTTGTAGAGGAATCCTTGTCTCAAAAGCTGGGTTGTACTCTTATCTTATTCACTGATTGTTAATAAAGATAATTCTTCTTCCAACATTGTGTTGAGTCTATTTCATGTATCGTGGTTAATGAATGTATTTGACTATATATTTGATATATTGTTTATCTAACCTCTTATATATACATGCAGGAGATATTACTTAGATAATTTTCTCTTTACAGGTGAAAGAGGTGCATCCCTGGAATCTTTGGAGAGAAGAGGAGCGGGATAAGATTAAGCTTGGATCAATTGTCGATAATCAGGTAAGCCAAGAATTTCTTCCTATTCCCTTTCTATTCTCTGGTAAAGCTGATTGTCTACAAGGTTAGTAGTAAGTTGGTAACCCCAAACCCTAGGTTACAAGGGTGTTTAATCCTGAACAATGGAGTGTTATTCTATGGTATCTACATATGAATGTAGGCATACTCTCCATACAAGAGTATTGTCTGCAGAGCAGATCTCGAATGCATACAGAATTTCATCCCTATCATCTGTGTGGACTCAATGTAGAGCATCCTTACCAATGAGGTTAGGAACACTCTTGAGCGAGTGTTATTCTATGGTATGGACAAATTAATGTGGGTATTCTCCATGCAAGAGTAACATATGCAGGGCCATCCTTAGTAAGAACCACTCTCATGAACAAAGTATTATACCTGCAATCCACAAGAGAGGATATTATCATCCACAATTGAATGTTAGAACTTGTCACTTTCATCTATCATCAATGTCAGTATTATCATCACTCCCACTTTCCTGGGAAGTTTCATATTATCAACCTACTCCTCCTTTTTCCAAGGAGGGTTCATGTCTTCGACCTGATCTTCCTTTTTGAAGAAGTTCCTTATCTTCATCATTTGTAGTATCATCATTGTTCCTCCTTGTGAGGAAAGTCTTTTCAAACTACACCAAGCTTGTCACATAAATATTTAAACTTTACTCGAGATAGAGGCTTGGTCAGAAAATCCGCAACTTGCTCATCGGTACTCACATAATGGAGCTTGATAGATCCCTTTTGTACCATATCCCTTATATTATAATATCGGATTTCTATGTGCTTTAATTTATCATGGAACACCAGATTCTTTGTCATATTTATGCAACTCTGGTTGTCACAAATAATCACTATAGTGTCCAATTCTATGTCAAATAATCTTGACATCGGTTTTTGAATCAATATCGCTTCGCAACTAGTGGAGCAAGCTGCTATGTACTCTGCTTCAGCTGTACTGAGAGAAACACTGGACTATTTCTTACTAAACCATGAGAGCATGGAGGATCCCAAAAAATAACATCCACCTAAGGTGCTCTTCCTGTCTGTGGCACTTCCTACCCAATATGAATCTGTATATCCATATAATTTGTAGTCATGATTACTACCATAGTAAAGTCCCAAGTCTATTGTACCTTTTAGGTACCTCATCACATGCTTTTCTTCTATCAACTAGACCTGTATAGGTTTAAATAGATACTGACTTAAGGTGTTCACAGCAAAGCATATATCTAGCCTTGTATTCATTAGATACATCAAATATCCAATGATATGTCTATACTAATTCATGTCCACTAACTTTGATGACTCATGAGATAACAACTTCAGGTTTGTGTCCATGGGTGTGGTCATGGATTTACAATCCAACATATCAAATATTTCCAATATTTCTACTACGTGCTTTCCCTAGTTTAGAAAGATTCCTTATGGAATCTGCCACACTTCCATCCCTAGGAAATAATGCATCAATCCAAGATCTTTCATCTCGAATTCTTGAGCTAGCTTCTTCTTGCAATATGTGATTTGTTTCCCATTTCCTATCAGAAATAGATCATCCACATACACTAATAGTATGGATAATGCATCAACCTAAGATGTTTCATCTCGAATTCTTGAGCTAGCTTCTTCTTGCAATATGTGATTTGTTTCCCATTTCCTATCAGAAATAGATCATCCACATACACTAATAATATGGCAGGTTCATCATCCATAACCTTCATGTAGAGGTTAGGATCATCTTTACTCTTGGTAAATCCCAAGCTTGTCAAGAAGATATCTATTCTTCCATACCAAGCTCTAGGAGCTTACTTTAGTCCATACAGATCCTTTTTCAACTTGCATACATGAGTCACTCTGTCTTTGACTTCAAATCCTTATGGTTGTTCAATGTAAACCTCTTTCTCAATCACATCATTAAGGGAGGTTGTCTTTACATCCATCTAGTGTAGATCCCACTTCATCATGGAAGCAAGTGCCATGATGGTTCTGAAAGAAGTGTATCTTGCTAATGGAGACAATGTCTCTTCATAATCAATCCCCTCTTTCTGAGAGAACCCTCTAGCCACAAATCTTTCCTTGTACTTTTCAATACTTCCATCAGCAACATGTTTTATCTTGGAGATCCATTTCGAAGATACCACAATCTTGTTTTCTAGTTTGGGAACTATATCCCAAACATCATTCTTCATTATCAACTGGTATTCTTTCGTCATTGCTTCAACCCATTCTTTCTTCTTTGCAACTTCTTCATGGCTGGTGGGTTCTTGATCTACAAGGTCACACATCAAAGCTACATAACTGGAGGATGGATTTGATCTTTTAACTGTTCTTGTGGATCCTTCTAGAGCTCCATATCTCTCTACTTCTTGTACGATTTCTCTTACCCAAGCAGGTTTTATCTTTCAAGATATATCCATAGTAGGGGGTTCCTTAGGTTCTAGCATATCATGATCTTCATGTGCTACTACTTCAGGAGAGGATTCAGATTCTACCATTCCAGGATGTACATCCTCTTCTTGTACTTCTTAAAGTTGACACCTTCTAGATTTCTTAAGAGTTGTCTCTTCATCAAATGTTACATCCCAACTGATCTTGATATGATGGAATCCTGAGATGTATATCCTACAGGATTTGGAGACTTCACAGTATCCAACAAATATTCCCTTCTTTCCAGAAGGATCCAACTTGATTCTCCTCTCTTTCAGAATATGTACATATACTGGGAATCCAAATATCTTAATATGTATCACTTTAGGTTTCTTTCTTGTATACATCTCTTCGAGAGTCTTGAATCCAAGAGCATTGTAAGATAATCTATTCCGCACATATAGTGTTGTTCTTGTTGCTTCAACACATAGGTGCATGGGGAGGTCTTGGTCATGAATCATGGTCTTCAACACTTCTATTCTTTCTTTCTACAACACCATTCTATTGGGGATTATAGGGAGAGGTTAGTTCCCTCTTGATTCTTTCCTCCTTACAGAATGCTTAAAATTCCTTTGAAGTGTATTCTCCACCATTATCTGATCTCAGTGTCTTGATTCTTCTTTATGAGTGGTTCTCTATCAAGGATTTGAATTTCTTGATTTTTTTGAACACTTCACTCTTGTTCTTCAAGAAGTATATCCAAGTCTTTCTTGAATAGTCATCAATAAATGTGACATAATATTCATATCCACTTAATGATATCGAGGCATAGGACCACATACATTAGAATGAATTAGTTCCAACGTACATTTAGTCTTTATTTCACTTTTTTGAAAAGGGATTCTTGATGTTCTTTTCTCTTGCACATCCTTTGCAAGTTCCCTTATGATCGATCTTCAGATATGGTAACCCTGTTACCATCGTGCTCACATAGGGTGGTGCTTTGTAATTTATGTGAGCAAGCCTCCTATGCCATAGTTCACTTGAGCCAGTAGTCTCATGGACAAGGGTTGTCTCTGGATGTCCATTGAGTTTGTACATTCTTCCTTTTTCTTTTCCAATGACCATAGAATCTTCAAGTGTCTTCCCTTTGGACCACATAAGTACTTGTCCATTTATAAAAGAAACTCTATATCCTTTCTTGTCTAGAGAAGAGATGGAAAGTAAGTTAGTTTTCAAAATTGGTACATACGGTACTTCCTTCATCTTCATGGAAGTTCCAGAGTCAAACTTGTAGCTTGATCCACCAATACCTTTGATAGGATATTGATATTCATATCCCAATGATACCTTCTGGGGAGAATTATTTTCTTCAAGTCTTGACAGAGTTTGCTTCTTCCTTGTCATGTGCTTTGAAGCACCACTATCAATAATCCATTATCTTCTCCAGGTGTTACAGACCTAGAGAGTGCAGATAATAGTACATATTCTTCTACATATTCACCTCTAGTTAGTCTCTTTCGAGGTCTTTCTTCTTCTTCATCCTCATCTTCATCTAGATGAGCATGATGTCTCTTGTTGTTGTTGTTGTTCTTTGGTGATGGAAACTCTCTAGAAGGGTGTCCTATGTTATGACAGGTGTAGCATTGATACTTTGAGTAATCCTTCTTCTTCTTCTTAAAATTCTTCTTTGAAGGTTTATGATTACTCTTCTTGAAGTTTGATTGTTTTCTTCCTTTAGTATGGATGGCTAGAGCCTGATCATCTTCTCTGAGTAGAGCTTCTATGTTGGCTACTCTAGCTTATTCTTGTATACAATCTTCCCATACTATGTCAAACTTCATACTTTATTTTTTGGCACACAGAGCCTATATGAATGAGTCCCAAGGTCTAGTGAGACCATTGGGATTAGTCATAAATAGTTCATCCTCATCAACGGTGTCTCCGATAGCACTTATTTTTTCTCTGAACTAGGAGACCCTTATGAAGTAATCTTGAACTGGTTCTCCTTTTCTCATCTTGGTGCCCTTCAGTTGAGGTCTCAGATTCATCTTCTTGTTGATGTTCCTTCCCTCATACATTCTGGAAAGTGCATCATACATTTTCTTTGGTTTCTTCTTAGAAGAAACTTGAGGGATCAAGTGATATTTGATAGAATCAACAATGATCCTTATTTCCTTGATTAGTTCTTGTTCATGCTTCTCCTTGGATTCCAATTCTATTGGTTATTCAACGCCATCCTTGTTGTACTTCTCAAGTCCATTCTCTTTTAGAATGAGACCAATCCTATACTTCCAAGATAGGAAGTTGTCTATGCCTTCGAGCTTGTCCTCAAGCTTAGTGCTTGGGGCCATCCTATCCAGTAGGTCACTAAAAATGAAATTTATCAAAATGTAAATCTGACCTTACCAAGGGATATGCTTGATTGAGACAATTTGTTCAGTCCAACTAATTTCTAGAGATCCAAAATCTTCATCCTTCAAATCATACTTGTGAGGTTGTAGCTCTGCAGAATTTCCAATTCTGGTTTTCTGTATTATTCTGGTTCAGAACCAAACTAAGGTTTGTATTTCTTGGAGATTCAACCAACCAAAAAATTCAATCTTGGTCTCAATAGATGTGCTCTATGGAGGTTCAACTTTCTATCCAAATAGATATTCCAAATTCCAACTTTTGCAGAAACCCTAATTTCTTCCGGAGAGGGAGGAGAGAGAGTTTCACCTTGTGAAATTTTTCCTATTCTGGTTAGATATGATACCACTTTGAGATTTCATATGCTAGACTATATATCATTATTGTTCAATTAAATTTCACAACAGTAGCATATGCAAAATCACTGAAAGAAACACAATCACAAAATAGACACATTATTTATCCTGGGAAACCCTCAAGGGGAAGAAAACCCAACAAAACTTCCTATGTATAAGATGTATAAGATAAAACAACAAAATAGGTATTCTCCTCCTTGTTGATCTCTCTCTCTCTCTCTCTCTCTCTCCTATGCGCTACACAAGTGAGTGAGTTTGTGTTCAAATAATAATAACAGCTCTCATATTTTTACACATTGAGCCAACTGACTTTTACCCTAAACAAGTCAACCCCACTAAATTGTCTAGGTCGAATTCACCTAGGAAGACTCAAAACAATAATATATGTTATTCATTAGGGTACTAATGACCTGACTTACAAAGGAGGCTTTACCTCATGAATTTATGATAACCAATTACAATAGTAACACCCCGACAAAGGAATAATAATATCTCCCTTGGGTTACATCAGTAAAATACATTTAGAATATCCTTTGAAGTTACAATATTTCAACATTAAATAAGTTCATATTTGATTTATTTAATCATTTGATTTATTTAATCAAATAGAACATATGACAGCATATACCTAGGACCTAAAAAAAATTCATGGTATTATATCTTGTTTGTCTAATTGATATTCTCAAGTATTTATAGTAGTAAACCAACTTCCAAAAAAGAAGGACTAGCAATTAGAGGGTTTCATTATTTATTTTAAGAAATATTTTTTATATCTTGAATTTTTAGCATTAGATTATATATGGAATAATATATCCTTAGGTTTGAGGAAATATTTCTGTAATTTCCCAATTCAAAAATTCCCAACAAAGGAAAAATTTTCTAAAAATTGTCTTGACTAGCTTGGACTGTGGGGGGATTTGAATGTCTCAAGTGGGTCTCGAATTTGATAGGGACTGATGTGGGGAGTCTTAATACTCTTAAATATATTCTATATTTTTTTTATTACAGTTCATATACATCTTCAACTTGATTTTTACATAATGGAAAAAAGGGCGAAATTTCTAGCAATTTATGGTGCAATTCCCCCTAGGGTGTGGCCCAGAAATGGATCTCCAACTCCTAAGAAAACATACCAAATTTCAGAAAATATTATGGGGACTGTAATTATACTTCATTTAATTTCATTATATTTGGTTAATAGCTATGCAACATAGGATTAAATCTTCATATTCGAATGCACAATTACAGTGATATTTGCTGAAGGGAAATGACACAATAAAGGTCAACTTCGACTCATAAATGGTGCAGATCGTGGTTCAGAACAAATAAATATGAATATGTACCATTGAAATCATTTCAATATCTTGATAATATCATATAACATTGACCCAAGTCTCAACACACATCAGATACACAATCTCCATTGAAAGGGAAAATCATCACATGGAAACTAGTCACAAGAAAGCTTGGAAATGTGGAAATTTGCATATGTATTTCTTCTTATTTTGAATTATGGTTCATATTAACTTGATATTACTAGCCATACATCATACATAAGATCTTTGGCAACAACTGAACTCAATGGGGTTCAACCACCATTCACACTAGTGCGCCTTTATAGAAAAACATGGAAATATGGAAGTGGAAATTGAGAGAATGGGAGGAAAGATGGGTCACGAACAGCAGAAGAATCCTATATGAAATTAAATACTCTATAAATCTCCAAATTATAGTTCTTAATGGCCTCTCCTATGTCCAACTTGGATGATAATCCCACTCTCTCAAAATTGGCTCACTAGCAGGGTAAGTGTGCACTCACCTTGCAAAGGGCAAGCAATTGCTCTCCAAATGCCAAAGGAAAATTCACAAATGATAAAAATAAATTTCCATTCCTCATGTAATATTTTTATAACCCTCCTAAGTTCCTCCAAGGTCCAATTCATTCCTATAGGCTTCCTCCACCTCATCCTTGATGTTTAGTAACCTCCATGCCACTTGGTCTTCTCCTCAACCCTTCATCTTCCACCCAATTCAAATGGATTCCAACTAGTCCCAAAATATCCCTCTTGGAGCCTATTTTTATCCCTTACATTTCAGGTTTTCATAGGTCTTCAATTAGTTCTTACTTGTCATAGAATCTTCCATCATTGTTGTCATAAAGTGCATGGAATCTAGCTCCACATGGCACCTAGTTTCTTCCTAGACTCTTCCTCTTCTATGGGGAGTTACTCCTACTAACCCATTCGAATCCTTGGGCTCATTATATTTCATTTCATGACCCTTCACCTTCCAATAACATTCCATCACTCATAATTTCGAATTTTGGTTTAAGCCATGGCATTTGTAAGGAAGCATCTAGCCACCCAAGGCCCCCATGGACCTCCAAATGTCCTTATGAATAAATTCCACTTTATTTTATCCATATTTATTATTTTTATGACCCAAATTAATGTTTAAATTATAAACTAAGTTTATATTGGGTCCCATATCTCCCTTATTGCAATATTTAATGCCCCCTCCCCCAACCTAGGGAACTGGTAGGTGGGTGAACATTGTCAACTAGTAGACCTATTGGAATGGGGACATGAAAATCCTCCCCACCCAATATTTCTTGTCCTCAATAAATGACAATTTTGGATTCTGCAAAAAAAATTCATCTTCCCAAGTGGCCTCCTCACTAGGCAAATCCTTCCATTGTACCAAGTATTCTTTGATTTTTCTTCTTTGTAGCCTTATCTCCCTTGTTCTCAAGATTTTGTTTGGGAAGAGAACAATATTTCCTTCATAATCCAAAGTTGTAAAGTAACTAAAACTGAAATGTGCTGCCCTATAACCTTATTTATACAAGAAAGTACATGAAACACATTATGAATTTTGCTTCCCATGGGAAGCTCCAATTGATAGGCCACTTCTCCAACTTTTAGAATCACTTTGTAGGGACCATATAATATTGGTTTGAGGTTTTATGAACATTTAACTTTATGGTGCTTTTTTAGTAGGGCTGCAACCTCAAATACACCAAGTCATTCACTTGGAATTGTCTCTCCATTCTATGTTGATCTGCATATTGATTCTGCTGATTTTGAGCAACCTGTAAGTTATCTCTCAAGACCTTAAAAATTTCTTGAATTTATTCAATACAATACTTAGGCTTGGGAGCTCTAATATCACCAAAAATGTGGTCAATAAAAGTGTATGCATCATAACCATAAATTTCTATAAAGGAGACATGCCAATGGACATATGGAAAGTAGTATTGTAACAAAACTCACCCAAATGCAACCATTTTATCCATGTTTTTTTATGCCCACTAACATAGTTCCTCAAGTATCCTTCCAACCATTGATTCGCCCTCTCTATTTTTCCATCATTTTGGGTATGATATCTTGTTCTAGGTTTCAAATTTTTCCCTACCATTTTGAAGAATTCTTGCCAAAATGCACTCAAAAATATGCTATCTTTGTCACTCACAATGCTCTTGGGAAGCCCATGCAATCTAAAAACTTATTTAAAAAATAGTTCAACCACTTGTGCAGCAGTGAAAGTGGTATTAACAGAAATAAATGAGAAAATTTAGTGACTCTATCCACCACCAAAAATATCCAATCCTTACCAAATACTTTGGGCAACCCAGTGATGAAGTCCATGGAAATGCTCTCCCATTTTTGTGTTGGAATTGGAAAGGGATGTAAGAGACCAGCTGGATGAGTGTGATCCACTTTATTTTGCTGAAATGTGGGGAATTCATTAAAATACTTGATAACATCATCCTCCAACCCTTTCCATGCAAATTTTTCCCTCAACATTCAATATGTTTTGAAGAAACTAGGGTGACCTGCTAGAGCAGAATCATGAGCCTTTTTTAAAATTTCCTCCTTCAAACCTGAATTAGGGACCAAATAGATTCTACCTTTGTAGTATATGATTCCTTCCAATAAATTGTACCTATAATCATTGTTAGTCCCATCAAAAAGTTCACAAGAAAATTTATCTTTGGCATAATCTACTTCTAATATGGCTTTCCAATTTTCTGCTACATCCATGAGAAAAATAGAAGGTCTTCTAGATAAGGAATCAGCTACCACATTATTTTTTCCCTTCACAAATTCAATATCAAATTAAATATTACTCACCCACTTTTGTTTCCTTTCATTTAAATTCTTTTGAGTGAGGAAGTACCTTAAGTTGTTATCGTCGGTTTTGACTACAAATTTGTTTCCCACCAAGTATTGTCGAAACTTGACCAAAGAATCCATGATGGCTAGCATTTATTTATCATATATGGATTAAATACTCTAATGTGGCTGAAAATTCCTACTCTCAAAATATATTGTGTTGTCCTTGTTTTAGGACTGCTCTAATGCCTTCTCCGGATGCATCATATTCCAAGACAAATGGTTTAGAAAAATCAGGCAATGCTACAATAGGAAAATTTCTTATTACCTCCTTCATTCTATGGAAATATTTCTCATCCCATTCATTCCAATGGAAAGCATATTTCTTTTTCAAATCAATGAGAGGTGAAGTGAGTTGGGAGAACCCCTTCACAAACTTTCTATAGTAGGTGCAAATTCCAATGAACCCTCTTAATTCAATGAGACTTTTGCGACAAGGCCACTCTAAAATGGCTCTTATTTTCTCCATATCCACCTTCACACCATATTTACCAATGATGTGTCTGGGATACAAGAGATTTTTCAAACCAAACTCTCATTTTGAAAGCTTAGCAAACAAAGATTGATCATGCAGAATTTTTCATACCTCTTCTAGATGATGCAAGTGTTCCTTCCAAGTTTTACTATAAATAAGAATGTCATTAAAGAAACAAGTACAAACTTACGAATTTGATTGTGGAATATGGTGTTCATGCATGATTGGAATGTGGCTGGTGCATTTATCAAGCCAAAGGGCATGGAAACAAACTCAAAGTGACCATAGTGGCATCTGAAAGCAGTCTTTGGTATATCTTATTCTCTCATTCGAAATTGATGATAACCTGATCTAAGGTCAATATTTGAGAATAAATTGGCCCCATGGATCTCATACATGAGCTCGTAAATCCTTGGGATGGGGTTTCTATTCTTTATTGTCTTCTTGCTTAATTCTTTGAAATCAATGCACATTCTCAAGGTTCCATCTTTCTTTTTTACCATAACAACTAAAGAAACAAATGGGCTAGAACTAGGCCTTACGAGAGCCAACTCCAAGAGTTCTTTAATGACCTCTTAAATATCATCTCGAATCCTTTCTGGATGCCTATAAGGCTGCATTTTGATAGGTTTTATTCCTATCTCCAACTCAATGCTATGCTCAACACCTCTATCTGGTGGTCTTCCTAGGGGAAGGTCTCCAAAAACATTCTCATACTTACTCAATAGTTTCTCTATATCCTTATGATGCTTGGAAATTTTCAAGTGGGGTTTAGGAGATTTAATTAAACATTCATCATCCCACTCTATATATCCATGCCTCGAGATAGTCCTCATGTTGTGAGAAGACACTACTTGATTTGGGTTTCCCTTCTGAATTTTTGAACCTTATTTCAGGGACTTGATAATTAACTGTATACTCCCCTAAAGAATACATCCATTTTACTCCAAAAACCACATTTTTATCAGCCACATTCACTACATAAAAATTATCAGTGATAGTATGATTTCCTAGAGTAACTTGAAGCTTTGGAATCCATTTAGTGCAGTCCATAGAATTGTTACCTGGAATGATGACTATGAACCCATCAAAAATTTTAGCTTGTAACTTTGTCCTCTCCACCAAGGTTGCATATATGAATTTGTGAGTGGCTCCACCATCCACTAGAATTGTGACCTTTTGGCCTTGTATGTTTCCCTTGAGCCTTAAGGTGTGGAATCTAGGTACACCCAAAAGTGTTGTGAATTTTCCTGTATCAGGAGTGGGTTATTATTCTTATGTTGTTTTATACCCTTATTATTGTGCTGCAGGTTGTGCCTCTTCCTCCCCCTCCTCCTCTTCATCATCTTCAGAAAAAACTTCAATGTAGTGTGCCTTTCCCTTGGCACATCTATGTCCTGGGACCCAAGGTTTTTGGCATGTAAAACATAGCTTTTTTATTCTAAGCTCTTCTTTTCTTAGTACTCATTTATTTTCTTTGGTATAGGAGTCATTTTTCCATGGTTTCTTACCCTCCTTAAACTTGTAATGGAAAATTTTCCTAGGAGGGTATTTGGTTCTTGGCAACACATACTGCAAATCCCTTATCAAATTCATGCCATCCTTCAATGTGGTTGGCTTGTGGGAAACACTAGCCCTCTCAAAGGTTATGTAAATCCTTTAGTAAAAAAATAAAATCAACCTAGCAATAGATACATCAGAAACCATTACTGAAAGATTTTCAAATTATAACATATATGCTTTAGGAGTTCCTACTTGCTTCAATTGCGTTGGTTCTTTGAAAGGAAGTTCACGGTCTTTCCTCTCAAATATCTCCATCAATGCATTGGAGAAACCATAATAACATAAAATATGATAATTTCCCAACTTTATAAGACCATGGAACCACCAATCAATAGCTTCCCCTTCAAGATACAGAATGGCCATTTTCAATGCATCTTCTTCAACCATAGGATTTACTTCGAAATATACACTTAATTTTTGCAACCAAGCACTAGCATAAATTTGTGAGGAACCATCAAAGGAAGGAATGGTTACTTTTCCCATTGTATATTTTAATTCATGGTTAATATTAGATTCCCTATTCTCATTTCCTCCTTGCTTGAACTGAAGAGAAGCTTTAATGAATTGATCAAAAGGTATGACTTTCCTACAGTCATCACTTAATTGTTTCCAATCATTTGATGCATCTCTAACATAATAGGTGGTGTAAGGGACTTATTTGGACTCTAAAAAATTGGTTATTTCAGTTCCATTATTATTTTTGAACTCATGGGTTCTGTTATGAGCTCCAGTCTTTCAAAAAATGGTTTCTCCATGGCTCTTCCCCTCAACATGGGGTTTACTACTACTACTCCCGGGTGCTGACTTGCTCCCAAATTGGCTAGCCATCAATTCAAACACTTGCATGATATGTTTTGTCATAGTTTCAAGAGCTTATGTAATGAATTTTTTAAGGTATTCGTTATCTCCTTTTCCCTCCATATCTCCAAATCCTAGTTCTTTCCTAATCTCTTCGTAACTGGGATTACTTTCTTCACTTTCTTCTCTTTCACTATTAAGATCTCCAGTCTCAGTTTCTAATGGAGGAAGGTAATAATAAAGAAAAATTAATAGGTATATCTATCAGGTTCCAATATCATTCTCTAATGCCACTTGTACTGTCCCAATTTGAAAATTCCCAACAAAGGAAAAATATTGGAAAAATTGTCTTGACTAGCTTGGAATGTGGAAGGATTCGAATGGCTCAAGTGGGTCTATAAATTGATAGGGGATGATTTGGGGAGTCTTAATACTATTCAATAGACTCTTTGGTGGTTTTATTATAGTTAATAGACATCTACAACTTGATTTGGACATAATGGCACAAAGCGTAAAATTACTAGCAATTTATGGTGCAAGTCCCCCTAGGGTGTGGGAAGAAATGGCTCTCCAAATATTAAGAAAAACTCACAAATTTCAGAAAAGAGTATGGGGAATTTAATTATACTTCATTTAATTTAATTATATGTGGTTAATAGTTCTTCAACATAGGATTAAAGCTTCATATTTGAATGCACAATTTAAGTGATATTTGCTTAAGGGAAATGACACAATAAAGCTCAACGTCGACTCATAAATGGTGCGTAATGGTTCAAAACAGAGAAATATGAATAGTTAAAATTTAATTAATTTCAATAGATTAATAATATCATATACCATTGACCCAAGTCGCAATACACATCAGATACACAATCTCCATTGAAAGGGAAAATCATCACATGGAAACTAGTCACAAGAAAGCTTGGAAATGTGGACATTTGCATATGTATTTATTCTTATTTAGACTTAAAAAGCATATGAATTTTATATTACAGATACATACATAATACATAATATCTTGGGTATCAACTGAACTCAATGGGGTGCAACCACCATTCACACTAGTGTGCCTTCATTAAAAAACATGGAAATATGGAAGTGGAAATTGAGAGAATGGGATGAAAGATGGGTCATGAATAGAAGAAGCCTACTATATGCAATAAAAAACTCTATGGATATCCCAATTATATTTATTAATGGCCTCTCCCATGTACAAATTGGATGAGAATCTCACTCTCTCGACATTGACTCACTAGTAGGGTAAGTGTGCACTCACCATGCAAAGGATAAGCAATTGCTCTCCAAATGCCAAAGGAAAATTCACAAACGATAAAAATCCATTTCCATTCCTCATGACATTTTTTATAACTCTCTTAAGGTCCTCCAAGTTATAATTCATTCCCATAGGCTTCCTCCACCTCATCCTTGATGTTTAGTAACCTCCATGCCACTTGGTCTTCTCCTCAACCCTGCATCTTCCACCCAATTCTAATGGCTACCACCTAGTCCCAAATTTTCCCTATTGGAGCCTATTTTTATCCCTGACATGTCAGGTTGTCATAGTTCTGCAATTAGTTATAACTTGTCATAGAATATTCCATCATTTTGTCATAAAGCACAGGGAATCTAGCTCCATAGGGCACCTAGTTTCTTCCTAGACTCTTCCTCTTCTATGGGGAGTTACTCCTACTCACATTTTCGAATCCTTGGGCTCATGATATGTCATTTTATGACTCTTAACCTTCCAATAACAATCCATCACTCATAATTTCTAATTTTGGGTTAATCCATGACATGTGTAAGGAAGCATCTAGCCACCCAAGGCCCCCATGGACCTCCAAATGTCCTTATGAAGAAATGCCACTTTATTTTCTCCATATTTATTATTTGTATGACACAAATTAATGTGTAAATGATAAAATAAGTTTCTCTTGGGTTCCATATCTCCCTTATTGCAATATTTAATTCCTCCTCCCCAAATCTAGGGAAATAGTAGGTGGGTGAACATTGTCAGTTAGTAGACCTATTGGAATGGGGACATAACAATTGGATGGTTCCTTGAATTCCTTATCATGGAAATCCAAAGTAACTCTTCTATTAGAAGACAGTGACCTATGGGATATCATCAAGGATCTGGCAGATTCTGTGACAAATCCACATATTTTGGAAGCTCACAAGAAGAAATAAGTGAGGGAGAAAGAATCGAGGGCCAAGTAGATGATCGTGGAATCTATAAAGGATCATTTTATCACTCACATATCTGAGAAGAATAAAATAAAGGACTTGGTTTATTCCTTAGTTAGTGTTTTCCGAAGCGAGAACATTAATAGGGATATGATGTTTCACAATCGACTCAAATATGTAGAGATTACCATATCAAACACCATCACTAGTTACCTCATGAAGGTCACACAAATATGTGACCAGCTTACAATAGATGGGAGGAAGGTTGAAGACAAAGATCTAGTAAATAGGGCATTGAATGGGTTCACACCTCAATGGGAAACATTTGTCCAAGGTGTTTGTGATTGAGAAAACCTTCCTTCATGTAAAATACTCTGGGATCATTGTATCCAAGAGGAAACTCGGATGGAATCCAAGGCCAATAGATAAGGATGTGACAGTGACCATACCCTAATTGGTCAAACAAAAGGAAGAGGTAAAGGATCCAAGAAGGGTAAGATGAGGAGTGAGGAGTCACCCTCATAGCTATAGAATAAAGACTTGACTAAAATCAAGTGCTTCATATGTCATAAGAACAACCATTATGCATCATAGTGTCCAAAGAAGAAGAAGGATAATGGAAAGAAACATCAGAATCAGGTAGCAACCTCAACTAAAACTCAAATGAATTAATTTTCCTTTAAATTCTAGAAGGACTTATCGATCGTATCATGCCTCTCTTCCAACATAATTTTGAAGAATACATTATATTTTTATAGTGGAGCATCAAGGCATATGAAATCAAATCAGGAATTATTTTCAAGTATAAAAGAGAAAATATCTGGATTTCATTTCGAGCTTGGTGATGATTCCAAGTATCTGGTAGTAGGGGTTGTTAACATTCCTTTCCAACTCCATTCAGGTAAATCTTTATACTTTAACAATGTGTTATTTGTTCCAAGTCTCAGGAATAATTTTCTTTTAGTTTCATTCATGGAAGATAAGGGCTATGTAGTAGACTTCAATAACCAACAAGTTCCTCTAAGATCGAAAACGTATAGCACAGGATCAACTCGAGCGATTGGGGTTATAGAAGGAAAATTATACAGGTTACAAGGTGAAATGTTTGAACTCTAGTACATAACATAATCAACTTATGTGAGTTATGGAACATGAGGATGGGACACCTACATCACCGAGCACTACCTATTTTGAGGGATATTGTCACATGTCTTCCAGAATTCAACATTGAGCAGTAGGTTTTATGTAGAGGGTGCGCACTTGGAAAGCATGCCATGGTTACTTTCCCAACCAATGATAACAAGTATAATGGGATCCTAAATGTGACGCATTCGAATGTGTGTGGACCGATGTTAGTAGAATCAATCATAGAAAGCATGTATTATTTTTCTTTCATTGATGACTTATCTAGCAAAACATGGATCTACTTCTTAAAGACTCACCAAGGATTAATCCTTTAGGAGGTTTCAAGAGTTCAAATCTCTTGTGGAGAACTAGATTGGGAAGAATATCAAGGTTTTGATACTAAAAAATGGGAGTGATAATACTTGAGTCCAATGATTTTCTTGATTTATGTAAGGATGCATGAATCAAGATGTAGTTCATTGTTCTATACAACCCACATTAGAATAGGGTTGTAGAGCGGAAGAATGGATCCATCATATGGGTTACTAAATCCATGATAGATGACTAGGACTTGTTGATGTTTCTATGGGTATATGTATGCAATATAACTCTCTGCATTCAGAACAGGTGTCCTCACATGATTTTTGGGGACAATACACCAAAGGAAGCATACACTGGTGTAAAGTCATAGGTGAGTCATTTCTGCATTTTGGTTGTCCATTTTACAACCATATACTAGTGGATACAAGGACCAAATTTGAACCCTCCAACAGGAAGGGTTTGTTTGTTGTATATGTTGATATTTCAAAGACCTGAAAGGTTTATGCTCTATATTTGAGAAAGATATTTTAAGCAAGGATGTAAATTTTAAGGAATACTTTGCACCCAAGAAGTCTCATGAGCCAACAGTAGTGACATATGATGAGGAATATGATACTTTGAAGGTTGATTTACTATCACATCAACTTCCATTTTGAGTTAGCAACCTTTATATACATAAGAAGAGCCATTGTCTCCTACCAGGTCTATCAAGAGACCTCGATAGTTTTCTCAGACATTAAGTAATGCTCAGGAGTATGTTGAGGCTCTTAAGAGAAAATTTTAGGAGAGGATTCCTTAAAATAAGTTCCATAACTACTTGGAATAAAATAGTAGCATCATAGATTCAGAGCCTTCTAGTTTTCAAGAGGCAACAGACCAACAGGTATGGCAGGATGCCATGGTGGAGGAATACACTTCCATCATGAAGAATGATATTTGGTACATTGTTCCTAGACCTGAGGGAAAACCAATAGTGACTTCCAAATGGCTATACAAGATCAAGCATGCAATATATGGAAACAGAGAGAAGTACAAAGAAAGGTTTGTCGTGAGAGGGTTCTCTGAGAAAGAGGGAGTGGATTATGATGAGACTTTTTCTCTAATCACCAGACACATTTACATTAGAGAAATGATGTCTTTAGTCTCTAGTATGGGATGTAGTATACATCATATGGATGTTAATACAACTTTCCTCGATGGGATAATTGAGGAAGAAGTGTACATAGAGAAGCCTTGAGGATTTTAGGTAAATGGGAAGCAGTCACATGTTCGCAGGATTAAGAAGGACTTGTATGGACTCAATATGGAGCTGAGAAAATACTATTATAGGATAGATGGATATTTGTTGAATATGGCCTTCACCAAAATTACATAAGATTGTTACTTATATTCCATACTTGTTGGGACTGATTTAGTTATCTTGGTGGTGTATGTAGATGACTTATTTATTACATCTGCAAATAATATTATTGTAGGGTGCAAAGTAGACATGGAAGTTGAATTCAAGATGAAGGATGTCAAAATGGTGCATTAATTCTTGGGTTTATAGGTTTGGAGGAAACTAGTGGAGATATTCCTTAGGCAGGGTAAGTATACAATTGAAATACTGAAGAGATTTCAAATGGAAGATTGCAAACCTATGACCAAACCCATCATCACCAATCTAAATAAGGTTACAACTTAACACTTAGAGTTGGTGGATCCCATGTTGTACAAGAAGATAATGGGTTTCTTGATTTATTTGTTAAACACCAAATCAAATATTTGTTTTACAGTGAAGAGCTTGATCCAGTTCATGGTGGAGTTGAGCCAAGAGCATTGGGTGGCAGCGAAACATGTGCTCAAATACTTGAGGGGAAGAGTGGATTATGGGAAATGAAAAATGTAGCTTGAGTAGGAGTTTCTTGCATAGATTAGGTGTGAACTTGTGAGAATAATTTTGAGACAACATCTTAGTGACAACTTAGTAAAAGTGGGAAATAATATTATCTTGTAAATTCACTTAATAAATAAAAGCAAAAGTATGTATTCCTTTGATCTCTTTGTATTAAAAATATAAATGAAATATTCTAGAGATTATAGAATATTAGTGAGTTATAATTAATATAATATTATCCATACACCTCATTGTTGAGACAAGGTTGGTGTTGGGATTAATGATATTTGTTGAGATTGGTTGCTAGAATCAAGTAAGTTGGTTGCTAGATTCAAGGAATTGATTACTATAATCCAGGAATTTGGTTGCTAGAATTGAGAATATTAGTTATCTCTCCCAAAGCATAAATAAGAAAATATGTGAGAACTTATGTAAGGAACACGCAAAGGAAGTTGTGTAAGGAACGCATCAAGGAATTTGTGTGCACACACAAGTGAATCCAAGGAGGAGAGAACAAAGATATCAAGAAGAGGATCGACCAACAAGGTGGAAGACTGCAATGATAGTATCGTATAGTGGCATACATGGTATAATAGTTTATCAAATATCTATATAGGTGTATTGTTTCTTTTTAGTAGGATGTAAACCTCAAGTTGAGGTGTCCTTGTAAGTTTTTGAAGGAATAAAAGATTATTTGAAGGACAAAAATTCATTTATAACATGTTTATGCTTTCATTATTCATTTTTAGCTATATGTGTGATTGTTGGATGTTTAGAAATATTTATTTGTGTTGTTAAATAAGTTTATATTTTATTTATTTAATTAAAGAGAAACATAGGACAACAATCACCTAGGGCATGGAAATTTACAAGGTTATTATGCATTTATGATAAAGAATCATTGGCTCTCATGTATACAACGAAATTTCAAGCAATATTTGTCGGTTAGTACTTTAACATCCAAATAGAGCACCAAACTCTAAAATATTTCTTAACATTTAATACTTTGACTAAATAACATGCAAAATGAGTAAGCAAGATAAACCAACAAATAATTTTTTTGTATATTCCTTGTCTTGAATCCATTAGTTGTTGTCAATATATATCGTTGACCCTAGATGGACAAATGATATGTTAGTTGAATATGCCAAGGATGAGAAGGATTGTACTATGCTACACTATCCCAAAAAGGGCACATGGAGATGACAACAACTATACATTTTTGGGTGATATGATATTTTATAAGAACCACATGTGAGGATTAAGATATTAGTTGAACATCATTTTTCAACTATTGTTTGTCATACTAGGTTTTTCAAGACATATTGCAACATAAGGAGTGAATTATTTAGGAAGGGGCTTAAAAAAGATGTGAATGACTGTGTTTCAATGTGTGAGGCTTGCCAACATAATAATACCAAGATTTTTATAAGTTCAGGTTTTCTTCAACCATTTCCAATTCCCAATCAAAAGCAGGAATCAATTAGCATTGATTTCACTAGTTCTCTACCTCGTGTGCAAGGAAAGAATTATATATATTTTGTGTATGATAAATTGACTAAGTATGCTTACATTATTGCCATGGATTTTGTTGTCTCCTAGATTGCTTCTCTCATGGGGAAAATGTCGAGGAATATTGTGTAAGAATACTTTCTAAGCCGCTCTACATCACCAAGCCATCCTTTAGGTTAGAGGGTGTACCCTCTTTAAATCTGATATACTTTATTAAGTGTACTTTGGATTTACATGGGATTTACAAAGAAAATATACATTGTGATAGCCTCAATAAAATATCAAAGGTATTATTTGTATTTTTGTTTTAATATGTGACCAATATGAACTACAGAATGGTAATTGGATTTTTTTAGAGGGGCACCTTAATCGTGACTTTGAATTTAGAAAAAGATGCATTAGAAACATTAAAATTGAAATTAAAAGGAGGGTGAAACACTACTTCCTTAATGCTCATTCTCATGAGAAGGAAAATGAAATGGGTATGCATACATACATAGATCCAATAACTCATTCAACATGAATACAATAAATTAAATTGGTAGTGATGAAGAATAACTTGACGAAGTTTTTATCAACTCACCTGCAACAAAATCTGTTTGCTTAGATTATAAAATAATAAACTCCATGGTTCATATAATACAAATGACAACTCTAGGAGGGCTAGGTATCCTTTGCATATGAATTTTCTTAATGGCATTTATGCAACTCATAAATTGAATCAAGTTTACAAAATAAATATGGAGGAGATAGGGTAGAAATATAGCATTAATGTGATTGATTAAAACTAGTAGAAATTATAAAAAAATTATTCTCTTTGTTCTCTCAAAATCCCAATAGCATAACAGTAACCAAAATCTCAATCCTTGGTGATGGGTGTTTTCCCTTGATATAGGCTCAAACTCTTTTCTAAAGTGTGATCTAATCTTTGTTTTTAGGGAATCAGTTAGGATTACATAGATAATCATCTTTGTACATGCCACAAAATTACAGTGGGAACGGTAGGATATAACAAAAAATGATTACCCACTTATTCTTATCTCTTAATTGATTTGGATCTTAACACCCTTTTGTATAGAGAAAATGCTTCCATCTATCTAGCTAGAAGCTTGGGCTAAGGGGTTGACTATTTTGGTGGGGCTAGTTTCCCAACTGGAGATTAAGATAAGGGAGGAACACCCTATGGGAACTGTGTGTCTGTTGAAATTATTTTAGGGGGATCTATCAGTGAAGGTGGTCTTGTTGATAGTTTTTAGGTGTTATAAATATACACCTTTTTCACCTTTTTCATGCCTCTTCGAACATCCTTCATCCTCCTTTCAAAAACCTAAATGACTAGTCCATGTTTGTATTCTCAGCAAAATTGACTAATGGTATTGCCTTGATCATGTGAGTCAATATATTCATGATAGACATCGAGGATTGAATATGGAACATGGTCGATATTGGCATTGGGAGGTAGCATGTATCTTCAATTATCAAGGACCCATCCTTTTCCAGTTGCAGATGTCATTTATATTCTTTATTTGTAACAAAAAAATCCCTTATCATCACATGGTGTAGACAAACTAAACCCCCTCATCCATGTCATGTCATCAACTTTGATGGTGACTTGAGATTTCACGATATTTTTGTATATTATATTCAACAAAAAAATTCTTTTTTGGCATGGTTTAGCCTTCATTAATACTATAATATTGCTTTTGATCCCTAGGGTGGATAGCTCTTGGGGGGATATACCATTAATCATGTCAACCACAAGGGTGGAAATTTGATCTTTTCTATCAACATATCTTTTTATTTCATCCAAGTATATACATCCTTGAATGTTCAAGGCATTGAATTCCATGAAGTAACACAAGGGCCACCCTTATTCTATGAAAATATCTAATCATGTGGGTCCACCTTTAATCATGACCAAATTTCTCTTTAGTTTGGCATGTGTGTATACTTCTTCTTATTTGTGCTTCCACTCTTGTAGGCCTTACTGAGTGCAAGAAAGCGTATATCTAGCATATGCCAGGGATTCTAAGGCCTCACCCAACATTTGGCCCTGCCTTTGAATGCCTTCTTTCTTCTTTTGTACCAATGATATGAGCCCTCTTATGTAATTAGTGACATCCATGTGCTTAATTTCTTCCTCAACTCTCTTCATGAACTATTTTATCTTATTCTTTAAATTAGAGGAGGTTAATCCCTTGTATTTAATTCCATAATAATAGGGCGAAGTGTTCCCATTCTTTTTTGGTCGGAGGCTTTGATCTTTAAGTCTTTAGTCTCTTATTGGGCCTTATCTACTTGTTATGTTAGTGCCTTAGTATCCTCCTTATCCACTTCCAATACACTCACTCAATCAACGAGTGATTCCTAATATATAAGTATGCATTGACACTATTCAGGAAACCAACCTCCTCTTCTAGCTTCTGCTTATTGTTATTTAGTTATTGCACTAGAGGAAGAGAGAGGGTTGGAGACAATCTATAGATTTTCTATATCTTGTTATTTATGTTCAAGGAGGGCACACCCTCCTTTGTTGTGTTTGGGTTCTACCCTATTGCTACTAGTTTGTTTTCAAGGGTCGTCTTTTCCACTTATGTGGATTTCATCGTGATTATTAGGGACTTCATATCCATTGACAATGTGTCCACCTTTTTTTTAGCATTCCATTTCTCTTGTGGATTTTTGTTATTTGTCACAAATCAACTAAGTGACATGCTTTGATAATTTAGTATTATTCTTTGGAGGAATATCTTCATTATGTATTTTGACTTAGGTCACCCTTCAGTATTTATGTTTCATTTTAGAAGAAATATTGAGCATGTTAGATTCCATGGTTTCTCTAAAAGTGTTTACATCATTTTTATGCGTGCTTCATGAGATTTAGGATACATGGTGTATGATCAACTCCTATATTTTCTATGATGGATATACACATTGGATATGGATTACTCGTTGATTTCTTGACCTCAGTTGACTAGTGTTATCTTGACATTATTCCCTAAGGCATTGGAGATATCCTGACAACGTTGATGATGTTCTACATGATGGCCACCTACAGATGGGTACTTTCTTGAAGAAAACCCTGCTTAGAAGGAGGAGCATTTTGTTAGAATTTTAATGGTGACACAATATCTTTAAACATTTAGCATCATTTTACCATCACCATAGAATTGCGATCATTGAAAGAAATACAAGCACAGGAAGACAAAAGAGAACAAGAATTTTCCTATGGGAAACCACAAGGGATAAAACCCAGCAACTTCTTTAATATAGATTTTGTCACCAAGTGTAATGCCAACCAAGATAAGATGAACCCCAAATACAATAGCATTTATATAGCCTCTCTAGAGATCATTTGCTTTCTCTCTCTTGCACACTTACTTGAGTGAGAAGTGTCTCTAAATGAGAGGAGCGCCCTCTCTATTTATACTCATCAAGTGAGTGACCTTTTTATCTAACTAGGCCGACATGTTTCTCTAAACAAGGTTGACCTTCTAGGGAGACTCAAAATAACATTTATATAATATTTCTTCTAGGTACTATTGACCCGAATTACAATGGAAGGTTTACATTGATTCTTTCAAGTACATTTACATGACCAAATACATCAATAACATCTCCCAAAAGAGGTACAATAATAATACAATAAAAGTACAATAAGAATATCTTTTAAAGTTATATTCTTCAACACCCTCTCTTAACAAGGAAGGTATTCTTCCATCGCAGTCATCATCCCTAAACATCATCACTGGATCTCATCACTCAACACTAGACATCATCACTAGATATCAACTTTGGACATCATCATTGGATCTCATCACTGTTGCTATAACTTGGTACTCAGGCCACTGACTTATGACATCTTTCAAATTTATACATCATCAGAAGTTCTACATATCCAAGCCTTTTTCATGATGGACATAATCCTCATATCGGTGTGACACCAGTCATGTTTCATGTTGGATCCTATCCTCATCTTGGTGATATGACCATTCATATCAAGGTCTACCTGTACCATGGGGATTCAACATGCACTATCTCAATCTAGTCCATCGAAGAGCCTACATGTAACAACATGGACTAGTGCAACCCAGTCCATTGGGGAGCCTACATGTAACAACATGCACCAACTCAACCCATTCCATCGAGGATCCTACATGTACCAACATGCACCAGCTCAACCCAGTCCATCGGGGATCCTACATGTAAAAACATGCACCTGCTCAATCCAGCCCATTGGAGATCCTACATGTAACAACATGCAACAACTCAACCCAGTCCATCTAGGAGCCTACATGTAACAACATGCACCAGCTCAACCCATTCCATTAGGGATCCTACATGTAACACTAGGATATACCCTCAAAGATACAACCAACCATATTGGGATCTACCCTTGGAGATGCAACCACTCATACTGGGATATCCCTTGGTGATACCACCAACCATGTTGGGATCTAAACTTAGAGGTACAACCAATCACATTAGGATTTACCCTTGGTGATATGACAAACCATGTTGGGATCTACCCTTGGAGATACAACCATCCAAGCTGGGATCATCCCGTATAGTGACCAGTCCTTTTTCATACTGGGTGTACGTGCACCTATGTAGTGCCAGTATTTTTTCATACTGGATGAAAATATCATACATCTTCCACAGATCCAACCCTTTTTCATGTTGGATGTGAATACCATAAGGACTCATCATTCCTTCTTATGATGGACACCAATCTGGACAACTCCAAGTTTGTCCCTCAAGTACTCAAACTTCACTCTCACCAAAGGTTCAGTTAATACATCATCTATCTTCTCATTCATTGCAGTATATTGGAGCTTCATTTCTCCTCTCTACACCATATCTTGGATATACTGATATCGGATCTTGATGCCAGACCCAAAAGAAATTGTTCCAGACCCCAAAGTGAAGCAGAACCCAGAAGTTCTCCTCCTATCTATAACACCACTAGCCAAATATAGATCAACATATCCCTATAGGAAGATCCTCTAATATCTCATATATATGAGGCCATACTCAAGCGTACCCTTCAAGTACCTCATCACATGCTTTATTGCAATCATGTGAACACGTATCAACTCTACCATGTAATGACTCAAATTTTTCACCGCAAAGCATATATATGGCCTTGTCTTCTTCAAGTACATCAATGAACCAATTGTCTGCCTATAAAATGTGGCATCAATTGTCTCTGAAGTAGGACCACACAACAACTTCAAGTTTGATGCCATTGGTGTGGCGATAGCCTTGCAATCCACCATCCTGAATCTCTTCAAGATATCTACCACATATTTTTCTTTCCTAAGGGAAATATCACATGGATTCTACCACACCTCAAAAACTAATAAATAATGCATCATACCCAGGTCTTTCATCTCGAACTCTGTGGAAAGCCTCTTCTTAAATTATACTATGAGCTTCTCATCACCTGTCAAGAAAAAGTCATCCACATACAACAACAATATCACTGATTTGTTATCCTCAACCTTGAAGTAAAGGTTGGAATCCACTTTACTCTCGGTAAATCCCAAGCTCGTCAAAAACCCATTTATCATGTTGTACCATGTCCTAGGTGCTTGTTTCAATTCATACAAGGACTTCTTCAATTTGCACACATGTGTCTCTCTATCATGTGTCTCAAATCCTAGTGTTTTCTCCACATACACTTCCTCTTCTACTACGCCATTCAGGAAGGAAGTCTTTACATACATCTGATATAACTTCCACTTCATTATTGCATATATTTCCAGAATATCTCTAATTGAAGTGTATCTGGATATATGAGAAAACGTCTCATTGTAATCTATGCCCTCTTTTTGGGAGAAGCCACGAGCCACGAATATTTCCTTATGTTTCTCATTGCCTCCATTTGTTGCATGCTTGATCTTGTAGATCCACTTAGAAGACACTACAAACTTCCCTTCATGTCTCGAAACCACATACCAAACATCATTATTCATGATCAAATTGTACTCTTTGATCATAGAATCCTTCCATTCTTTCTTCTCTCTTTCTTCTTCATAACTAGAAGGATCTACATCAATGATTTCACATAATAGTTCCATGTAACTATAGTGTGTACGAGTCCTCTTGCTTGCTCTAGAAGTCTCATCTGGAGCACCATACTCCTCTACATCTTGGATGATCTCTCGTTCCCAAGTTGTTCTTCCCTTGTGTTTGTTCATCTCTCGGGGTGGATCTACAGCCTCTATGGCCCAGTCATATCATGATCATCATGCTCTTCTGAAGCTCTCTCTTCCACCACAGTGTCTCTTGAATCTGGGAGCTTCATTTTCTCTTCATGTACTTTGCCGAAGTGAATCTGACTCGATCTATTGAAGGTTGCATCCTCATCAAAGGTAACATCTTTGTTGGTTTCTATATTCTTGAAGCCTGGTCTATAGACTCTGTAAACCTTCGATGTGTCACTGTATCGGATGAATATGCCCTTCTTTCTTGAAGGATCCAATTTCGTTCTCTTCTCTTTGGGAACATGTATATAAAATAGACAACCAAATATTTTAAGATGGCTGACTTCTGGTTTCTCTCCTGAGAATACTTCTTATGGATTCTTGTTCTCTAACACATAGTGTGGTATTCTATTCTGGACATAAACTATTGTTCTAGCTTCTTTTACCCACAAGTGCATTAGAATAACTTGATCATGGATCATGGCTTTCACGGCTTCCATTATTGTCTGGTTCTTCCTCTACAACATCATTCTATTGTAGATTGTAGGGAGTGCTCAACTCCCTCTTAATCCTTGTTTCTTTACATAAGGATTTGAAATTTCTTGAAGTAAACTCACCACCATTATCTGATATCAATGTATTTATTTTCTTTTCAGTATGATTCTCTACAAGGGATTTGAATTCTTCAAATTTACTAATTGCTTTATCTTTTGTATTAAAGAAATAAATCCAAGTTTTGCGGGATTAGTCATCCATAAAAATAAACATAATATGCATACCTTCTTAGAGAGTTGCACACTCCCTCATGATTTATATGAAGCTCTGGTAGACCTCTCACCATTTTTCTTGCAATTGGTAGTGCCTTATAATGTGTATGTGCAAGTCTCTTGTTCCATATTTCACTTGGTTCTATTGTTTCATGAACCAATGTTTTTTTTTTGTCCCTTCAATTTGTGCAATCCTCCCTCTTTCTCTCCAATTACTATTGCATCATAAAATGTATTACCTTTATTCCACATGAGCACTTTTCCATCAACAAAGACAACTTAGAATTCTCTAGCATCAAAGCTTGATATGGACAAGAGATTCTTCTTTAATCCAAGTACATAGAGAATATATTTCATCTTGATGGACTTTCCTTAGTCTAGCTTACAGGATGCTTCTCCTACCCCTTTTATGGGATATTTATATTCATCTCCAAGTTTCACCTTGTAAGGTGAGTCTTCCTCTATCATGTGGGTGAGATAATGCTTTAACCTAGTCATGTGTTTGGAAGCACCACTATCTACATCCCAGGTATCATTACTTACTTTTAAATATTGTGACATGCTACATTAAAAAACTAATATTAAAGAAATGGTTATGGTATGTTAACATTTTGTATGATTATCATCAGGATATGTCCTGGAATTTTTGTAAAACCCAATGAGTTAGTCATGAAGTTCTCTATGGGTCTATTAAATAGTGTCAAAATTTTGTACATTTTATATCAGGCCTATGGGATCGTGAAGATGACAAACAGAAATCAGACTCCATGTAAGATCTTTCTAACTATAATTTTCAATAGTAAACTCTAGATCTTACTTGTTACATTTAAGTGTAAAGTATCCACAACCTATAAAAATGTGAGACATCATTTTACACTTTAGCTATGTGACCACTCCAACCTGACTAAACAACCATTACAAAGCAACCGCCAATCAATGGCCCCCTTGTGGGAGGGCACTAGCTACATTTTTTAGGAATCAAACCCCGGGGGTGGCTATAAGTTATAACATGGCCATTCTTTCAACAATCCAATTGACCTCTTGTAGCTTATAAATTTTAGTAGTAAATCTGATGACAAGTTCAAATCCATTCAAATCCCTTGGGGTTACCATCCTCTGTTGTGGTTGGTGGTTGAGCCACCCTTCAATCAAACATTCCAGGGAAGAGGGGGAAATCCTGTGAAGTCGAAAGATGAGGGATCCTGTGATATGGGAAGAGAGGGGATCTTGTGAGGCTTTCCATTGAAAATAATTCTAGTAATACTTTGGAAAACACCCATTAACAGATAATACCCTAAATTTTCTACAAGAGAATCCAAAATGGAGAGCATATTGTGCCCCGCTAAAGACATAGATATGGGGAAGATCATTTCAAATCTAAATATCACAATCAATCCAACAATTGTGGAAGATAATATTTTAAAGTTGAAATCTAAATGATTGATCAATCTATCAATTTATAGGAATCCAACCCTTTCAAAATACCTAATTTAGCTGGATCAACAACAAATGGAAAATCATAAGAGGCTAAGCATCATATCTACTAGGCCTAGGTAGAGGTAAACTTTTTATTACTTTCTTCGTGGAAGATAGAACTACAGTCTTCGAAGGATGGTTGTGATTCATGAGCAGAACGAGCCTAATCGTGAAGTTTTGGTCTCCATTCTTTGATCTAAGATTGTGATTAACAACGAATGCATCAATCTAGTATGCCTTCCTTTTTGACCTTCTGAATTTTGGAATGAATTATCCCTTAGACATATAGGGGATTCTCTAGAATCCTTTCTAAGCATGGAAAAACTAACTAGACCAATAAATTTGCCTATTTACACCCTAATCTATGTAAATTTAGATCTAAGCAAGCTCTTATGTGAAAAGATTACTTTAATATGGCTAGGGTCTTTAACCTGACAACAAGACTTAGACTATGAGAACATTTGTTAGCATGTAGATTCTGTTATGATTATGGCCACTTTGAGAAGCTATGCCTAAAGAAGCAATAAAAAGAAACAAAAACGAAGGAACTCCTAAAGAGAAATCCCCAAAGGGAAGCGAGAGGGTTTACAAAAAGTTAGAATAAAGGACAACAAAAGAAATTAGAATAGTGAAGCATGTCCTTCGAAAACAAAACCCACCAACAAAACACAAATGCAAATGAACAAAGGACAATAACAGAATAGTGAAGTATGCCCTTTGGAAACAAAACCCACCAAAAAAACACAAGTGCAAATTCCAATAAAGAAACAACAACAATCAAATAATTTTGACAAGCCTTCACCGACAACAATTTTGCATGGCTCAAAGAAGAGATGGGAAAACCCCAAAATCCCAAGGAGGTGCAAAGCAATGCAGAGAGGGTCAGCATACTTTGCAGTGGCTCTCCAAGTGTATTATAAGGCCATGTGCAATAATAAATGTGTTGGAACATATTTGTGAATAAAACCATATTATACAATAGATAACTGCAACAATAAACTAACCATAGTTGATTGCACTAGCCCCCCCTATTCTTCCCAGCTTTATCCCACTACACAAAAGGTAAAATTTTTGTCATAAAACAACATAAAATTCAAATCTACAGAGTTCCGAGACACATTTATTCATTGTTACTTTGTGTCTTGTATAATGGCATGATCATAATCAAGCAAACTGAGTGTCTACCTAGGTGGCATAATATTCTTTTTTTAAATGCCAAATTGATTTCGATTGGATACACGTACTTGCAGGTGAGGCATGAAGGAAAATCCTTCTAAATCATCACAAACATATGAAACTGTGCACATGCCACTGCAATCATCTCTCCGTTTTTTGTATCAAAGAGATAAGACAAGTTTTTCCTTCCAGCTGCAAGTTCTTCCTTCTGTTGTTGCTTCCATAAATTACAGTTTTCTGGAAGATTCATTTGGAGATGCAACTGCATAGGTTGACAACAAGAAACTAGACTTGTTTCTCTTGGATCACGCCAAGTTTTGTTTTTGTAGCTCAATTTGTATTACTTATATCTAAGTGGATATGTGAGATGGTTTATATAGGATATTTGAAATTTTAATAGATCTGCATTCTATATGATTCATTTTACAGTTTTAACTTTATTCATCGTCATGATATAACATCAACTGCACACAACCATATATATATATATATATATATATATATATATATATATATNTACACGTGAAACTCTTTTTCAAACATGTGGGATGGATTTGCAACTCTAATAAAAAATGGAGCAAAACTACTCGAAGCAAAACTATGATACTTGGATCATGCAAAACTCAATAACTATTTCAGGTTCAATTTTTTCCCAAACATGAATCCTTTTCTACAAAATAACCTTTTGGTGGTACAAAGAAAATATGTGCTAATTCAAGACTGCCATTTAATATTTGACTTACTAACCCACTAGATCTGTCATGTATTCAGTCGTTTCAGAAGTCGAGGAAATCGGATAGTTCTATCTGGGTAAATACCATCACATAATATTGTTAGGAATTATTCAAAACTGTTACGATAATTTTAATGTCATGGAAATTTGGTAAACAAAAATCTATACATTTTTCCAATACAAATTTGACTTTTATTTTTTCACCTATTGTAATTTAGTCCATACCATAGTGGGTGACCATTATGATACCTGCTAACAAATATAAAATACAAGGTACCACACTTTCATCTCCAACACAGTATTACAATATTTAGAAAGTCCATGTCATTCCTCATAATCATTATCCATTAGAGAAATGGATACTATAAATAATTTAATCAAACCTATTGCAGTTCCATGAATGTATATATTAAACATTTAAAAATATCTTCCAATCCAAGATTTTAATAATCTCTTGGATCTGAGTCTGCTCTCCCACGCCTGCTGATTCGGGTATCCTTTATTACAATTATAGATAGTTTTATTGGAAAATACCGTACTGTAGACATAAAAATTCTAGGCACAAGTTCAAACTGATATACTGAACATGAATAATATGTGATAAAATAGAATCATGAGAAGCAGAACAAAGAATAAAGTATGGATAAGGTACAATAAAACAAATAGACAATCTCTAAGATGGTTCGATAAACTAATTAGCATGTAGAACATAAGACTTTGTAACGTTAAATACATGCTTGAAATTTATATAGGTTGATTTATATAACTATGTTAACCGTATCTAAGTTGTATCTTCTCCAACCTGAGAAAAAAATGGAAGAGCATATTGTTCTCTTTCTAGTATGAGGAAAGAATGACACATAGACGATGTCTTGTCCTGGAACTAACTATGGTAATGTCAGTGATGTGGATGGTAATAGTATTTAACGAATTCTACAAGATTTGACCGTATGAACTCTTTCTAGAATGAGATCATGTATGCTTTAATTCTCGTTCAAGGAAAGTACAGAATGGACTTCCTACAAAAACAGGAAAAAGAGAGAATTAATGACCTTGCTTGTAGAAATTTTGACAAAACGAAACATGCTGTCAAGTGAATACTTGTTAAAACATACCTAAGTAGTTGTTGGCAGTTGAGGAAAAGTAAAGTGTCCTTGAGGATGATCCATTTTGCAGGCATGATGATCATCAATCCTAGTTGATGACAAATTTATAGGAATGGTGGTCTCTGCAAACCTGAAGGAAACAAACCTGAAGGTGAATTCAATGACAACAACAATGAAAAAAACCATGAATAAAAGAAAAACACAATATGCAATAAAGAAAAAAAATAGAAGGAAACAAACATGAAGGTCTAAACATTGTTGCCATTGTGGAGGCAGTGGAGACTCAATGTGAATCTCAATACCAATACTTGATAGTTTCAATTTTTGTTCACCGACACCAATCTCATCACCCTGTTAAAATGGGCCTGATTAGTTGTTGGCAGTGGAGGCAAAGTATTTTGTCCTTGAGGATGATCCATTTCGCAGGCCTCATGATCATCAATCCTGGCTGACAAAAAATTTATAGGAATGGTGGTATCTGCAAACCTGAAGGTGACTTTAAGGACAACAAAAATGAAAAAAACCACAAATAAAAGAAGAACACAATATGTAATCAAGAAAAAAAAGGAAACAAACCTGAAGGTCTAAACATTGTTTCCATTCTGGAGGTAGTGGACACTCAACGTGAAGCTCAATACCAATACTTGACAGTTTCAATTTCTGTCCACTGACACCAATCTCATGACCATGTTTAGAATTTCCTGAATTTCTACGATTCATCTTCAAACATATTCTTAGATCCTACAAGCCTCTAGTAATAACCCATCAAATATAAGGTATGTTAGTCTAGGTCTTCCAATTAAGTATTTGTAATTACCACCAATAATTAAAAGAAAAACAAACATACAAGTAAAATATATTTATATAATTATAATATAACAAACATTATAATATTGGTTAACTCTTTCCATCATGTGAATAAAATACATTTACCATGGTTATCTACTATGAGTAAAATACATTTATATACTAGTTTCCCCCTTATTATTTTCCTTTTTCCATATCACCAATCAAAGAACTTTAGATTTCCCTAATACCTAACACACTAGTAGTTAGGTAGCCAAATTTGACCATCAATTTCAACTTTTGATGGTTTTCATGTGTGATGTGCATGGGCCTACCTCCTCCTATACTCATACATCTTTGTAAATAAATGAGTAAACTCAGCCAAGTTATGAGACTGACTAGAAACCAGAGCTATTGTGGATGGATTCTGATACAAGAAAATCTCATACTCGTCTCCATATGAGCTCATTCCTTCTTACATCAACTGCCAAAACATGGCTCATCCACATGCCCCTCCTCTGCTAGAAAAAGCATATACACGTCTATATATCATATCAAGTAAATTGTTTCTCTCACACAAGCCAAGTCCAGGGTCTTTATAATATTTGCCAAACTCTGCAAACAAAATTGGTTTCTTCAATATTCTGCTTCCATTATCCAAATAGCTCTCTATCCAGCTATGCAAAAATGAAAGTTGGGCTTCCTCATCTGATCCAGAAAGCCTTTAAAGTTCATATCACAATTCAATATATTAGTATAAGATCTACATCATCATCAACTAAGGCACACCTGATGTGTTGGTTGCTTGTAAGATTACATTAATCAATGAAGGACTAGTGTTGACTCAATCAATTCCTCATGTTGGACCCAAAATCTCAATAATACATAAAAGTCTATAAAACATATCTAAATTTTTAAAAACATATCATTCTCAAACTTTTAATCACTCCAATACAATATAAATATGGGTTAGAAAGATAAATATTGACCAAATGTCAGGATAGGAATGAAAAGTTGCAAAATCAACTCCTATGATTTGGTTATTGGTGATGAAATCAGTCTCCACAAAGAAGCCTTGATTGATCTTGGTTTTGTATTCTCCAGAAAATTCTTCTAAACCAGCCTCCAGAATATGGTTTCCATCAATGGATTTCACATGGCTAGTCATCTCTTCAATCCATCCCTATTTTCTCATCACAACCAAAGAACTACCATGTTTACTCATAACGCTCGCACACAATCATTACCAATATAATTAAGTACTAGAAAGCAGAATTGTAAACAGAATGCTAGTAAACTATCAATATACAATATATGGTAATTGTGTTGTTCAATAATAGAAACAAGGCCTTAAACACAACATCCTTCTTTGAATCTATGGTTACAATTGTTTTCCCTTTTCCAGTTCTGATTCAAAGACAAAAGGAGATAGCTGACCTGGATGGTCCTCCCATAAGGATCGATTTGACAATGAGGTGCATTCTTTAGCTCCCATGCAAATATTGTCGGGACATCCCTGTAGGCTATTCCAATGATGTTGTTCACTCTAGTCAATAAAGTCTGCAATAAAATGCATTGCCCAATGCATATTTGATTAGCTTATGTATGTATATGTATTGCATGCAAATTGGTCTATGTATGTATATATGCATAATGAAATAAATGTAGGCATATAATGAAACAGAAATAGACATTTTTAGAGTTAGTTACTTTAACATGGTTCTTACAGTAGCCTTTTACAGTGGGATTTGTGAAGAAATCATTAACAAAGTTGATATTATGTCCAGCATTGCGAGCCCATTGTACATATTGAGCCTTTCCTCCAAAGTTAACATAATTATTTTCCAGGGTCAGTATGATTCTGAGACCATACTTGTGGGCTTCAAAGACCACAAAGTCCAGATCCTGAACCAAAACAACCCCAAAAATCAGAAGAAAAACAAACAATTCCAACAAATCTAGACACCTAAAACCAAAAATCTCAAGAAAAAAATGGGTGGAGGCATTGAAGGCTTGATATATTGCAAATTTGCAAGCCCCCATGCGCAGACCTTAAATACTTGTTCATCATATACATCAGGAAAAGTATGCAATACATTGTACTGGATATGTTGCCACAGTCATTAACCAGTAAGAGTTGAACCCATTGACAAATAAAGGGCTCCCATTGAGAGAAAACTAGGTGCTCATTGTTTTCACAAATGCACTTCATCTTCCTGCAGCTTGATGAAGAAAACAAAGAAAGAATAGAAATGTAAAAATCCAAAATCCCATCCTCATTCCATCACCCATTTGATTTAAAAAAATTAGAGACCTCAGAAAACAATACACATTCCCAGATTTAGAAGTAAAACCTATTTAATGAGGATATTTGCATTGGTGAGCGTATCTCCTAACAATGAAAAACTTTTGAGTCTAAATGAGACAATGAGAATCCCAAACGGGTGTGGCTCATTCGTTGCTTGATATGAAGTCACTTGTTGTAAAGGAGGTCATGAGACAAAATATCACCCGGGTTTACCTGTGTCCCATGTCTTGCAAGTGGGTGTGGGGAACCTAGGGGTATAGTGGTGGCAGGAATGGATCCTTGGACCCTATTTCACGTGAGTAATATCCCAGCTCCAATCGTCGATTCCCCTAGTCACACAAAAAAAATGAGACAGTGAGAATGGTATATAAAGGTCAAGAATCCAAGAACTTAGTGCCCTGCATGCGAAGTTGATAATGGCGTAGAGTTGAAAGCACATGGTAAGTTGTCGAGGCACAGAGAACGTTGTATGAGAATGGAATAACAAATTTCATGAATTCTCACATGGGAATGTTACTTTGGCCACCACTCAATCTGTCAGTGTGGATTAGCATTGGTTCTTAACATGAGATTTACACAAAAGCGTCTAATCTTGTTGTTTAACACCTTCAAATCGAAGCAATGGTTCAAGAGATTCATGGTGGAGCAATATTTCTATGCCAATTCTTATGATCCTAGATCTCAGACCCCAAAGTAATCTTGTGATACTATTGATATGCTGCATCATGTTGTGTGCAAGTCTGGTAGAAGAATGTATAATTCTAATAAGAGGAACATTGTCATGCGAGAAAAATTCAAGGAGAAGATAATTTCTCTAGGAGTAGGTTGTCAAAATTGCAGGCATAGAAAGGCAGGAAGGTAAATCTCATGAACAAATCATGTAGAGTGTCTGGAATATCTCATCAGAAATGTGGCTAAGCATGATGACCCACTCTACACGGAGGATTCTACCTAATTCATTATGTTTGGTTTTGCACGAAGTAATTTAAATTAGGCATAAAGGGTAAAGCCACTTAAAACAAAACAAAAATTACCCCATAAAATCAAGAAAGTTATCTAAATAAAGTGTAAATTAAAACTTCCTTAGGATTTGTTCCAGGTTGAGTTAGGGAAACCACTGTAGGAAATCCTATGTAGTCATATTTAACAGCTAACACTCTCTAGTAAACCGAAACTTAATCCCACTTACAATTGGCCAATTCATAAATATCCACCTCCTGAATCCTGGTGGGATTATTGACAACTTTTAGTCCTTGGAAACTAAGAAAACTTGTAAAATCTTAGGTCGGAGGAACCCCCACAAATCCCTCACTTTCACTAACAGATGAGGTACCAATTCTGGAATTCTTTCTACTGCATAAGTTGTTTTGCATCTCCACAACAATGAAGCACATGATACTACCACCAAGACTACAATTTGTTCATGGTAGATTCTTTAACTTTTATTATTTAACATACTACAGTCAACATCCAAAAAAACCTTTGTGGGAGGTAATACACTCTAGGTGCAACAATGCTGATAAGAAAAAGAAACTATTCAAATTACTTGCAAATAGCATATAGATATGCATGTATACCCAACACATCTGTCATGCCCCCACCCCTCTACTAGAGAGAGGATGCGACTATGCTGCTAGCAACTCGGGAAAACTAACCCCATTAACATGATATTAAATGGATGAAACTTAAAAACATACACAGATGTATAAGATATGAAATCTATAGCAGAAGCATACACATTCAAGCATTCACATACATGTTGTTCATACTCATGAAATAAGCAACAATCATCATGTTGAAGCATTTAACATGTTCATGACAATTTATGAAGAAAATACAATTGCAAAGTTAAATACAAGGATACTTATCTTGAGAATAAACTTCCCCGCAACTAGCTATGTCACTGCAACGTTCCACCCAACCATAGGCCGGAGTGCTCCTTACTCTCTCAGCATCACTTCCACCCCCGAGCTGGGCATGATTTCCATAGGAAACTAGGGGACACTGACTAACACACAGCAAGGACAAACACCTACTGTCAAGCCAATAACCACATCCAAACATAGTCAGCCCACTAATAGATGGATTCTTGGACTTACTCAGCCAAGCCAACATATGGATGCACTATACAACAAAATGCAAGTTCTGGGTATGAACCAAAATAGTTTTGGCAACAAAACGATTTGCCAAGATGGGGGAAAATAACCCCCTAACAGCAATTCGATTTCCAGGGACGCTTTGGCCCTAACGTGGTCTCTCCTCCAAATTGTTGGGCAACACAAAAGTGATTTTCTGCTTGGAAAACAGTGGAGAAATGCAACAAAAAATGTTGGGGAAGAGACCCAACCATAGATCATCACAGGAACGAATTCCTAGCCTGAGGAAAATGAAGAATGGACTACCCACGTGAGGTAAAACACACACAGCAAACCCAAAAAAGTGAATGCCGCACACAGTAAAATCCCAGCCGCTTGAGAGTGCCCCAACGTGGATGAATGATGGTGGGAAAAATGCCCAGGATCCCCCCCAACATGAAGGAGAACACACAGCAAGAAAAATCATGGACGTAAAACAGCTTCCACTGCATTAGGAGATGAAGGACGTGGGTTTGTGACCAAATTGGCATGCCTTTTGGGTGTTAACTTGCCCTAAAAGTCAAAAAAGTTTTTCCCCAAAAATGTTTTTTCCCCAAATTTGAATTTATGACTTCCATACCTTGCCCATCCCATGCAATAACTACTTCAACCAATTTCTGGCAGAATTAACTGATTGGTTGAATGAGACAAGAAAGGTGCTCGACGGTTTGATGGGATCTTTCATTGACATTTGGCTTTTCCCCATTGGCCCCAAAGGTTAAATATCCCCCCCCACTTATCCTCGGGAAATCATGCCCCCATCTCTTTTAATGTTCATTGACATAGCTAGTTGTGGGTATTTAATTAAATTGCATATTTACATGATGTCCAAAATTATAATATACTAGTTAGCACAAAATACTATCGGCATCGATTTTAATCGTCGAAACATAAAATGATAAATCAATGGTGGAGATTTTTCCTTTAGCTCCACACCATGATTAATTACAATATTTACATTATATATATTTAATGCAAATAGGGTCAAAACCGAGGTGTTACAACATCAAAATTGCATTGAGCTCACTAAAAAGGAATAAAATGGGCATGTGTGTACATAAAATAACTAAATCGGAACCAAGGCAAAGATATAATGTTTCATGTTATTATTCTTTTCTACAAGCTCTTTGGTTTTGTAGCAACAATGAAGAAATCCCTCCAATCTCAAAAGTCTCAATTTGCAATTGTCATGAGCAGCCAATAAAATGGGCATGCATGTACACAAAATAACTAAATCAGAACCCATAATCAAGAATTTGCACATTTTTGGGAGCACATCTTATACACAT
Source organism: Pseudotsuga menziesii (assembly GCA_001517045.1). Classification (NCBI taxonomy): domain Eukaryota; kingdom Viridiplantae; phylum Streptophyta; class Pinopsida; order Pinales; family Pinaceae; genus Pseudotsuga; species Pseudotsuga menziesii. Next base: position 83,113 of record LPNX010187139.1, read on the forward strand.
GTTTCTAAATATCAGAGAAACCTAAGTTGGAAGATAGTGGGTGCAAATGTATCCTTTGCAGTTATGATAAACCAAAGCCCTATCAATTGTGGAATCTTCATGACCAGACTCTGATCATCAAGGGAGATGTGATATATGATAATTGAAGTGTAGCAAAAGTAGAACCTAGGCATACCATATGTTGTTTCAAATGGATCCAAATTTCAAATCAAATATGTTGTTTCATGAATAAAAATACATACAAAACATTTAGAAAACACATTTCAAGAAACACGCATTAAGTAATATTCAATTTAAGTATTGAACTAGAAAAAGAAAGTATATGAAAACTATAACATGGGCATGGGCACCAAAATTTGACATACAAAAACTTGTTTCTTCATTTTAAAAGTAATATTAAATATAATTGTTGAACTAGTCAATGCTAAAAACCCTAATATGAGCATGGCCACCAAAATTTGAACAAAAAAAACTAAGGAAGATCCATCTAGTTTACGATCCAATTGTACAAGTGCCCATTTTTAAGTTATTGTACAAAAGTTAAATAACCCTCAAGAACCATGCTTCAAGAAAGCACAAAGAAATATTTGATGATCGATAACTTCACATTGAGTTATCCCAACCATTCGCCATCTGAACCATTCACCACACCTGAATCCAACGAGTATGAAATTTATACAAACAAATCAACGATAATACAAAAAAAAATACTTTATTAATAAGTTATAATATAGTAGTAGAAAATATAAGAGAATGGTAGAATGTTTTGAAAACTTCACCCTATTTGATTTTAAATGAAATCATTATAAATTATGTGGTCGCTTTCTTCTAACTTGTATGTGTCATTCTTGATATTGTATGATAGGCTTTTTGTTGCTATAACAGATTCAAGTTGTATGAATATATGAACTGTCAAATCATACTTGTACATTTGTTTCCCCTTTATTATATTGTACCAACAACATTGAAGCTCAACACCTTTAGGGCTATCCAAAATATAAATGTCATTATGGTAGTCAAGCACCATATTACCATCCTTCTTTCTTATTCTTTGAAATCTTCAAATGTACCAAGTCCCACAAGAAATATTGTGCTTTGTACTTTTAGATACACCTTTTCTTGTATTAAGTTCAGCTACAGCTATAGGCTCGCTCTCAAACAACACTGTAGAATCTGATCCAATTCCAAAACCAATTGCAACACCCTTTTTGGGAGCCGTCTCATCTTTCCTAAAGTATACTCCATTCCTCACTTTAGTCAATATATATTTCGATAATGTCATATTTACATTTAATTGACTAACCAAAAAATATTTGTACATGTCCTTTCCATCGAGCTCCACCACTGGTTTGGTATTTATGTTTACATTTTCATCAATGAAATCTAAAATTCCATCCAACTTGTGCCTCCACTTACTTTCCATCATTTGCAATTCGCTATCATTGAGTACCATAAAACACAAATATTGGAATATGGATGTGGAATGACTCGGTGGAGAATTATCAACTACTTCATCCATAGCTTTGAATGTTGGATAATTGTGATCCTCTATCCATGGTTTAAACCACCAAGAATATTTTGTGTGTCTTTTTGGTTGCATGCCAAGACCTAGTAAAATTCTTTGTGCATCCTCCAACCCTATATTGAGCGCTTCTATAATTTTATTATATGTGGATATTGGATCATATTGTGACAAGACATCACCTTCCTCTACTGTTTGTTGATGCAATTTATTCAAGATACTCATTTGTTTCTTATGATATTTATTGAAATGAAGCCCTTGGGGATTTTATTCTTCTTCAGCAACTCTATTAAGGGTTCCAATAACATCAAGCAAGTAAGTGAATTCATATTCCCTCTCTACTCCAACCATGCCACCGACTTTGCTAAAGAAGGTCTCACATACATTTGACCCAGTCAGATGCAATGCACATGACAAGCTAGAGTATTGATCACAAAATAATCTCATCAACAAAACCGCAAAATGGCAAGAAATTTTCACATCTTTATATGCCTCTTTTCTAATGAAATTAATGTTGACATTAGTATTTGATTGTTCTCTAACCCAACATAGCCATAATGTGAAGAAATTATGGACTCTTGAAGAATTTTGCACTCTTTCCCAAAGACTCAAACTATGAGACAAAAAATATCAATATAGTCATCAACGATTACTAGATAGGTACTTCTCATTTCCTTCAAGCACCTCTGGACATGCCTTGAAGCAATGCATTGTGCTAAACCCCTAATTTGGCAATCAATCCTCTCTATATCCTCAATTTTAAGCTTGTGTTCATCCACTTTAAAAGTGTTATAACCCATTCTTACATTTTTAAAACTAATCAATTATTCTCCAACAATCAAATCTCGACAACCACTAAACAAAGGATTCACTATATTTTTGCCATTGTGGATGTAATATTGGTCATGAAGTCCTGTTACTTTAAAACCATCATACAACCCAGTTAGCCTCCACCCTTCCCAGGGAATTTGATATCTCATGCCTGTCGTTGAGTAATAATCCTTCAACATAAGCATTCTTCTCCTACTATCCTGATATGAGGAATGACCAATAATAGGTCCTAAAAAATGTTCCACATGTTTCTTCCATAGTTATTATATTTTTTTCCATTATCGATGGACAAAATTTGCATCAAACCTGTTTCATGTTGGATGAACAACCACAACCAAATGAGGAATATTCTCATGTAAAGGGTTTGCAATAATAACACGTGCATAATGGCCAATCACACAATTCTTGAAGACATCTGTAATAATCTCATGTCCTACAATGCCCTCACCAACTGTCACCAAGAAATGTGATTGGAACTTGTGTTCTTCTTTCTTACCGCAAAACCCCACCAATGTATCACTTTTTTCTACCCACCTGACATATTTTTTCACAACAGTTTCATCTTCAACAAGGCATACGGGAATTGGGCCCTTTATACTATGTTTGGCTTATATGAAGCATAAACTTTTCTGATTTCCTAAAAAATGTACTCCTACTCCCCTGGGATATATGTCAATGATTTTCTAACTTGCCTTAAAGTCATAGATACCAAAGGGCCATCCATATTCAAGCTAATAGAGAATAGTAATCTAGGACCTCCCCATAACTTAATCATCACATAAATGGATTTAGTGGATGCACTATACCTTCTCCCTGACTTTGAACGAACTAGATTGTAAAATGTATCTTGAACAAATTCCCAAACTGCATCTTTACCTTGTAATTTTCCTTGCTTATGAGCCTCACACACTTCCTTGCAAAACCTAAACACATCCTTCCTTCTTGTGGATTCAAACAACTTTTCCCATAGAGACCTCATTCTAATAGACAGTGTAGCAACCTTTGTCCTCTCCCACCAAAGAGATCGCATTGTTAATCTATGTGTAGAATTTGCATCTCTTGCAACAATTTTGAGTTTAGTTTGAGTCAAATGGCCCAACCTTCTCCCTTTCCCTATATATCTCCCATGTCTTTTGATGTTGCTCCTTGATTCGTGATATAAACACATCTGAAATTCATCACAGTTAGGTATCAACTTACAAAAATTGCATGTCAATGAATCAAAAGGAGTTCATGTTTCAGAAACCCTCTTGTAATGAATATGTCTATATGTATCGTTAATACAATGTTCAGTACCATAATAACATAGTGTTCTCCTGGGGAGATGGATTCCAAAGGCTATTTGCTGGAAAATTTGGATTGAGAGAAACAATCAAATTTTCAGGGAACAAGAACTTCATCCTTCTAAAATCCCCATACAAGCTAGAGCAATCTTAGGGGAAGCTCTTGATCATAATAAATCCCTAAAAAATACCATTCAACTCTTTCCTGAAGAATCACAGTGGTTAAGCAAAATTGTTCCAAACTACCACACCCGCTCAATGCCAAATCATGACAATATAGCTGACTAGGAAATAAGGCTTGATGAAACGGGCTTCATCAATTGGAAAGCTTCCCTGAATGAACTCTGCCACTTCTTTGACAGAGCATCAAAGGGTAATCCAGGAATTGCTGGTGGGGGTGGAGTGTTTATCTCGGATAACGGAACTATTTCTAGCAGCTACACTTGGGGTTTAGGTATTGAGTCAAATAACACAGCTGAATTATGTGGTCTATTGCAAGGTTTAAGGATTGCTCTCTCCAAAGGAATCACCAAACTAACGGTCTTTAGTGATTCAAGAATGTTGATTCAAGCTTTAGTCAGGAAGAAGCGGCCCTCCCAATTAAAACTGGCTTTAATATATCATAAAATCCGACTTCTAAGCAAAAAAAAAAATTCCATTAGATTCTACCATGTGCTTCGTGGGTTAAATTCCCTGGCAGACAAAGAAGCCAATAGTGGAACCCTCTTGAGCAGAGGTACCTTACACAGGGATGGGATTGAAACTCGATGTGATGTCCCTTGACCGATGTAGCATTCTATCCCCTGAGCGCAATAGCATCATGAGACTCATCTGGCGATCCCATTCGTTCTGCAGTATTCTCTTGCACTATGGTTATTCTCCCTCTGTCGAGTCTGCCAAAAAATCTCTGCAAAGTTCCATCGGGTCACAAAAGTCTCATGACTTAGCTTCTCACCAGCCTTGTTATTTAACCAATGTGTCCCTCAACGTTACCTACAGCACTTCGTTTGAGGATCCAGTGGAGATTTGCTCTCAGGAACTACCTCTTGCAATGGTGTCACTGGGATCCTCCTCAGACTCGGGGCCGACAATTGAAGAGAGGCTTGACACGCTAGAAAATGCTATGGACAGGCTCAGAGGCCGAGCAAAAAATCAATACCAGCTGCTGCAATCGACCATTCAGTTCTCTAAATGATCATCTTTACCTTGTAATTTTCCTTGCTTATGAGCCTCACACACTTCCTTGCAAAACCTAAACACATCCTTCCTTCTTGCGGATTCAAACAAATTTTCCCTTAGAGACCTCATTCTAATAGACAGTGTAGCAACATTTGTCCTCTCCCACAAAAGAGATCGCATTGTTAATATATGTGTAGAATTTGCATCTCTCGCAACAATTTTGAGTTCATTTTGAGTCAAATGGCCCAACCTTCTCCTTTCCCTATATCTCTCCCATGTCTTTTGATGTTGCTCCTTGATTCGTGATATAAACACATCTGAAATTCATCACAGTTAGGTATCAACTTACAAAAATTTCATGTCAATGAATCAAAAGGAGTTCATGTTTCAGAAACCCTCTTGTAATGAATATGTCTATATGTATCGTTAATACGACATTCAGTACCATAATAACATAGTGTTCTCCTGGGGAGATGGATTCCAAAGGCTATTTGCTGGAAAATTTGGATTGAGAGAAACAATCGAATCTTCAGGGAACAAGAACTTCATCCTTCTAAAATCGCCATACAAGCCAGAGCAATCTTAGGGGAAGCTCTTGATCATAATACATCCCTGAAAAATACCATTCAACTCTTGCCTGAAGAATCGTAGTGGTTAAGCAAAATTGTTCCAAACTACCACACTCGCTCAATGCCAAATCATGCCAATATAGCTGACTGGGAAATAAGGCTTGATGAATCGGGCTTCATCAATTGGAAAGCTTCCCTGAATGAACTCTGCCTCTTCTTCGATAGAGCATCAAAGGGTAATCCAGGCAATGTTGGTGGGGGTGGAGTGTTTATATCAGCTAAAGGAACTATTGCTAGCAGCTACGCTTGGGGTTTAGGTATTGAGTCAAATAACACAGCTGAATTCTATGGTCTATTGCAAGGTTTAAGGATTGCTCTCTCCAAAGGAATCACCAAACTAACGGTCTTTGGTGATTCAAGCTTTAGTCAGGAAGAAGCGGCCCTCCCAATTAAAACTGGCTTTAATATATCATAAAATCCGACTTCTAAGCAAAAAAATTATGTCCATTAGATTCTACCATGTGCTTCGTGGGTTAAATTCCGTGGCAGACAAAGAAGCCAATAGCGGAACCCTCTTGAGCAGAGGTACCTTACACAGGGATGGGATTGAAACTCGATGTGATGTCCCCTTACTGATGTAGCATTCTATCCCCTGAGCGCAATAGCATCATGAGACTCATCTGGCAATCCCATTTGTTCTGCAGTATTCTCTTGCACTATGGTTATTCTCCCTCTGTCGAGTCTGCCAAAAATCTCTGTAAAGTTCCATCGGGTCACAAAAGTCTCATGACTTAGCTTCTCGCCAGCCTTACTATTTAACCAATGCATCCCTCAATGTTACCTACAGCACTTCATTTGAGGATCTAGTGGAGAGTTGTTCTCAGGAACTACCTCTTGCAATGGCGTCATTGGGATCCTCCTCAGACTCAGGGCCGACAGTTGAAGAGAGGCTTGACACGCTGGAAAATGCTATGAACGGGCTCAGAGGCCGAGCGAACAATCAAGACCAGTTGCTGCAATCGACCATCCAGGCTGGAGAGAAAAGTTACCACTTGTCGGCACCAAAGAAAACCATCTATTGCATCATGTAGATTCCACTCTTACTTTTTTCTTTTCCTCATAGTTTTCAAGTGTTTCTTCCACCACCTTGAACAAATTAGGATCTTGTGTTTGGTTGGAATCATGTAGAATTTTGATTGCTTGATCAATCTCAAGTTGATCTCTAGCCATTGTTTTCTTCTTTTCTCTATTACATGAAGGAATTTCATTAATTCCCAACATTGAAATGTGACATTGGTGGGACCCTGTTTTATATACCCATGGGGAACCTTTGCTTATCTCAAGTTACCTTTTGGCCTCAAAAACTCTGAAGCTACGTTTAAGGGGGCCATGTCCTACAATTTCCATGATATCAAACATATAGTGGAGCCTTATCTCGACGATTTACGTGCTCATTCGCAACGTTGGGAATATCATATTGAACATCTCTAGGCTATTTTCCTTAGATGTCACCACTATAACATTCACTTGAATCCACATATGAAAGAAAAAATGACACTTCCAGCACACTACTTGTTGATGATTTGAACGATGTAAGGGGTGGGATAGTTATCTTTGGGAAGATCTTGATTAAGATCTTGAAAAATTTATGCAAGCCGTAATTGTTCCCTATTTCTTCGTGACATGAACAATATTAAAAACCCATTCTATCAATGGTATGGGATATATGAACCCATGTTTAAGAAGTTTTTCAACTTCTGATTTATTTGTCGTAGCTTTCCTTGGGTGTGCTTGGGATTGGCTTAGCGTTGGGGTATGTTTTGATATCATGAACCACAATTGAAAGGTGTATTTATGGCATTTCTTCATAACTCGAGGAAAATATATAACGAAATTATTTAAATAGGGTCATATAAATTCCAATTTTAGAAGGGGATCAGTTCTACCCCGAATGGACAACTTCAGTAATGCTTAGTTTCATCGATATTTCAATTGGAATAGTTTGAGTAATGTTTCTCAAGTTTCCCTTAGAGATGGTGTTCTGTGTAAGAACAGGTGATTTAGGATTGGTGACAATATCGGAAGAAACAAAAGAGTCAAAGTCAGTTTATACTAATTTGAAATTTTGGAGGAAAGATGGTCGATGATGATTGTCCCCCCAAGGTGACTCATCCAAGCAAATTATTTCGATAATAGACTCATCAGAAGGAAAAGTATACAAAATATAATCCAAATATGGTGGAGGATATTATGCTACCAAAATGTTATCATTAGTGTCGTAGTTATTAGATGCAAATTGTGTTGCATGATAAATGGCTTCGGGTCGACTAAGGGACATTGAATAGTCAATTGATTTTCCTTTTAATGGACTATTGTTATTCATAGAAATCATATTGATTACATCAACTTGCGATGGAGGAGAATGGAAAAAATCCCATGAGTGAAGAGTCCTTAAGGAGTCCTACTCCTGCGTTCTCATATTGAGGGATGGAATTCCCTAAAAGAGGAACATTATTAACAGAGTTGGAATTAATGTCAGGGGAGCAACAAATCAAGTCGGTCGATGGTACAATATTTCCTTGGTGAGTAAACTAGACCAAATGAAAGACGAAGAATGCAATCGTAGTCATGGAATAAAACCAATTTCTTCCTAATAAAATATTGTAATACAAAGGTGCATCGACTACCTCTTCGTGAATAGAGACAGTCCTCCCCCCAAATTTATAGGCAATGATGACAACAATCCATAAGGTTGGAATATGTGACCATCAAAAGATTTTAAAGTAGTTGGTGAATAGTTGAATTTAGGAGAACCAATGGCTCTCCAACAGGACAGAGACATGACCGAGGTTGAGGCTCCTTTGTCCAAAATGGTACGATGGATCTTTTTCCCATTTTCTTTTGTAGCAATTTGTAAAGAAAGTTGGTGAGAAATCCTCGACTTAAAATGTTCCATATTAAAAGTGTATTAGAGGATATCTAACACCAAGTGTTGACAGCATATTTTTCCATTGCATTGGAAAATTTTGGAGAACTTCGAGAGTACACATAGCACACATTTCCAAAGCTAAATATTCAAAAATTTATAATATTGGGCAACACGTGCACTAGGATTGAAAAGTTTCTTTCAAATAGTACTCTTTGGTGGACATAACACAGTGTTAGAAATTGGTGTTTCTATTTGAAGGTCATTAGCTGGAGGAGGAGTTGATGGGGAATATTTATCAGTAGAAACCCATTCACTCTTATTTTCTATAGGTAAGTCATAAATCTATGATCCAGTTTTTACGTTAACCATTTTAGTAAACATCATTTTCACCTCTTCAATCGAAGAAGAAGGTCCATGTAAGGATTCATGATCAATCAATTGTTGTTGTGTAGGGAAATGGTTAATTAACATTGTCGGTGTATATGTGATTTTTAAAAATTTATTAATTTCCTCACGATGAGGGAATACTTTTGTAAAGTTGTCACCTCCACATATAAGGAAAGGGAACTTAACATTTCTCTTAGGTTTTGAATAAACATTAATAGTTTGCATTTTGGTGTTTTCCTATTGGTTCACAGGATTTTTGGATTTTCCTTTACCCTTTTTCTTAGCCCCAAGTGATTGTGAAGATTGAACTGCATTCACCTCAGCGGAAGCAGCAGGAGTGGAAGTAGTCTTGGGGTTTGAAACAGTTTGATTAGACACATAAGTCGAGGAACTCTGTTGCCTTGTTCATTTAATTGTCAATTGTGTTGCGTAGAACCCATAATGCCATCGACAGGAGGTTCGGTGGAAGGTCTCGAAGGATATGTGTTGGGATGAGGAGCATCTGGAATTAACCAATACAAAGTTCTAGACTAGGAATAAAGCAAGTCCAAATACTATGCATAGAAAATCGCTTGTTCTTCGGTAACATCACCTCCCATAGAAACATCCCTAGCGATGGGTGGAAGAAGTGATTTCGTAAACCAATCAGCTAGTAATTGATTCGAAATAGGATCCTTGATTAACCTATGTCACCTTCTCCACTCATGTATATGATCAGAAAGGTGAGTGGAAGTAGACTTTCGAAGTGAGGTTAAAAGGTCAGTACCAATTTCATATCTAATTAGTAACTGGAAATGAGTAAGAAATGACATTGCAAGGGAATTGAAGTCACCAAAAGAGTGTTGTCGGAGTTCAATATACCATTTGGCAGCTATCCCGGTAAGAGTTCATTGGAAAATCCTTAATCATATAGAGTCATCCATTAATAAGTTCGAAGAACACCATAAATGGAAACTCATAACATGATTTTTTGGGTATTTTCCTTGTTTTCCATCAAATTTGGGTATATCTGATGGTAGTTTGACTAGTATATGAGGATAAAAGGGATCATGAAAAATGGGATCATTTATAAGTTTTAACAAGTCAAGCAAATCTAATGTTTCCAAAAAAGGAAGTTTCCTATTGGGTTGCAGGTATTTATAGTACTGATAAGGCATAGGAACATCAGTAGGACCATATGTTGGTTTTGTTTGCATGGTGTGTCCATATTGGCCACCCGCGTATTGATGTTGGTAAGATCGAGGATTTATATGTTGAGAAGGAGTAATTGCTTGTTGGGGAGCATATCCTACAATGGGTTGTATCCATTAATTGGTCATACCACCCGGGAAAGATACACCGGTGTACACATTTGAGATAGGGGGGTTAAGTAGTAATTGAGTGAATTCCCCCCCAGCAGAATACCACCTACCTACAATAGGTTGTTGTGGATTCCCCCAAATAGGTGGTGGTTTCTACCCCTAAGAAGGTGGTGGTTGTTGATTAATGGAATATTGTTGTTGGACAACATGGAATTGACCACCAGTTCCACTTGGTCCTGCAGCTGAAGGCATTGCACCAGATATATTATGAAAAGTAGGTGTTTATTGATTTCCAGCTACAGGTAGAGTAGAATCTTAAGAGTGACCTCCAATTACAATCGAAAGACTTATGAAAGGCATGTATGAAATTCCTATTGAAGCTTAAAGGTGGGGTTTGGGAAGCTTGAGGAATTTCCATAGTGTTGACTTATGGAGTAGAATGCATACTTAGCCTAGTAATTGTAGGTGATGGAGCAACATTAACATTTGCAGCCTAAGTAGAAGGAATCCCTAATGAACGGCCAAGGATATCACTTGGTAAAAGATATGGAAAAGGTATTTTAGTAGGTGTCCCTGAATGAGAAATTAACTCCATAAATGGGGCTTGGGAAGCACTCATAGAACCAAACTCCGAAATAAACTGACCTAACATTGTATCCTGGAATGGTGCAGTAGGACCAAACATAGTTACTGCTAGGTCTTCTGGTGAAATTTGGTTAAACATTGAACTCGTAGGAGAGTGCCCTGTAAAGGATGTGTTATGGGAAGAAGGTTGTTCTACTACCAAAGGTGTTAATAAACTAGTTATAGGAGTATTTTTAGGAGGAGATAACTCCCCTACACCTTCAGTTATGGGTATTTTGTCTTGTTTTGGTGGACTTCTATTTTCAACATCATAAATGACATCCATTTCTTGTTCCATGATCGATTTGTAGGGTTTGTATGTCGTGGATATTCAGGTGATAATCCTCGTATTTGATGGGATTGTCTCAAAGGTTGTTCATCCAGTATGTCAATCTAAACTATTTCTCTAAAAATATTCTAACTACACACAAAATAAGTGCTACTCAATCTAAAGGAAACACAAAAACTTGTGATAGGTGGGATATACAAGCTAGATTCTCATAGGATTGTCAAATCTTCGCAACTCGCAATACACTGTAGGGTCTAATAGTAATACTTAGCCCAATTTCTCAGAGCACTAACCAAGGAGGATTGATATCGTACCCTTGATCATATTACCCGACTACTCAACAATACATGCATAGTAGTCCCCTAAAATGTTATTCTTGATGTATTGCAATCATATGACAGTCAATAGGTTTACTCGATTGGTCTTGGGATGCTAAAGGAGTCGCCATATATACACAAGGTACATGGGAGCTCAAATCCGTAGTAATGTTGTCTAATGCACAACCGTTCGAAAGGGGACTTCCTATATACCGTCAAGTATGTGAAAGAACCACAAAAGGGCCTTTCTATATACTGACTGGTACGTGGAAGAACCATGCAGTCCCTAGGGTGCAGTGCAGGGAAAAAATGACAACTCCTATGCTTAAGGACACCGAAACATATCTCTAACCTAACACACAATCTTGTCAAAAAAATTAACTTAACTAGCGCTTGATTTTATCTTATGCAGTTAAGTGGACAAGATGAGGTGAATTCTTGACTAATAAACCATGCAATAATTATATGCAAGTATTTTTCCTTTCCTTTCAATAAATGCCCTCGTTTAAAGAGAGAGTAAGAGATTTTTTTCCCAATATGCAAAATATAACATGCAATCTAAAACTATATCAAACCAAATCCTTCAATTTCCAAGACAAGAACAAAAAGACAAGTTTTTTTTGCTTCAACAATAACAAAAAATAGATCTCTAATGAAACGAAGAAATGATCTAATCAGTGTTTCCAAACAAGAAAAATCACTTCTAACCTCTAACTATGTAAACAACTAAAAGTATCTTTCTTTCTTTTTTAATACAAAACTCATATTTGAACCAAAACAAGAATAGTTAAAAACAAAAACAAAAATTGGAATTTTTTTTGTAAATATTTCAAATCTAACAAAGAAGATGAAAATAAAGTTATTTCTTGAAACTAATATGGAAACAAAAAACCTTTTTCTTTCAATGACTATCAACAATGATCAGAGATCTAAGAATTCAAACAATAAACCAAAAAGAAAACACTTACACCAAAAATGACTATGGAACCGATAGAAATCAAATCTTTAAAACAACTAAAATATCAGAAGTAAAAATCAATCCTAGATAAATTAATAACTGCTACATATAGTGATTCTATCTAGAAATGAAATTCAGTAACCAAAACAAGATAATTTAGCCAAAAGTTCATGAATACTTATAGCGGCATAGTTTTCCAATGTACACTAGTGCGGCAGTCCCTCAATGTCACAATTTGATCATAGGGAATGTGTAGCGGTGTTGCTCTATAACCACAAAGAAAGTGCAGCAATGTCTCTCTTTAATCCAAAAGAAAAGCGCGACAACTTACCAGCAATGCAGGACAATTATATCCCAGGTGCAGCAGGCACAATGAAATATTAGAAAAGGAAAAATTCTCAAAAGAAAAATAGGTAACTAAACGAGCTAAAGATTCCAAACTAAGACTAGATCACCTAGAAACTAAAAAAAATGAGATCCAAATATAAACAAGGAAAATTAGATAGCTCTAAGATGACAAAAAGGAAATCAAAATTACAAACTAAACAACTCAAAGACTATGGATTTCTACCCAACAAAGTCGCCAATTTTGTTTCAAGACACTTTGTTTATGCAAACAAGGACAATGATATCTAGTACAAATGATTTGGATCTAAAACAAAACACAACATAATATATACACTTTCCTAAATTAATAAAGGTACAAAAGCAAAACAGATTGTTCACCTTGCAACTATGGTAGTTTCTCCTTATTTGATGTGATCTTCAATCTCTAGCTGCAAAACAACATAAGACAAACAAGTGGAAACACAAGTGAATGCACTATGCAATATTGATTAATATAAATAAGTGGTCAAGGAAACAAGCTATAAAGACCTAAAATACAGTAATTCTTTATGGAAAGAGTATGTATTATTGTATTAATAAGAGTACATAAGGGGAGATTACAACCACTTCCTTGACATTGTAACTTCTTACAACTAGTCGTCGCCTCAAAGATCTAACCTTGTCTCTAATGGAAAATGGAAACTCATCTCTAGGAATATTTCAACAACATTTGGGTGCTCTATCTTTCCTCCCTTAACCAAGAGGGGTGAGCTTATATATATAGGCCAAAGAGGATAGAGGAAGTTGAGGATTCAATGGAGAATGTTAAGGGATAATCTCGAGAGGTTATGGGTTCGAATGACACTCATACTAATCTATTGGGATATGCCTCCACAAGAGCTTATTTCTAGAAGCCTCTCAAATCTATTCTTTTTGCCTTCGGAATGAGTAGTGTCGCACCCTGCTAAGGAGCAATATGCAGTACTAAGGGGTGTCGCACGTTGCATGAATGCACATAGACGTAGCACCGCACCTTATCAGTGTGCAGAGTGTGTCGATAAGAGTTTGTCGCTTGTTGTAAACAAATAAGGCACGACATTACTGGACAACCTGAAATTTGAAGGGTAGAAACTCTTTCCCAAGTAATTTTGGCACTAGTAATTCAGGGATTAGGGAAAATTGAGAGGCACATATCTCATTATCATGGTGATGACAATATTTTGGTGTAACAAATTTACTTGGAGGGTTTTCCATGAGTTTGTTCCTTGGGAAAACAGATGGAAGTTTTAATTAGGTTAGGGGTTGTGGGCTTAAAGTGTTAGATGTAAAATGGTTAAGTGGATATTATGGAATATGGAGTTTAAATCTTATGAGGGTTATGGTTAGTGATATGGAACATTCTCCATGCCATGAAAGAAAACATTTACATCACGAATAAAACCCAAAGAAAATTTAGATTTGAAAATAAGACTCAAGGATAGGCTTAAGTACCAATATCATGAATATTCACTTGCCCAAAGTGTCATGTCCAAAATTTTGCATTGCGTCACAATGGCCTAATCACATTTTCCATATTCATTAGAGTTTGTCAAATTGATGCTAAGGATCGAATAATTGCCAAGGAGGAAAATTACTAGTTTCTTAGGTTGGAGGTGGAAGCTTTGGGATTTGGAATAAGGGGGGGAATTAATGATGTTTGAACATTAGAATGGAATAAATATTTAATAAGGATATAAATAAATATATACAAGGAAAAATCAAAGTGGCAATTGATCATGAAGACACATGGAGAATGTGGGACCCACACAAACTAGATTTTCTATGCCTTGTGGCATTCTCCTCTTGTCATTTTGAATCCATAAGAATAAAAAGGGTCTTGGGATGAGTTGTAAGGTCCATATACTTGGCATGAATCAATTAAGGTCGAATTGGAGTGGAAGAGGAAGAATCATCTTGGAGCTAGTGAGACACTTGAACTAGATTCCCTAGCTCTATGAAAATAATGATGAAGATGCTATGACACCTATGAAAAAAATAAGATATGAAGGCTTAAATCTGACATATATGACATGGAAATTCTAAATATAGGATCCAAGAGAGCTCTCATGTGAGTTGAGGAAGCTCAATGGGATCCAACTCAAATTTGAGGAAGGTGGAAGGATAGGAAAGGGAAGACACATGGAAAATCATGAGCACACACCCTAATTCGAATTGGATTGAGTTTGTGGATGGATTGAGAAACTTATAAGGCTAAGGATGTTTATAAAATACAGGAATAAACCAAGAGAATATATTTTGATCATTTGAGAAATTGTCATTTGTGAATTGTGAGAGCTAGTGGATGACTAGTTTGCTTGCCTTGGCCAATTTCGAGGGTGAAAGATTCCAATCCAAGTTGGTGTTTGGAGAGGCCAATCATGTATTTCATCGAGATTTAATGGAGACTTATTTTCAGGTTTAATATACATTGAATATTGTGGATTCTTCTATTGCAGCACTTTCTCTCAACCATTTCCAGTTTTTATGGCATATTCTTTCTCATGGAGGGATTGCGCTTTGGGTGAGCTGTTGATCTCTTTGGGGAAGCTTATAATGCTCCATTATTTTATGTTATGATTTAAATTATCCATATTTCAAGTTCTAAATACTATCAGGTCGAAATTCCAAAATATTTCATGTAAAAATATTAAACAATGAAGAAATAGTGCCATTTCCCCACTATCTTGTTGTGCACCATTGTAATGATAATGATTTCGAATTGGGAGAGATTTTCATTGTACATTAAAGATTTTAATAATATAAAAATTATATTTTATTCATTCTTAGAAATTATCAGGTCTAAATATCAAATGGTTGTAAGGAAAAGTGATTATTAATGAGCGAACAATGACCATTACCCCACTACATTGATGTATGCTATGATAACGCTGATTATTTCAAATGGAAGAATGTATATCTGATAAATATATGATGAATGTAAATTAATTAATTTTTATTACAAGTTTCATGTTCATTACTTAAGCATCGGAATCCATTTTACTCATTTTAATTGCATTGGGAGAAGATTTGGTGCATTTTCCCCAAGGGTCGAAATTGTGATTTGGGAGTTGTTTTGGAAAGAGTCATAAAAGACCGTATAAAATGAACCATGATGCATATGAGAATTTAAAATTTTCCCTTACACATCCCCTACCTCTTTTCATAAATTCTCATGACTTTGGGACCATTTAAGAAGCCATTTCCGGCAATTACCTAGGGGGAATTGGAGCCCCAATTTGCTAGTAAAGACTCCTACTTTGAACAAAACATTAAAAAAGTTTTCAGAATTAATTGGTGGGTAATAATACATCCCTTAAAATCATATTTAAGTTATAATATCATTCATGTACCTTCTAAAAAAATTTGGGAGCATTTGGGTCAATTTGGAGGTCTAGACATCAAAACTAGTTAAGGTCGAAATTGGGGAAAAAGTGAAAAAAATGGTCATTTAATAAAATTTCAAAAATGGACACTAAAAAAAGGCATTCATTATAGTTTTAAAATAATTCCACATTAAAATAAATATCAAACCAAATAATAATAAATTAATATGCACACAACTTGAAGGATGGAACAACGCAACTAATTTAACCAAATCTTTACTAATTTACTTGAAGAACATGTTGTCAATGGAAAATGCACCTTCTTGGAAGGGTGATTTGAGTGGGTGCACTCATGTTCTCTATCGATTCCTCCTATTTTATATTGAAATTGTACTTTCTTACCTCTCAAATTAAAAATGGTTCTAAGATGAGGAAAAAACGTGGACAAAACATATTTCCATGTTGAGTGATGTACTACAATACGAAGTCGTCTCATAAGGAGTGTGGAGGTCTCTCCTAACGTTGAATGATTATTTTGAAGATATATCCATGTTTGATAATAATAAAATATGATACATGTTGGTGGAGATAGATCATTCTGACCTGTAACAGTCCTTGTTCTTTAAAAGTTTGGGTACTACCATGGTTTCCTATAGGAAGGAATGAATTCTGAAAGATATGATAATGTACATAATGTAGTTCTAATATGGACACTCTCTTTTATGTATTTCTAATAGGTACTAGGATGAAATTGGGATGGTTTTATAGCATTGGTGAAATGTGACTATTGGAGAGATGAGCAGTGTTATAGCATTACTAGTTATGCTTATGAGGGGATACATAGATTTACTTGGAAAAGGTAGAAGGTGGTTGAGTGGAGAAACGATATAACAATATCAAGTGGTTAGGTATGATAAGTAGTGGATGAGAGAATCCGATATTTTGAGGAATGGTATCTACATGAAGAGATGTATCCAAGTGGGTTGTCTTTGGTTGTTGGGTATGCTAGTTAGGTGAAACACAAATGGATTCGGTAGTGCAAGAAGGTGGGTAAGCATTGGCATGAGACAATAGTATTTGAATGTTGTATGAGGTATATGTTTGAGGATATGGGTTGACGGGTCATGGTTTCTAGGTAGTGGTGGGTGATTATTGCTTCATAAAGTACCAACAATATGTAAAGGAATGGGAAGATATCTGATGGTGGTGGCATCACTAATTTGTAGATGTAAGAGGAGAATAATAATGTGAATGGGTTCAGAGATTTAGTTTTCATTCCACGGCTAGATCAAGGATAAAATCTTGGTTGAGTGTAGAAAAATCAAATAAGGGATATCCATGATGAAAAATAAATAATAGCGCATAAATTAATTTAAGGATGAGTAACCCTTTTGTAGGAGTGATGTGGAACTAAACTCTGAGCTTGGTGAAGTGTTCAATATAATGCACAGATAGAATGACCTATAGTTTTACATAGTTGCATCCATTGACACATCAAACCTTTCAGGTACCCTAGATGGTAAAAAGTCCTTGGAAGGTATTGGAAAAAGGAATCCCAATTTTTTATGCACACTGAAGTGGGACTAGGAGAGTTCTCTGCTTCAAGATTGGAGTGGCCCTTCCAATAATGCTAGCTCCACAACATTGATTTGGTATTCTATGAGTCATAAACATTGGGATTTCATCATATTGAGATACAATTTTAAGTATGCAATGAATTTAGGGATCCATGAGTCTAAAATATTCCCCTACATTCACCCCCCATATTTAGGTAGATAAATGCATGTGTCTAACTATAAAATAGTATTTGTCGCTTGAATTTGTTTATGTATTACCTTTGTGATGGAGAGAACAATGTCTATGATAACATGGGAATGAAAATATTCAAGGTCTTTGGTTGAAGAAGGGGCGTGACATGGAGGCATGATGGAGTTTTTGAGAACAAGTCTAGATGTCCAAGGAAACATTGATATACTGGTGTGTTATGATGTGATGGATACCAACTATATAAAAAAAGGCATGAAAAGTGGGAGCTAGGATAGAATATAAATTGGGACTTGAACTAGAGACATATTCAACTAATTATGTTGTACATAAACCCATAAGAAAAGGTATTTGAATTGTAGTAGAATGTGTGCTAGGTTGAGGATTGGAAGTGTTTACACTATGAAGTGTTAATGTCTAAGGTAATTACGGAATCCTACCCCAAGAATATCAAGGTGGGGATCTCACCAAAATAAATAAAATCTTGTTGAGATATAGAGTTGTTATTTGTTGAAGATGAATGTAACAAATATTTTTGCTTAGGATATCACATGTATCAATGGGAATAGGGTGGTGTTGTCTAGAAAGATAGATCCACCATAGAGAATAATGGATTTGTATTAATAGGATAGATAATACTTGATGGTGTTGTCCAAAAACTAAAGGTTCTCATCTAGAATGAGTGTATAGCATAGAAGAGAGGTCCATGGACCAAAAGTTGTTGAAGAGGTAATATTTAGAGGTGGAAAATGTTCTCTACACCTAGGGTTGTTGGAAAAACCTAATCCAAAAATAAGAAGTGTTTTGGGAGTTTTACGACTCCCATGTTTACTAATAAAATCATATAACTTTTTCATCTCAAGATACAAGAGGTGAAAGAACTTCCATCTCTTAATACTACTTCATCAACTGCCGACTTGACATGTGAAAAGGATTGTGAATATGTGACAGGTTGTTCTTCATATTTTTTGTGTATTTGTATGTCCTTCCTCTATATCATTAAAGGATTCCCATACTTTACCCTTAGTTAGGAAAAAGGTGAAAGAAATGTAGTTGAACTTATAGCATGAACTACATAATACACCAATGTGAGAGATGTTGTAAGCATGTTGAGGAAGAGAGTATTGGTATAAACAACTTTCACTTTAAAGACCATAGTAGCATAAGTATGTGCAATACATTGTGATTATTGAAGCTAACCAAATTCCTCTATTCCCTTTAGTATGTAATGAAACAATTGAAAATATAAATCCCAAATTGAATGCTACCTCAAAAAAGAAAAATAATAGATTGCATCATGGCTTGAAGGATTGAACTTGTGGAATACCAATCATGAGAATGAAAATGTTATGATGTAAAGGAAAAGAGACACAAAAGGCAAAATTACATACCAAAATTATTCATATTTTGGAACCAAAGCATTAATATTTCATGTATAAGTGAAGTCCCAAAAAGCATTAGTATTTCAACATGGGCCTCCCAAAAAATGTCATATATTTCGGTTCCATGAAGAGACGGTACAAGATCTAAGTGATAGGAGAACTAGGAATTGAAGTTTGAGTTATTTAAGGGTGAACCAAGTAAGTTGCATGGTGTTACATGTGTGTACAAAACTAGGGCTTTCAATCTATGCATCACTTCTTTAGAATCCTACCATATGATATTGATGATATCAACGGTTATCTCTTTTGCAACAAATAGGAACTAGTGTATGATAAGATGAATCACTATGATTATAACATATAGAAGGCATGTATATACTAATTTGAAGGTGGCTTAGGAGGATAGTCCAATAGTCATGATCTCACATGGATTTAGTCGCTATGAAAAGTGTGAGCCCAGAGAATAGGTGGTATAAAATCTTGGTGCCTAAGTGTCCAAGTAGACTACGGTGAACACTTGATGCCATAAAAAAAATATTCTCCCATAATTTTGTAATGTGGTGTGCTTTATAGAGGCATTATGGAAACCCTAGCATAGGAGAGCAATGTTAGTGGAGACAGATCTATTGGGTTGGAGAGTGGAATAAGAAGTGAAATCTGAGAGGGGAGAAGATCATATCTAGATTGAGCAGTGAAATGTAAGCATGGATATAAAATAATTCTGGAGAACAACCACTACAAGAAAAAAAACCTTAGGGAATAGGTTTTCGTGGAGGCTTTTCCTATTACAATATTTGGAAAAAATTTCAAAAAACTTTTGTTAAAAGATTCACTATTAGAATGGAGGATTTGTTGGAGTCATAGAGGGTGTTTATTTTAACTAAAAAAAGTTGGAAAACCAAAGTTTATAGCGAATATTTTTTATGAGTGCTCATATATCATATGAATACATTGATGTTTAGTAAGCATGTGTTCATCAGTGCAACAATTTAAATTGTGTGCACTAGTGCATCTTATACATACAAGCATCAGTGCATACAATTTAAAGTGTATGAACTAATGCTTTTCATTTGTATAATGTCATTGTATGTGTTTTATGTTAAAAATTATTAGTTCTTATCATCAAACAAATGGAAAAAAAATGTTGATATTTGAATTTTAATTAGTGTGTTTGGATATAATGGTTGCATTAATGTGTTATACCATTGTATTACACATATGTTCATTGTAATATATAACATCCATATATTTAATCAATGATGTAATAGTTTACAACATTGGACAATGCAATAGAATAAGAAACATGTTTTATTATCTATGAATAAGAGACATCAAAAAGTTCCATAATAATAAAAATGTCAATATGCAATCGTTACACTTATTGGTAATTTGTGGTCATCCAATTGGGACAATATTTCCAATACATTAAACAAAATGTTTGATTTCCATAGGCAAACATACAACTTGCAAAAAAATATAATGATATTGTTTGTCATTCTTCACATCAAATTGGTGTCATTAATCAACTTGCTTTCATGCCTCCTTTCTTCATTACTTGTAGGAAATATTGTACATGGTTTATTTGACCCAATGTTTTGTTGATTGGATTGATTTTGTTCCTCTTCAATTGGAATCTACAAACATAGAAATAAAGTGTAGTGAGTATATATACATTTATAACATAATATATATGATTGTGTGAATCAAAATGTGTACCATAGCAAGAAGTGATTCGTAAACAATAAATATTTTTTCAATGTCATTCCTCATGTCGTCTCTCAACAACTCTTATGTTGGCTCCACTCCATACTTATTTTCCTACAATTTTTATACTCCACAACAAAACATTGATATAATTAATATAAAGGTTTCTTATTGTTACATTAATTATACAATGAGGGAAATAAAACAAATTAGCAACTTACAAATTGCATAGTTAAATTTTGATACTACAACATATACTCACAACCCATACTTAACCCAATGTTAATCAATTCTTTGGGATGGATCTACTTTGTATATTGTCACTTGTTAGAAGACATCCAAGGATGAGTGTAAATTACTCGCAACAAAGATGATATCTTAAGTAGGGAAAACACAACTTATATTCGCAAACTTTGTGATCAACCATTTTCTTTCTTGTCATCTTGTTGTTGATACCTTCTTTGAAATCCTAAAATCTACTTCGACCACCCCTCTTTTTGGACATGGATCAAAGTCTACCCAACTAGAGACAACAATGTTAGTATACAACTTGAAATCTATTTATGGTTGTCATATGCATTTTTCTTAATGATTTTAAAGTAACTAACCATTAACTCCCTTATCTCTTGAGGGTTCTTTTCACATAATCAACATTGTAAATGGTTGATTTTATGCATGCTTGATGATAGTGTAAATTTCTATTGCCCACTAATTATAAGTCACTAAAAAATAAGGTACTTCTAAGTGATAATATATTGCCTATCAATTGAAAAGAGGTAAAGCAAATATTCAAAAGGTTGGGTGTTGAGTACATAACATATCATTTTTGTCCAAGTTAGTGTATTTTATATAGAGGTAAATATGTGAAAAAATATATATGTTGAAAATGTGGTCATGTTAGGTACATGAAATAAAATAAAAAAACAGAGGTAAAGCACATGGTCCTCCTCATAATATATCAAGGCCCATGCTTATAATACCAAGTATTAAAAGGTTGTTTTATTGAAAAGAATTAGTTGTGTTGCAAGGCTGGCATGCCTCAAACATAAGTGAGCTAATATTTATATGAATCCCAACAAATTCAATAGCTATGAAGCATATAGAGGATACATGAACCAATAAATTCAAGGATAAAGTATATAGCCTTCGGTTGATCATAGCCAAGAATGGAGTTAACCTGTAACCTATAATCCCTCCAAAACACTAACTATTCTCTTTGGCCAATAGTTTTTATGAATAACAATATCCCTCCAATATTTTCCATGAAGAATGACCAGCATATGTTGGCTCTTATACTCCCTATTAAAAGACGAGTTGAGAATATGAATGCCTACCTAGAATCATTGATCAATGAATTTAAGCAATTATGGAAAGGGATAGTTGTATACCGTATATATCAAGTCCCATCCCAACAAAGAGGTATTTTATGTTGTATGGCATATGGGCATACATGAAACATGCTTATGCAAGATTAGGAGTTTTCTTTGGCAATAATATGGATTGATTTCTTTATATTTTCACAACAAAATTATTTTTCATAGTTAATTTGGTGCAAATATCTTCTTTAACACTAATGTTATCTATATACAATAACATTGCAAGTCTTGTAACAAGAGGGTATCATGGATGTAAAAGTTCTAGACCTTCTATAAATGCAAGGTGGTCCAACTATCGATGAAATATGGTGTACAACTACTCAAGGGAATTCCTCCCAGAATACCACCCTATGAGAAGAACAACATCTGCTTTTGTTGGTCTAGTGAAGCTCAAAAAGGTAAGGATTCACTTGATTTTATTTAGAATTTTATTTATATGCTCAAAAATATTTAAGATGAGCATTCATAAATCACCATGGTTGTGTTGAGTTAAAAGGTTAGGAAGGTCAACATTGTAGAAAATATTTTGAAATTGTGTTTTAATGTGGGAGTATGAGGGACATCTATGGGAAAGTGATTTTCATATTTAACCCTCTTTGTGTCACAAAAATGACATATTCTTTCATCCTATTGCGTTTTAGAAATTATACAGTGCATTGTTTCACTATGGAGTTCGTGAGAGTTTGTTCTTATTTTAGCAATGTTGATTTTATTATTTACGCTAGTTAAAATATAGAGATACTTTTGATCTTGTAAATTAGGGTAGATTGACTCCTTATAATATATTAAATTTTCTCTTATATTATAACTCTTTATCACACCACATTGTCTCCTTAAATATATATGTAATAACAGTTTCAATATTACTATTATTCTGCATAGTGACCTCTTCCTAAACCCCTTGATCATTTAGCCAAGGCTTGGCATCTTTATGCCAACCTCGCTTAAGTCACAGGTAGTTTTGACTAGAGTATGAAGCAATATTTGAAAGCCTCTTGGCTCCCATGTTGTTCATATTGTTCATGTACATTAGGTACATATTCATATCCATGCTTTCAATCGGGTAGAGACTCGCTTCTATGAGGAGGATAGGATAGGGTGTATTGAATTTAATTTTGAGGTTATATGTTATAAAGTGTTTTTGGATACTTCTACATGAATCTCTAGAGATGTTGCAGCCCCAAAATTCACAACCATATAAGAAAATGGGAGTGACAAGAGCCTAAAATAAGAATTTCTTTCTATCCCAAAGCCAGGTGTCTATTAATTTACAACTTTTTTCAAGTACATAATAAGCTTTACGTCCTACATTAATCCTTTTCTCAATGTTATAGTTCTAGTTAAGCTTACGATGAAGATTGATTCCAAGATATTTATAAATAGACACTTCCTCCAAGTTGTTGTTTCCATACATGAAATTATCATAAGTGATCTTTCGGGATTTGATTATCATAACCTTTGTTTTGTCAATGTTTACAGCCATACCCATTTTAGAGAAAACAAATACCTTAGAAATTTTATTTTCTTGTCGATATCAGATGAGCTCCTCACCATAATAACAATATCATCATCGTAGAGAAGAAGAATGATGACTATACCAGCCAAATTCATGTCAGCAAAACCTCCCTCTTCCAAACAACCCTCTAGCATGTCAATGTAAATACCAAAAAGGGCATGGGATAGGGGACAACCTTGCTTGACTCCTATATTACAATTAATTTCTTATAACCAACCCTTGGAGTTCCTAAACTTAGCAATAAACTTCTTGTATAACCTTATCACGACAACTCCAAACTCAAAAGGTACTTTGATATCTTATAATATATTGCAAAGGTTAGTTATGGGCACTGTATCAAATGATTTTCTAAATTCAACAAATAAACACAGAAGATTAGTTTTATTATTACGACACTCCTCATTAATGTTCGTAATAGTAACAAGGTGGCCCACAATTAAATGATAACCTTGAAGTCATGCCCAACCTTTATCTCTTTTAAGTGACTTTCTACCCTTATGTTGAACTTATTTTCTAGAATAATTTCATATAATTCAACAAAAAGAGGGATAAGCATAATGGCCCTATAATTAGATGGAGAAATTTAAATAAAAAAGTATTTAACTAACATCAATGTAAAGTAAGAATATAAGCTTCAGTAATTGCAGTAAGAATATAAGCTTCAGTAATTGCAGTAGCTTATCATTTATTATTTTCACAATCAAGTAAACTCCAATGGGCACGGCAACAAAGAGTATGAGTATAAACTTCAAGAATGAGACCAATTAAACATTATATGTAATTTCTAATTTAAATCATCAATGCATCTCAAATTTGATTTCAAATAGAGAGATCATTAATGATGTTAATCCTTAACATGTATAATACATATTATAAACAACATGGAACAACTTAATATACATGAACACTAATATCAAAGTAATTGTATATGTCATATATGCATCTCAAATATGTCAAATATTCCATCTCAAATTTGAATTATGAGGGATACATCTCACATTTAATTTTAAAACAAATAAACCATTAACATGCATACAATATATTTTATAAATAAAACAACATCAACCTGAACATGAAATGCATACTATATATGAATGATACTATAATAATGATATACAAGCCAAACATATATGTAAAAGATACAATGCAGCAATCAAATGTATACATGTGACTAATAACTGCTATAAGTTAGTTGATCTACCATTGGAGCTAGAGACATCAATAATTTTATTAGATAAAAATCTAGAATGAATTTGTTGGTATATATCTCCACCAGAAGATATGTCTCTCGTTGCGGTAGTCTCATCTATAGTATTGGTGAATGCAACGTGTGGAGATATTAGTGTGTCAATTACTGGAGGAGAAGGATACGATAGTTGAAAAACTAGTGGAGAATGCGATGATGGTCAATCAACTAGGTGAGGAGGAGAGAGTGTTTGGTCATACTATGGAGGAGGAGAGGGTTGTTGGTCAAATCGTGGAGGAGGATAAGGTGATCAATCAACTCACCAAGGAGGATATGGGGTTCGATCGACTAGTGGAGTAAGAGATGGTGGTCGATCCACTTGGTGAGTAGGAGAGGATGATTGATCAGCTTGTTGAGGATAATAGGATGGCCAATCAACTAATGAAGGAGGAGGAGGTGGTGGAGAATCACTTCCTCGATAAATAAATCAGAAGAAGTCTAATGGCGATAATTATCTAACCTCCTCCTTTACAATAGTCTTATTGCAACAATATCATGATGTATCAATAGTTTCATATCATGTTGAAGGGTCACCCATATACTAGCAATATCTAGGTCCTGTATGATCTGGTTATTTGTATAAGGTCCACCCTGTGTCAGGCCATCACCACATAGAGATGATTTTCCAACTCCTATAACAATCTATGATCTAGCATGTGCCATACTCTAGGTCTCTATATTTGAGGTAGATTATATACCTCTACCAACTCCTCATCCTATTAGGGAGGCACCTCCCCAACCTACATGTCAATATATGTAAAATAATATACAATAATAAATAAATAATTTTTAAAAATGTTACAATTAATCACACATAGTGTAAATAAGATGGAGAAATGCAACTATATTAATAAAACAAAATGTTGATATTACCTCTAGAAACTAGTGGCTCATCCAGGGTAAATATAATGTTATGAGATCATCATCGGTTTAACCCTGCATATGGGTACTACACAAGATCCATGTTTTGATCATCCTCACTAGAAATAATAGGTTGTACCTCTAAAGTATCCTACATGGGAATTTTGACTAACCCCTCTTAGACAATATCTACCCCCACATGTGCATACACACATCGATCAATGGCATATGGGATAGGTAGTTGAATGGTGGCCTATTGGTCAGAAACCTCTCAAAAACAAACAAAGTAACTTTGATATAAAAGGGAATCCCATCCTCCCCTCAAACACAGAACAACAGTGATCTAGAGATGATAAATAAAAATTCAAAAAAAAATGAAGAGCACTTAACACGAGTAGGTCTCTGCAATAAATAATCTATAAGTAGGTCGAGACCAAAAACTAAAGGCACATAACCTCCTCTAT
This sequence comes from Pseudotsuga menziesii, assembly GCA_001517045.1. NCBI lineage: Eukaryota > Viridiplantae > Streptophyta > Pinopsida > Pinales > Pinaceae > Pseudotsuga > Pseudotsuga menziesii. The sequence continues at coordinate 109,304 of LPNX010187139.1, forward strand.
TCTAATTGAATGCAAATCCAACTAGGAACCAAAAACCTAGAACTGACTAGGATTAGTGATGTCCTCACTAAAATATCTTTGAACATAAGCTAACCATCTATCTCTCACAATGTTAAACTGGTGATCAAGAAAATGGGGAAAATACCCCCCTCTCCTAGATATCTCATTAATGATTTATATTCCTCCTATGTTGTTTGGTACCATAGATCAAAATCGACCCTAAAGGCATACTTAACATGATCCTAGTAATGGATGAGCTACCTCAATAACAAGCATGTTTTCCCTAAGATTTGTAACCTCCTCATAAAACTTAAGGACGCCAACATTCCTAAAGAGGAGACAAGTTTGTACTATAAATAGGATGAGAGTACAAATCCCTATCCCTCTCACATACAACTTTCATAATATATATATATATAGAGAGAGAGAGAGGGGGGGGGGGGGGGGGGG